>CM075024.1:12111310-12138576 GCA_037576675.1 Pangasius sanitwongsei
AGTGTAACAGTATAAGATTTGTGTAAACATATGAGAGGTGTTTACAGATTAGTGCAAATATGCAGTGTGGTGTGTGTGTGTACTATTGCACTTGTAGACCTGAGACATTGGTTTATTGTTCGAAAGGCTGAAAGATTAATTAAGTTTAAAGTTTGAACACATCATTTTATTTGCAGCCTTTAAAATTGATTGTTGATGGTTGTCTTGTTCTGTTATCTCTGAGGTTAACCTTACAGCACTTCAGTATGGGTGAGAGTCTGTGCGTACAGGAAAAGTGAGGATGAATCATTCTGCATAAATGTGCCATCATCGCAATCAGAGCAATCAGAGCGTGACGGAGCAGCACAGTTCATAGATAAATGGCAGCCGCGTTAAAATGCAGGTTGTCTTTTTGAGTTCAGAAATGATTACCAGACCTCAAATGGCCCATAGCGGACACAGACAGATAAGCTCACAATCAGTAGCTTGTGCTGCATAAACGGTGTTTTTTGGCATTTGACTATGAATAGAAAGGAATCGTTGACCTATAACCATTACTGTGGTACCTACATTTCATCTGACAAATAAAAAGGCGGATGGTATATTTTAAAGGTGCTAAATTGTCCAATTAGCTGTCCAATTACTTTAATTTGCTTCCATACAAAAGTCAACTATTATCCCATATACATGGCAAATACATTACATGTTAGAAGTGAAATGAATGATTTGGAAAAGAATGACTATACTACTGTTGTACTGCAGTACCACTGGTACTGTTGCATGCAGCAGCATACATGTGGCGTGTGCTATGATGTCACACCTGAAAGACAGTCAAAACCATTTTTCTTTTAACAGAGATTGTGTGTTGATTATTAATTAAATAACAGCACAGTTGAATTGTTGAATCACAGTTGAATTGTTGATGCTGATTCATTTTCACAGCACGGATCTGAATATTTATGACTGTGAAATAAAATGACTGCTTACTATCAGCTCATACACAGGGACTTGAATTTTAGATGATCCACATAATCTAAGCCTAATAATAAACAGATTAATATGTGTTGTTGTTTAACAAAGAAAGGTCTATAATCTTTGATATGGTGAAGCTTTCTGTTTCTGTTTCTGGCTATGTTTGTTTAACTTTTAGGAGTCTCAAGTGTTGTTTTCTGACATGGTTTACAAGTTCATTCCTCTTATCACTTACATTATAGTAGCTACAAAAGCCATTTTTTTCCCCGCGCCTCCTTTTTATCTCTTGAAGTCAAAGTCAAAGATAAAAAAAAAAGCAGCTTGTCATATTGCCAAAAAAACAGAAAACTTCTCTGTCATGCAGACTGGAGTTTCGCAGATATTGTGCAACATTAAACAGTTAAAAATCTCAATGTGTTGTTCATCGATAAATTTAAAACTCTAATCATTGGCAAATCGCTGTATCAGAAAACTCAAAAACTTGTATCAATGTTATCAATGTTAATGAGTTATTCATTCACTTTGGTACAAGAAATTCAAAGGTCATATATCCTATCATTTTCATGCATTTTTGTATTAGCCATGATTGTCTAGGAAACACATCTCACACATGAGATTTTCACTCTGAAAATCATGTCTATATATTTTTAATAAACTGTTGTAGAGCCTGTACTACACACAGCTGGTTTTCCCAGACACCCCCACTAGTCTTTCATAAGCAGAACTCCAATATTCATTAATATTCAATAGCTTGTTAATAGCCTTCACACGTTGTTTGCACATCTTCGTTTAAATTGGTTGCTGTTTCAAATGTAAGCAGAAATATGCCGCTTCATTATTTAATTGGCAGCAGGGCGGCACAGCGAGTAGCATTGCCGTCTCACAGCTCCAGCATCCCTGGCTCGATCCTGAGTTTGGATCAATGTCTGTGCAGAGTTTAGTATGTTCTCCCACATGGGTTTCTTCCAGGTTCTCTGGTTTCCTCCCACCTCCAGGAAAACATGCCAGTAGGAGAATTGGCTACTCTAAAGACTTTCCCTTGGTGTGATTGACTGTGTTAATGTGTGTGTGCATAGTGCCTTGTGATGGACTGGCATCCCATCCAGGGTGTATTCCCACCTCACTCCCAGTGTTCCCGGGGTAGACTCCAGATTCACCACAATCCTGACCAAGATATGCTGGTTTCTGAAGATGAATGAATGAATCTTCCTTTAATCAAGTTCATGCTTCAGTAGCTGACTTTCTTCACCCAGGCAATTCATTTCATTACATCTAAGTTTGCAGAAATGCTTCTACTTTGTCATCAAGATGACAGGGTCTCTAATTTGCTTCTTGGTTGGCCTTTTCTTGACATTCTGTCAGTGTCCTCCCTTGTAGCTGTCTCTTGGTCTGTCACCTCACTGTGACCCAAATGCAAAAATGGTGTCTGCTCTAGACAAGTCTTGTGCATTTCCTATAAACATAACAACCAGTGGTGTGTAACTATTTCACTCTATACAGTCAGTCCATATATCACATTGCTAGGAGGGAGTAGAGCATAATTACAAGTGATGGGCGTAAAGTTAATGCTTGGGTTCCTGTGCAGCCTGTGTTGAAGGCGATTCCTGTGTTTCATCTCAACTTCATGAGGATCCGAAGATCCAAAGTTTTTATTAGAAGCCTGACAGCATTTTGCGCAACAACATACCAACATAACAATACCGTTAACACTGCTAAGTGACATTAAAATCTTGTTGTGGTCTAAGCCAAGCATTAAGTACAATTTCAATAATTCTGTCAGCTGCACAGTTTGCCAGAATCTATGAACTTGTAAGCAGTCTATATGGTAAAATAAGATCAGTTAAGTTGTTTTAATATCATATTTATCTTGTATGCAATATTTGTCCAAGTATGGATTTGTCCGATGGGATTTTTTTTTTATGTGTGGCAGCACAAAGCTTCCATAAGAAACCACTCTTGGTATAGATTTTGCATTGTCTAAGTGATGCAACTCCATGTAGATTTTTTTACAAAATTGGTCCTTTAGCTCTACATTTGAGAAACTGAACTGGCTGATCATCCTTCAGCATCGAGAACTCTCATTCACAGTATCTAATACTCTAAAAGCAATGGCCATAAAATGAATGACATCAATGTTAAAATTGACCCAACATTGTAAGAAAGAAGGTGATCTCCACATTTGGACCTTTAGGGCCCCTTTACTAGATTGTCTATTAGACTGCTTGCTATAGTAGTCTTTAAAAATGTTCCTTAAAAATTCTAATATTCAGAAACTCATTCAGTTTGCCTTCTTGTAAGACCAATAAAGCAATATTTGCAATTTCCACTCTAGAAATTAGATTGTGCTCCCCAAAACAGACCCAGATATTACTCCCAAATTCATACAGTCAAGGTGTAACCTTTAACAAATGTTAGATAAATCTGCATTTGTTTTAGAGCACACTGATCTTTTACTGTGTCTTTCAAAGGCCTCTTTGAAAGGCAGAGAATGTACTGTAAATATTATGCCTGGTTGTGACTTCAGTTTCATTAGTGGGGATGCAACTAATATAATAGTGTAAAATACTGAAATAAATCATCATGAGTAAATGCATGGTGAGACATTTTTTATTTCCATATCCAAGAATAAATGTGGTAGAGGTCATGTGCATATGTGTTGACCCAGTTTACTGCCTCGTGGGTGGATTGGAGGGGCATCCTCATCAGTGTGGACCAGCCATGTGTGATAACCCTATCCTGCTCTGCAGCCGGATAACAGGGGTGCGGAATCTGGCCTTCAGAGGTGCTTAACAACAATGGATAGCACCATACCGTGCTATGACTCTGTCATTTGATGCCCAGTGGGTGGGCTCGCTGACATACTGAATTAATGAGATGTGTATTCCCATGTTTATTTGAGTGCAGATTTGTGTCTCTCACAAAAGTAATGATCAGACAGAAAAAACAAACACAACTGATATCCAGACAGTAATATGTGCATTCTGTGTAAGTTATTGCATCATTACCTCTGTTAATGTTTTCAGTTGTTTGGAGTTAGCACATTTGGTTTTGCAGACAGAAGGGGATTTATCCTGCAGTGGAGATGTGACTCCTAAAATCTGAAGATGATGGAAAGCTTTTCACTACTGAGCCTTTTAAAAAATAATAATCTGTGGGGTCCCAGCACCTTTCCAAATAGCACCGAGCGGCCAGTTCTTACCACTTGCCACAGTTACAAGAGCACAAAAGAGCTGAATAGCTGAATGCTAACACTGCGAAATGCCAGCTAAAGTCTTATTGGCTGATGCTAATGATGTTTTTCAAGTAATCAGGTAATCATTAAAAATGTGTTTAAGATGCATCTGCATACCAAATTTCAGCTCTATTGGACTTAACACTGCCCCCTATAAATGACCATGCCCCAAACATTGCACATGCCCTCAGAATCTTATCCTGAATATGCATTTCAATTTTCATGCAAACTCATGCAATCAATCATGAGTCATAGTTGTTGGGTACATTATGCTCTGCCCCACAAGAAATGATTTGAATTTGGCAGCCACTTTTTTTTCCAAATCTTTTTAATTATTGAAGATTAGACTGTACTGCATATTTTGACATCACTTTTATGAGGGAGTGGAAATGAGTACTGGCAGAGACGAAGAAGAAGAAGAAGAAGAAAAAGAAGAATGAAAACAAGAGGGTTCCCTGAACATTGTGCTTGGGACTCTTTTTTGGTCTCTGCTTACATAGTCCTAAAAGTAACTTTGAATAAAATCACCAGATCAATCCAGAATAGACAGAGCAAGAGTTTTTAATGATCACTGCTTCTTACATCTCTTACATCTGCTACGTTAGGGTAGAAAAAACAAGCAGCCACCCACTGGTATATTATGAATGTCTGCATAGCTATATTATATCTATATATGGCCAGGTACCTAAAACAGACTTATATTTTCCCCTTTACTCATATCAGAATTTTTTACAATTTTATTTTATAAATGTTTTGAAATATGCAAATAAAGCAAATCATGTGAACTTAAATGTCAATTTGTTTGCATATTGCAAAAATCCATTGTTCAATAACTGGATTTAAATTAGATTTTGTTTTCTGCCTAATTGCGAGAACACACCCAATAGCCACACTTTTACATAACAGTTCATAAATTGTATATTCCATTGACATATTCATAAATACCATTTACATGTACAGTACTCAAGTTTTAAGAAAGATGTGTCAAAGTTCAGCATTAAGACATGTGAACCAGTTTGTAACATGATGGTGGCTGTATCTCCTTCAAAGGCTTCTCCTTCAAGAAATCTGGCCAACAAACATAACGCTATAAACCAGCATAATCCCAGGAAGCATTATCTAAAGAAATGGCTATACATGGCCTGTTCAAAATTATGCTTTAGAAAATAAGCTTTCCTACCATATATACCTGGGAAATGAAATATACAACAAAAAGTTTTTGGTATATTTAATGGGGTTGGGCTTAAAATATAAAATGTATGTATGCCAGTAATTGTCTTTTACAAATTTATGGAAGCATGAATTGTAGAATTTCCAGAAATCTGAAAATGAACATTGAATGAACAATGAACATTTTTTCTGTGGTGTCCACCTGTGGTGTAAGTATTTCCATGTAAAAATTACTTGAGTCTAGATAATCTTTATAAATGTTTAGAAAAATCTATTCATTTTTTTAAGACCTATCTATATACATTATAAATAAACAACTAACTTACCATGATGCCTCTCCTCCGTGTGACAGAACGAATGCTACTGACTCATTATGGCTTTTTAACAAAAACTGCCGACTCCATGGTGTTTAATTTCTGTGGTTTTATTTCAGTGCTATTCATTGTGTCATTTATAAATAATAAAATCCCAGAGAGGGCTATAATTAAGTCATGACATTTAGATGGACTTGAAATGAGATGTGAGTTGAAATCTGTTGAAAGCTTTCATGCTGCTCACAGTGATGAGACAATGTCCAGGAGGATGGTGGTGTTAATTGTGCTGGGTGACCGCACTGCAGTTTGTCTTATGTGCTCCAGATGGTTGAGGACTAAACAAGCTGCTGCAATATCAACATGATCAGTTCTGTGTGTAGTGGCACTGGTGCGTTAGTGATGTGACCATACTCTGAATTAGGAGCATTCCCAGAAATGGCTACCCTCACCCCCCTGCTAGTCTTTTCATTGTGACTGTCCTTTGAAGTAAACTGGCATTTAATCTGCATAATCTCATTGCTTTGTGATTTAGTGAGTAGTGAGTAGTGAGTAGTGATTACCAGCACTTAATCCAGTCCTCATTGTTAGTTACGACATGCTCTGTTCCTCCAACTACTGTCTCACACTTATTTCTGGTCAGTCTAAAGTGTAGCACTTGTATTTATGTTGACTCGTTTAACATTCCTGTGCATGGATTGAATTCTCACTCAAATCCTCAAATTGCATTGGATAAAAGCATAAGCCAAATATATGATTCGAATGTTTCAAATGCATTCAAATGCAAATGAAAACGTTTCAAATGCAAACTGAATATTTATTTGAGTGCATACTGACCACTGGTTAACAGTGATTTTTTTTCACAGGCTTGGAAGTAGATGCCTTGTGCATTACTGTACAATAGTGCACAGTCCACACAATATTAGGTAACTTTCTTAATCCTAAAGATTAAAATAGATATTAACAAATCAATTAAGGTGCAAATATACTTCACTGTGACTACATGTAATTGCACGTACGTAGCTGCTACGTGAGCGGCATTGTTCACATATTCGCTTGCGTATCTTGTGGATTAAAAGCAGCGTCTACTAGATGGCATGTCAGTGCCAAAACATCTCAGACCATCTGGCTTCCAGTCAAACTGTAATGTGTAGTGATTTAATGCACAGCAACATTAAATACACTGATGAATTATGTTTCTCTTTAAAACTTCCTGCCATTGGTGCGATTGCTTTTCAAATCAAACACCTTCACCATGCATTCAAAAATATTTACTAATCTAGGAAGTTGTCTGAAGAAGACTGGTAGTCAAAACGGACCTTTCAGTAGGTTTAGAGGTATTTAAAATTCAAACACTAACTGTAGTAGGAAAACCGTTCTCTAGAAAAGTACATATGTATGACACAATGTCAGTTTGTTTATTCATTTGGGGACACGGTCTCACGTGGTGCTATACTGCCTCCACTATTTACATTGGTATTGCACCACACGGACGCATCACTTTAATTTCTGAGGACTTGCATAAGTGATGCACCAAATAACTGCAGGATACGCGTGGCAGCCATATTGCGTATGCGTAGTTAATAACAAGTATAAATCAGTCTTTGCATTTTATGTGCAGTTTGTCAAAGTCAGGTGACATAGTTGAAAGCTCAATAGTATTCCACTCATGGCACACATACATCGGGAACCAAGAATGAGACTTACAAAAGTATCTATCAATAAATACATCCTGATACTAGTTCACTAGGTCATGGACTAAGAATACTGTCAGTTTAAAAAGCTCTGTTGGGGAGGTAATATAGTAAGAAAAACACCCAGACAGCACAAATATTTTTTTTTAATAAAGTGCTAAATTAAGTACTTCATGAAGAGGTATGTCTGTAGTCACTTTTTGAAGACTGCCAGTGACTCAGCTGTTCGGACAGCTAGGGCAGCTACAGGAAGGCAGTGGAGGGAGCGTAGCAGTGGAGAGGTGTGGAAGATCTTAGGAAGGTTGACAGCAAGTCATGCAGCTGCATTCAGTTGTGTTTGTATTCTATAGCATTACAATTTCACTTCGGTGAATCTAAGAGGCCCAAACATTTCCTAGCATGACAAGGTGCCTGTGCACAAAGAGAGGTCCTTGAAAACATGGTTTGCCATGGTTGGAGTGGAAGAACTCGAGTGGCCTGCACAGAGCCCTGACCTCAACCCCATTGAACACCTTTGGGATGGATTAGAATGCAGGCTGAATGGGCAAATCTCCACAGCCACGCTCCAAAATCTAGTGGAAAGCGTCCCAGAAGAATGGAGCTTATTATAATAGCAAAGGGGGGACTAAATCTGGAGTGGAATGCTCATAAAACACATATGGTTGTGATGGTCAGGTGTCCACAAATTTTTGGCCATATAGTGTATGTGGCAGTTAGATTATTTCTTAAGTTTAGACTTTAACCAGTGCCACAGTGCAGGCTGCTGCAGTAGTTCTTATTCTTCTTCTTGTTTGTGCCGAAGAAAAGGGGGTCACTTCTATACTTCAGCACTTTCTTATTGTTGCTCTTTTCTGCACCTTCCTATTGTTGCTTCTATTGCACTTCTGTTGCATTCCCTTCTGTTGCAGCTTCAAATTCTGCCTTTCTGGTGTGCTTTATAGACATTAACACAAAAAAGTTTGTATGTACTGTAATACCACTAGTCTTTTTCTTTGTTCATGATATGTATGTTGATAGCAGTTAGCTGCTGTGTGGTGTTCCTGAATGTATGCATTCCTCTACTGTCTGTCTTTCTAGCCTGAAGCCAAATAGAATGCAGTAGAGATTGTTGATTGCTGTTTATGACCATTTCATCAGCATTGTACAGTAATTCTGTTTTTTCCCAATCAGAAAGTATAGAACAACAAGACTGTGTTTGTGGCACTAGAAATACATAGTATATCACACGGCCAGCATCATTTTGTGATTCTGCACCTCTGTGACTCTGCATCTCTGAAGTTCTATTTGAGATACTTCCAGTCTGTGAATCCAATATCATACTGTCTATTACTCTTTGTATTCTTTTGACACACAAACAGTGTTTAATTTGATCTATAATGATACAGTTTCAAGTAAGTGCATCAGCTATCATCATTTTTAAAATGAATATCTCTTAAGATATCAAAAGTAATTTGAGAGAGATGTGTTCCAGGGAAAATGGTTTTCATCTCAAGTACAAAACCAATTTTATCCGACATAGTGCTCTATCGAAAATACGCCTTCATCCATTGTTTTCTCAGGCTTAAACAACAATGTACTTGTATAAGCTCTGGAAATCTTCCTTTTTTTCTGGTTTCTAAAATACAAGAAGGTAGATCACACAGGTTTATGTTTTTATCTTATCAGTAGCTACATTTACTGATATTGCAATCAGAATTTAAAAAAAATTGATAAAACCTCTATTTACTGTGCTGTTATTCTTGTTCTATTGTTACCAACAGCTATGCCTTTACTGTCGATAACATTAGAAGATGAGTAAAGGCATCTTATGCACATAATGTGTGCATTATTTTCAACAACCAGAGTGTTTTTGTTCCACAATGTCATGCAAATATGAAATGCTGAGCAACTATATTGCAGTAAGAAACCTGTCCATTTTACATACTTCAGTGTGCATAACTTTGGATAAGGTTACATGAATGAAGAATGTAGTCATTGTAGTGTGCAGTGTACATATAAACAGTTAATTAGGAATTCATTCAGACTGGCAAAAATCTTTGCATATAAACATAGCTAGTGCGAATGTTTTGCTAAGTAGGGAATTGAGACTAAGAATTAGTGGAAAATGAGAAATAAACAAAATATAATCACTAACTCATCAGTGAACTGTAGATGACATCCTAATTTCCCTCACTAGTGAACATCAGGGTGCTTATTAAATGCCTTTAAATTTTACAAGGAAAAGTTAAGACAAGATTAGAGTATGAGAATTTTATCATTCACTATCACAGAAGATATTGAAAATCCGAACATGTCGAAGTAATGAATAACAGGTGTTATTCAGCAAGTTGTCGGAGCACCTCAAGGTGATGAATCTTTTTATTAGATCTCTGATCTGGCACTCAATAACCTTTTAGTTTAAATCCAACTCATTTTAGTTGAAAAAGCTCTTTTCTGTTGGAACTGTAAATATCTCAGTGAAGCCATGGAGGCGTTTGCATCTTGCATTCTCAGCTAATAGAAAAACTGTCTTGTCTATCCCTATTAACGTCTCTGACAGGAATGCCATCTGTGTATGTAGAGGATCAAACAGCAGGGCAAGTGTGAAATTATTGCATATTCAAGCCCACGTCTACTTATGAAGCCATGGAATGACTCTGACAAACAAACTCCCACCAAGCAGTTCTTTTAATTTAACTGTCTGAAGCTTTAAACCAGTATGAATCCAAATTTATTACTGTCTCACCTATTCTCAGATCTCACAGTTCATATGCTATACATCATTTTTTTAATGGTAGTGCTTTACTATAAGATCTGAAAATAAGCAGTAATTAATACTTAACTAATGCTTTCATAATGAGGAATTAATACGTATACTAATCCTTAGTACATCAGGAAATGAGGTGTATACATCAACACCTAGCTGAGTCATATATGAATAGTCATTAGTAATGATGTATTAACATCGTGTTTATCCATTATGGTAATGAATATCATGCAATATTAATAGAGACCATTTACATTTATGAAGTGTCTTTGTGGAAACAAGTTAGGCTAACTCAAATTATAGGCTACAGGCAATTGGAGACCCTTTTCTTTTTTTTTTTCCAGCACCTCGAATTCTAAACTAAACTCTAACACAGGAAATACAAATAAAATGTACGTTTAAAAAAAAAGTTCTGATATATATATTCTGATATGATATAAAATATATAGTTCTGAAATCACATCTATGCACAACTTTAAGTACTTTTATTAGCATATTCCACAGTCCTTACCATGGTATATAGTAATACATGTTATAGCATCATACCAATAAAGTGGTTTTGTATTTGATTGTATCAAATCAAGTTGTTAGTAGTGTTGGCTTCAAACTGCAAATTGTTATGTGGCCTAAAGTTTGGGTTTGTCTGTAATACTTTAGTGCAATTACAAAATGCAGCAGAGCTTCAAAGACATGCAATCTCCTTTCACATAAGCACTTTACTTACTCTGTTTTTAACCGGTTCATGCATAAATTCTTTAAAAACATGTCGAGATTCTTTAGGTATGTTTGTAATGCTTAATATTGCATGTCATGTGAATTTTGACATATATACACATATATATATATATATATATATATATATATTATTTAAAGCATTCTGGTCAAAATATTTAATGAATTTATTAATTAAATCAAAATTATAGGAAATATAATTTTTGAACAAAATATATCACTATTTTTTGACATTATTTTATTTATAAGAAGAAGAAGAATGCCATTTAGAACTGTTGCATGATGCAGCTGATTTCAAAAGTTAAAAATCTATCTGTAATTTAAAAAAAATCTAGTTTAAAAAAGCATTTATTGGAATCATCCCACACATTTGGGATTTTGTGTAGAAGGCTTATAAAGATAGAGATATGCTGCACTGAGAATTGCAAGAAAGGGTTGAGTATCTGTACTTTACTTGTAATTGCCTTTCGGCTAAAAACTTTTGCGTTTCTCGTAAAAGTTTTAGAAAAATATCTACTTTCTACTTGCTACACTATTTTCAAATCACTTTTATCTTATTGTTTTTGTCTGGTGCCTATATTTGACTTATGGATTTGGATAGGCCTGTGATAACCTTGTCTGTCTGTATCCCCTGCTATTCATGACCATGATTCCCGGACTCCACATAATCAAGAGCGCATCGATTTTGGGCACTTGCATCCTGCCTCCCACAACCATATGTTACAAATTGCAGCAGGCAATTTGTAAAAAAAAAAAAAAAAAAAAGAACATAAAAACAGACACAGCAGATGCAGGCATTCACTTTACATAATCAAAATACCAGATAAAAAATTTATTTAAAAACTGTGACAGTGAGAGCAGATCTAAAAACTTCACAGTCACCCTCACCATTGTGTTTTTTAAGCCAGGACAATGGAACAAAAGTAGCAGACCTGAAGGTTTCAGACATTTCAGCAGAATAAAGTCTGATAATGTCAGTGATATAGGTTCAATGGAGGGTTTTTAAAACAAATAAAAGTATGTTAAATTGGATTCTGTAGTGGACAATGAGGCCATGTAAGAAGTGTTTCAGCCGCATTTGTACTGACTGTATCTGTGCTTATTAACACCTACTGTATATACGAGGCATTAGAGTAGGCTAGACCAGGGGGTCTCAAATATTTTGTTTAACTGTAATAAATTCCACGGACACCCTCAGATTTATCTCATGAACATTATTTAAATGTGTTCAATAATATTATGTCTATTTTTTGAAGACATACTGTGGAGCTTTCTATTCCTGAACTATCCACTCACAAAACACGTTTGGTCCAAGTTGACATTATTTATAGACAAACTAATTAAAACTCTTTTTTTAATTATTGAGGTTTGGCTCAATCACATTTGGTTCAACCAAACCAAACAGGCTAATAATTATAAGAACTCAATACTAAATATAGCTGTCATAATAATGGGCTGTTCCACCTCTGTAACTAAATCCAAGTGTCACAGAACCCTGGCTTTGCTTCACAGGACTTTGGGGTTCCTCTGACCCCACTTAGAGAATGACTAGTCTAGATGAGATTAAATAATAGCATGTATCATTTTCATGAGAAGGAATAAATGGTTTGATTTTAGCAATAGCCCTAAGCTGAAAGGCACTGTTTTGTAACCTCCTATGTGCACCCCCTGTCTTTCTGACATATGTTTGAAGAGGAGCTAAAATGGTCTGAATGTTGCCCAAGCCTCAGTGCTGCAGGGGATTTGGCCCCATGTACTATGTATATGTATGTCATGTGGCTCTGTCTTTCTCATTTCACTTGGGCACTACCCACACGGCCTCACTGCCCATGCCAGAGAAGGGTCATTTGTCATATCCATCTGTCTTCTGTAATGTGCGAAATGGGTGTCACGGCATTCTCCCTGCCAAACATCGGTCTGCTGACATGACAACAGTAAAATGGAAAAAAATCAGAGAAGGAGGACAAACACAAAGGCTGTGCTTCCTCCACTCACGCAGCATCTGTCCAACAGCTGCAAATTACAGTACATAGAACAGATGTTTGGCTATGCAAAATCCTCCTACAGCATTAACAGTTGACAACTATAGCCTTGGATTCTTCTTGTTTGTAGTCACTGATAGTCATGCAGACTGCATTCTGACTTTGTTTCTGTAAAGCCTAAAACATATGTTCTATCAAGCTTCTTGCATTTTCATCTGTCGTCCTTCCCAAACTGGTTGCAAATTAGTGTGACTCATGCGGAGGTGCGAGTAATCCCTCATTAGCCTGTCAAAGCAGGAAGCAGGTGGGCAGCAGTATAGACTAGTACCTGTAAACTGGAGAATTTAAGATTTGTGTCCTAATTTGAGTCTGACACAAAGCATCCAGTATTTGATGGAGGACACTGGTTTTCATGCTTGGAGGAGTTTTTCAATTTGGCTTTTAAGAAACTGGCATTTATTCATTGGGAACATTTCATTGCACACCCTGCAAAAATGGAGAAGGAAACAATAATTATGTTTATGTTCTCTTCTCTCAGAAAGTGAAGATTGATCCCTCTAGGCCTTTTTCTAATGCTGCAGGATTCACTTTTCTATTGTGTCATCTCTGTTTTTAGCATGGTTTTTTTTTTTGCACAGTTCTCAACCCTGGTCCTGGAGTACTGGTACTGCCTGTCCTGCACATTTTAGAGTTTTTCCTTCTCCAGACATACCCAACTCAATTAAGCAGCTAATTAAAAGACCTTCCTGAGTTGAAATGGGTGAGTTAGAGCAGTAGAAACACTAAAATGACCACAGCTGGGAACATGTGGTTTAGAGGAAGAAGAATGAAGGTGGTTACCAAAGAGAGAGAGATAGTGATAGAGAGAGATAGAGATAGTGACGGTGCTGAATATAGGAGCTGGTGAGTCAGTGAACCGATATTCTGTTCACCTGTTCGCAATGCAACCATGCTACATTAAACTGAATAAACAATCAATCAGTTTGCTCCAAGCAGAACAGATTCTGCCTTCTGTTCTTGCCTTAATACTTAATTCAGTTGCTTTCACGTAGGCTTGATATAATAAGAATCGCAGGTTTGGAAAGCTGTTAGAACCAGTAGCTATGTTTGTATTAATAAAGACCCACACACGCACACACGCACGCACACACACACACTGTTTGTGTGTGTCAATATATATCTATGAAATACCCCATAATGATTTAATGGAGGTTGTTATTATTAAAATGCAAATGATCCAAATGCAATGTTACACATTGCCTGAAGAGGTTTGGATAGCTGGTGTTTAGTGGTAGGACATTAATAATAAGCTAGTGAGCTACAAAAAGCTGTTATTCACTGCTCCAGATCAGTTAAGGTTGATTTTTGTCCCTAGCAAAATAACATTCTGCTAGGTTTCCTCAAACTAATGCAAAGCCATGGGTTGGTAAGATTTGGCTGGTATTGTTTTTTCCCCTTGTTTAATGACAAATCTAAAGCAACAGTTGCTATTTTTGTGTAATGGCTCAATTTTTGCAGCATTATTAGACAACACAGAAGAGGTTAACAATACAGCTGCTCAGTGCACTGGCAGAAAACAGAGTGGGAGAGACAGAGAATAAAGTCATGCCAATAATTAAATTGACAGACAATGAGAGAAAGAATGAGGGGGAGAGGGAGAGAGAGAGAGAGCAACTGAACTGATAAATGAGTGAGCAACTGAACTGATTCATGCAAGTTAGTGGGCCGCAGGTGGAGAGGTTCAATCATGTGTGTGTTCCTGAGTGTAGAGAGACACACTGCTGGTCTCAGATTTGATCTCTTGTAATGCCACTTACTCCTCTGTTGCCAGCAACCCAGCTAACAATTTTTGGTTAGTAGAAAGTGTTCTCAATGTTACCATTCTAGGACCTTAAAGTTTAAAGCAATCTTTTAATGTTTTTTTTTATATAATATGTTTTAAACATTCATGTAACATTACCATGAACGTTTCCATAAAACTTTTGTCTAGTCTCAGCCTTACAGTTGATAACATTTGTACACTTTTCTGATCACAAGCTTCAGAATCTTTCTTCAGGTTGGCTTTCTGGTTGTATGCGTACTTCCATATGCATTTCTAACTTTTGAACACTGTTACACAAGTCTTTTGGATTATGAAAATGTCACTGGTTTGAAACTAGTCCGTAGCATCCTGCAAAAGTGGGCAGTTATTCACTACATTTTTTGAAGGGCCATAAAATACTCTCCAGCAAAAGCAAGTGGCTTGCAAATTTTTTTTTTTAACAGGGAACATTGTGTCAGAAATATTCTAACAACATTGTGAAGCAAACCATTATTACTATTTACTGCAGCAGATGTTTTTAGAACATTTCCGGAATGTTTTTTAACATTATAGCTTTTTTTTAACGCTTAACTTACTTATAGTTTAACTTATTTACTGTTCTACTAACAATTTCTGTTAGTGGGGCTGCTGTAAAACTGAGCCAAGATGACTGGACCAGTTTAAAAATTAAAAATCTCTTTAAACACCAGTTCCTCTGTAATGAAGGAGCAATAACATGATTTATAGGTTTTTCTGTATCATGTTAGGTTAGAGATAAAGGATTTTTCTGCAGTTCAGTTTGAGTATGTAAATATTTCTGGTTGCTAGCATTAGCAGCTGTGGTACTTATATTGGGGTGTAATAATTTAAAAACAATATTGCTGCCTTTTCATAACTAATAGTGGCAACTCAGAGGTGTACATGGCGTCTTGAATACATACACCAAGGTGAGATGCCATGGAAGTCAGTTCAATTGCACAGATGATGAAACAGGGTTGGGTGCTTCCCAAGTTTGAAGTAGCTCCGGAGGTTAATTGGGTGCAAGTGGTGATGAATATGCAAAAGGGAAATCTGAGATATTCCTTCTGCTTTTCAGAGAGCAGAAATCCTTCTACAGTAAGACCCTTCAATTTAATCAAGCCGATCAAAAGCTAAATTAAAGTTCCATACTGTCTCATATGATCACTGGGCCCCCTTAAAATCTGATAGGCTACTCCAGATGCCCCCCCCCCCCCCCGAAGATTGCATTTGATAGTTTTTTTCAATTGTGAATGCACCTTAAGTTGATACTGCAATCCACCAAAAAAGAAGAGAAAAAGAGTAAGACTCACATGAAAATATATCCGCACATATATGCCATGTGACCACTTTCTTTCATGACGAGAGAGTACCATTACCAAAACAGGAATCATCTGCACATGTGAAGTTACCAATGGCCAAGAAGCTCTGGATCACAAAATTGATATGTGCCATCATTAAAAAGAGCTCTTCAGTAGCTTTCAAATGATACCAGCTTTGCAGCTCTGCTAACTGCCACGTACAAGAACGAGGCCACAGAATTGAGGCTTTTTACCTGAATTTGGAGCTCCATTTACAGCTAAAATTTCCATGGCCGACCTCAGTGCTTTCTCCAGGGCTTGCCCTCTTGCCTCACTCTCATTGTAAACAAATGCTTGTGGACTGTTACGTAGCAGTAGATACCACTAGTAGTGCTAGTTTTGAAGCTGTTATAATGTATATAGTCACATTAAGTAAAAAAAAATGTGGATACAATTTTTCCGTAGTGTGTACACTGCCAGCTGCCAGCTTCTACGCATACTGGCATAGGTTATTGTTTCCCATTTTGGACACCATATTGGTAACACCATGACGGCACTGTGATGGTGTAATAGATAGCTGTGAAAGCGTGCTCTCTCTGTATTTTAATTCCTGCATTACCATATTCTAGGACAATGACTTATCATTATTGATGCCCACTGGTTTCCCTCTGTGCCCCTCCTGGGCCACCCTCTAAAGCTGGTCACACATGCCACTTTCACAGATGTGCTTTGAGAAGCTAATTTCACTGAGAATACAATTCACCCTGTCACCCTGCCAACAATTGGCAGCTATTATTATGCATGCCAGTCAGATTCATACAGTTCACATGTGCAGTTCTGGTGTCTGTTAAGGATGTTAGGATTGATAACGACAGCCACAGCAATAATCCTACTATACTTGCTGGAAATACTGGCGTTCAGAAGTGGACTATCTGCCTATGGCTGGACCAGAAAACATCAAGGAATGCACTTCTCTCTGAGAGAATGGCAAATACTACAGATACTTTTCTAATGAAAAGGGTTTATTTAAGAGTGGTGTCCCAAGAGAGTATGACTGTTTCCGTGAATGAGTACAGTCATTGAAGCATCCGAGGCTGTATGGTTTACCTTACCTTTTATTTTAAGGTAACAGTCATCAAATTAGTGTAATGTACATTTGATAATTCTCTAGATTTTCCAAACCTTATGTCACTATTTAAACTATTTTAAATAAGTTTTGTTGAATAAATGTTATACATATTCATTTGCAAGTGTAATTTAACATTGTTTTTTTTTTTTTTAAAACCAACAATTACTGTAAACTTACAGCTAAAGAAATTAATTCCACAGTAACTTGTGGATTTGTATCAACATGAATGATTTTACTGATTAATTGAATGATTTGTCATTCAGTGTCAATTTACTACCATAAAACAAACTGTTTCTTTGAAAAAAAAAAAAAGTGAAAACATCACATTTTTTACACTTCTCTGTAAATTTACATATGAAATAGGTTTCTTGAATTGACTGCTCAGGCAAATATGAAAGTGATTATGTGATTTAGGTCTAGGCCTTGATGAAGCGGCTAATGAATGAAGTGAATGATGTTTGGAGATATGGTTGTGGATATAAACATCATACTTCTGTATTGCTGTCTCATTTTTGAATGCCAGAAGATCAAGGATCCATCAAAAGTTTTATTTAAGTTCTCCTAAGAGACGAGAACTCGGGGCTATGTACTGGATTTAGAATTATATGTCTGCCTGCTTTCATGTAAATACATCGTATAGAAATAGAATACATAAGTGTCTACAGTATTGTACAAACTCTTACTGAGCTTGTAAAATAAATATGATTCATTTGACATCAGGCACGGCTGAAAAAAACTTCACTTCTTTGTACCATATCAGAAGGAGCCATTGTTAATGCTTAGTATGGTCTGATGCAGTACATTTGTCTGAATGAGACAGTAGCTTCACTGCTACATTTACTGTTCCCTTTTTTGCCTCCAAATCAATTCTGCTTTTTAGGTCAAAACCAGGACTATGGAGAATAGAAACCATTGTATTGCTCGTAATGTTTTTAAGGGATAACTGATAATTTATTTGTTTGTTGTTTGGTTGGTTGGTTGGTTGGTTTTTTGGTTTAGCTCTACTATCATTCTTTATGTGTTCCATTTGGGATAAAGCTAGGTGTTAGGTGGACCTTTAAGGAACATTTGTGGTTTTGAGATAAATTCTATTGCCTTTGTAGGGCAGCAGAATTACTGTCTTTTCGGTTATGGTTTTCATTTTGGCCAAATCTGAAGGCAGCATCAAATGGATTCTTATCAAAAAAGCAGTCCCACAATTGGCTTTACAAGATAAATAATAATAATAATAATTGTATCCAGCTGTTGTGTGTGAACTGTTATTCCTATGAAACAATTTGTTTACATATCAACCTCTTGACTTTTCATTTAGATTAACAGTTACAGTATATTTATAGATTTTCAGCTTACCAATTTCAGCCAGCGAGCTAAAATAAGCTAGCTAAAATAACTATTTTGACTTAACCTTACAAGCAGTGAATGTAACACGCTAGCTTAGACAATTTCACTAGCTAACCCTATTTAATATTTATTTATATTTATGCTTTCTGACATTAAAATGTATGTTTGAAATAGGGGCCGGGTATACGACTGGCTTTTTATTTCTTTTCTTTTTTTAGATAAGCTCCGCTTATCTAGTCCTAAAAAAAGGACAGTTATTATGCTAGCATCGGCTGAAAAGACTGGCACAGCTTGAACTGTTATGCTACAGTACAAGTGAAACTATTATTTGCAATTATTGAGCAAACTGACACTTATTCACACAACAGCATTTCAAAAGGACACATTGATTTGAAGGTAAAAAAAATTTTTGAGCTATTTTAACAGCAGTGCTTTTACTGTGTCATCTCTAAATAAGGTCTGTGAATCAGAGGCTTAAAATGGATCTCTTAATGTTTTCTGTGCTGTGGAGAAAAGCAGCAGTCTAATGGCGTAACACTCTCTCCTCTTTCCAGTATTTGTGGTCAATAAGCTGCTTTAGTCATACTCATAACTCCACAGATTATTTTCGGCCATATGACCTGAGGAAGCAAACCCTGAAAAAAAAAAAAAAAAAAAAAAAAAAAAATTTTTACTTTTTTTAAAATTTTTTTTTTTTTTTTTATTTAAAATAATAAATAATTTAAAAAATGTTTTAAAAATTTATTTTTTTTTTTAATTAATTGTAGTCTGTTAATCTGTTTTGTGTCTAATATGTGTTCAGTTTGTTTGTGCATTCAGAATCTACAGTAAATCTGCATAAAAGAACACATTTAAGAGGACTTGTTAATGTGTTATTGATCACTAAACTGTTGTTTTTTACGTTTGCATAAGTGTAATGTGGCCTGTTACCTAAAATCTGTCACGCCTGCAGAATCTTGCCTTCAAACGAGTGAGCAGAGATAGACCAGATATGATATAGACATGTATATATGTTTATATATAGATAGACCAGATATGATAGACCAGCTCAAAGCTCTGCTAACAAATGAACCATATCATGACATGTTGTTGATCTTTAGTGCAAAGTTCACAGGGAATCTTCACAGCAGTGACATATACTGTATGTATTTTCTATCTGTTCCAACATATACAAATTGTTGCTAATGTTAGAAAGAGAACATACAAATAACAGTTACTAGACATATTTTAACTAGCCTACACTTGTCTTTTTAATAACCTGGACTAGACCGTTGTCTAGTGTGGTTCAGTAGAGCTGCGTTCACTAGATTTTAAATAATTTATTTCTGCATGATGTTAGCTGTTTCAACTTCAATTATAGGAAATGGTTTAGTTGCGTGTGTACAGAATATGGCCTAAACCAGTGATTTCTCCACATGCATCCAATAATCTGCATATTTTATTATGTTATGCAGAGCAAGGAAACACTCCTAATGACTTGATCAGTTAAAATGGGAAGTTATTTTTATTGCAAGTATGTGTTCTTCATGGCAAGAATTAGGAAATGCTGACATAAATTTTAGAATAACAGAGTCACTTGTTCAGACCTGGAAACGTGTCCCCTTCTCTCTTGATTGTAAAGTCTGGATAAGCAATAAAAATGAAGCCACTGTTCTGTGAGATATTACGATATTCTTTTAATAATTGTAAGGACAGTAGAGAGGCACCTGGAGGCATTGAAGAGTGAGACATACTGTAGGTATGACAATCATTTTGGATCAGACGTGGATCAGACGTGAGCTAATAAAACTACACAGGGGCACTTGATATTGCAAAACATTTTATAACACAATAGCACAATAGCAACACAAAACAAGAAATATGGTGAAGAAAGAAAAACAACTCTTCCATATGCAAATCAGGTTCAGAAGCCACACCCCCACCATTAATATGGCACAGGCTGTATTAATTTCAACTGTTACTATACATATGCGAAGGAACCAGAAAGTGTGCAGCACCATAGTATGCACATGCTCCTCTTCTGGTTGGCATGTGTTGATTACCTTTTTTTGTGAACACTCGCAAAATACTAGTAAATTTAACCCAATAAAATAAGTAAAATATATACTTTGGGTATTAGCCAGATCTTTACATGAATTAATTCATAACACATTTAAGTAATTCTAATAATTCACTTTTTTTGTAAAAATTACAGATTTCTTTTATTTACTGAACTGCTGAATTTTTTTTCCATGATTTTTTTTTTTATATGAATACATTTTTCTTCATCTTTTGATTTTGCTTCCTACCCACAAATACAAAAATTTATGCATAGATGAGTTTACACACAAGATGAGGTCAAAAATCTTTATTTAGTCAAATTAATTCATCATGATTCTTCAGTCTGTTTTTTGGCTTGACTCGATTTTACTTCTTTCTGGCTCTGGCATTTCCAAGCTGTGGAAGAAGCTCAGTCACACCAAGCTTAGTCTGAAGAGAATAGAATTGCTATATATAATTGCTGGTGCTTACCAAAGATGCTCTCAGTGGAGCTGACTGAGGTCAGAGATTGGGAACAAACCTCAGAGTTAGATGAGTCACTTTCCAAGTCTGGACTAAAACCAAACAAACATCAGAATGGAGGAAAAAAATGTGATCTCAGTGACGTTGATCATGATGGTGCCAGGTGGCCTGGTTTGAGGATTTCAGAGACTGCTGAAGACAGAGACATCTCCTGCCTGGGATGTTTACTGTGTTTTGGAGCACAGCATGAAGCCACTTGAGCATTACAGACTTGAAACACTTACATTATTAGAAATCACAAATGCAGCTGTCTGCACTGTCTGTCCATCTTTAGATGTGTGTGTGTGTGTGTGTGTGTGTGTGTGTCATCAGTGAGATGTTGTGATATAATGCATTGCTCAACCCTATTAGTTTCATTGTCCACCTATTGATAAACATTAGATTTTAGCTTCCAATCTAACACCACAATGAAACATCACTGCTTCTATGACCATGTTGCTATTTTTTTGTGCTAGCTAGCTACACTCCAATATGTTTTGGTACAGCATACAGAGTAATGGTAAAACAGATGTGACAACTATGCAAGAACAATGTTTATTGTACAACCCTATTTGGATAAGTGGGTGCAAAACAGTAATTTCATCAGCTGATAATTTAAACTTAAATTCATGGAAGACAGTGTGGATTTTATCCAGAAATTCACAGGTTGGCAGCTTTTAGCCATTCACTTCACATCCAGGGAGAGACTGTTTTTTGTCAGAGGACATTTTATGAATTGTAATAAAAGTGCGGATGCGACTCCAGCTCCAAAATGAGTGCTGGATAAAAAATGTATCATGATAAAGGGGCTGCTCACTTCATCACAATAAGACCTGCCTTTTCAGCGCGGTCGGCCATGTTTCATGTTGGCAGATGCTTGTGGCTTACTCTCAAAGATGGCATGTGTTTTATCCCACTGCGAGAAAAACTGGTATGTTACTTTTTTTTTTTCATGTAGAAATGCTTTCAGGTGGAGATCAAGATCCCTGTGGCACCAAACAGATTTAACTTTTTTCCACAAGGCTAAAGGGCTATTTTTCCACTCTGTCACTTCCTGTTGCTGTTTACAGCTGATGTCATAGTAAGAGTGGCATAGTCCTTAAGTACTTTTCCTTTATTCTTTTTTTTCCTTTTTTTTTTTTTTTTTTTTTTTTTTTTTTTTTTTTTTTTTAAATAAATTTCTCAGAACAGTAAAATGTTCAGCAGCTTGCTCCCTAAACTTTTTTGGCTTCACATGAAACATTCATTTTTCCTTTGTGTTGCGTTCCATTGTCTCGTTTCCTGTTATATTTGGTTTGATTCATTTCATCAGTATAAAGATGGACTTTTATCAACCACAGGTTATAGAAGCGTTCATTCTTGGATTAAAAACTTTTTATAAGGGAAAAAAAATGTATTTTCTGTGTGAAGATTTCCAAAAATTGGCCAGTGAGTAAATATAGGATAAAGCATTTTGTTAATTATTAGACTGTGTAATTGCTTAGGGTGTGCTTACCTCAACTCATTTCATACACAGCTGTGTTCACACATATATTGGTTTATGTTAACAAGTAAAGAAACCAATGCTGAGTTGAGTGTTTTTGTGTGAGGTGTGTGTGTGTGTGTGTGTGTGTGTGTGTGTGTGTGTGTGTGTGTAATAATTTATCCAACTGCTTACACAACCCTCCTTCCTTGTTTGTAGGAGCAGCAGGAGCAGAATCAGGCAACAGAAGAGACAGTGGCCCAGATGATACGGGTATCGTAGGCGCAAACGGCATTTAAAAAAGTGGACATCTTAATGCAAATGTAGATCAACAGCGCAATACTGTGTGTGTGTGTGTGTGTGTGTGTGTGTGTGTGTGTGTGTGTGTGTCTCTCCTCTCTCCTTTTACCATTAACACTAGTGACCAGCATAAACAACGTTGTTTTTTAAAGGTTAGTGAACATACTTTGCTGTTTTTAAAAGGTTTGAGGTGAACATAAGGACACAAGCTTACATAATATGACTTCTTCCTGATATTAAACCCTTGAACAAAATGTACAGTGACCCTTTATACATGGTAGTGTATAAGTTATTTTACAGTAATTTAGTTTTATAATTTCATCTGGTGTTTTTGCATAATTTGAAATGTATTTAGTGCAATTTTTATTTTTTTTAATATTTAAACTTTAGTGGAAGATCACATTTACCTTGTATTAACTGATAATTGCTGTGAGAAGTTGTGATTCTTTTTTTTTTTTTTTTTTTCCCCCTCTTCTCTCTCTTCCCGGCGGGACAAAGGGTGAATGAGGGGTGGGCCAAACAAAGAATTTTGCAAATTAGTTTATTCATCAGGGGATTTCTGATTCTGAGGCTCTTGGCCATGTACATTATAGCCTGTAATGTGAAGACTTTGTAACTTTCAAATTTTGATATTACCAGGATTTGTAATCTGAGAAAGGTCTTTTGTAGTGGCTGTGTGAGCCAGTATGCCTGCACTATGTCTTCCCTTTTCACTTACAAAAAAAAAAAAAAAAGACCTTGGTGTCATGGCAGGCAAATGTATGCATTCTTTTGATGAATAATGTTAAACACTAAAGTCTTTTCATATAATGAAATTCTGATTAAATTATGCAGTGGCACATGTGCACATTTTGTGTAATCATTTTTTTTTTCCTACTCTTAGCACTTGCACTGTTGGAGGCTGTAAATGATCTTAATTCCATCAAGTTGAGTTCTGTCCTTTAATCTGCTTAGCTCTGTGGACCGAAAGCAGAGATTTTAGTTCACTAACATGTGCACCGGTTTCTTCACATTGCTGGTCCACCGCTAGCTTTTCCTAACCCACGGTTAAGAATGTGTTGTTTTTAATGTCTTAAGTTTAAGCTTCTCCTCTGTGTTAACCTCCGTTAAACATGTTAGGACCTGTTGGAATCCTTTTGTATATCAATATTTCATCTTAGACATTCAAACTGTTGCAATGTTCAATTACTGCCAAAAAATTAGGGTAGAGTAGGTAGAATTTTCCAGTAAATAGCATTGTGTGAGATATTGGAAATCCATGCAGCGTATGTGTCAGCATATACACTGTATTTACGTTTAATTGCAAGACTAAGCTCTAACTGTCTTAATTCACAAAAAAAAGGTTTTGAGTGATTACATTTTTACACGTAATCTAATCAGGCTGTACAGAAAGATTACAGAAAGTCCCTAATGCGTGTTCTAGGTGTATTTGAAAGTTTTTTTCTTTGTGTGTGTGTTTCTAACAAATGAGGAGTGTTAACTAGAGATGGCACTGGTATGATATGCAGAATAACATATCTTGGGCCAATACCAGTAAAAAAAAAAGATGTCTGAGAACAAAACAAAAATTCGATTTGATCTTGTAAGATGGTTTTTTTCTATTGTTTGGGGTAGTTACAAGGTCTTAATTACGGGGAACAAACCTGAAATCCCCCTGTAATTATGTGTATGCTGTCTGTATCATGAAAGCCAGTATTTTGGCATCAGTCGTTAATGTTTTTTTGTGTTCATTTTGTTTTTTGTGTTCATTCTAATGTTATCATTTCTATAGCCGCCACTTAATACCGGGACGTGTACGGCGGACACATCACATAAATGAACTTTACAAAGTGTATAGTCATTGGTATTGGTTTTATAAACAGTTAGTTCCAGTCCACTAATTTGATTGGATGAGTGGTGATCCAAGAGTGCTTATATTTATTATAACCACACAGAGACGTTTCACTGATTGTATCACTCCACTCGTCTGTGATCACCATATAAAATTCCAATTCTAGCAACAGTCCCACTGAAACCGTTACTACAGTATAGGTAGCGATCTGTGGACACAGCAAATGATACATTTTTCATGAATATAACTTCTGACTTAAAATGTGAAATCTCGTCAGAAGGGAAACCAATTTCACCGGATGCACCTTTAATGGGAATGTACAAATCATTGTGAGCTAGCTAGCCAGCTAGCTGACGAGCTATCAGTCAGTGTGGCTTCTTCGGGATCTATTTCCATTCACGGAGCAAAAATAAACAAATTATTTGGCCATGTTGTGTCTGAAATGTCAGTTACTCTATGTTAATTTCTTATGTATAAAACTTGAATAAAAGCAATATCACAGTGGTAGTCGTGCGGCACTGAATATCGGCACAGCTGTGATTACCTGCGGTCTCGTGCCTATGGCTGAATCACAGCCGTGCTGATATTCAGCATAACCACACTCATGCTCATGCAATACTGATTAAATATAAATTTTCTGTGAGGGAGTGTTTATTTATCATTATTAGAAGGACCCCAATGTCTGCACTTTGTAACAGTCAGAGGTAAAGCTGTAACTTTGTTTTTGCACTTTGGAAAGTTTTCAAGATAGAGTGCTTTGAATTTTTTTTTTTTTTTTTTGTCGTCTTATTAACTTCAAGAGAGAAAAAAATAGAGGTTGGTGGGGGAACGACTGTTTATAGCTGCTATAACCTAAGTGATAACAGGGCCTAACTTGTTTTGCGGACGTTGCACAACATTAAATCTAACTATAGCCTAATATATAGCAACTATAGCATAAAGGTATGGGGTTGTCCTTTAATTAATAACATAACCGCAATTGTAGGAAAACTGCTGTCGTAGGAGAGGAATTAAACACTTCGGGACATACTGTTATTGGAAAATAATTAACTTTGACAGGAACCTGTAGGCTGCATGACCCTGTTGATGATTATTTTCCTATCACAGCAAGCCCTGACATGTTTTAGACCTTGCTTTAAACACACTATTCTGCTTTCAGTGTGTTTATGGTCTATCACAGGTTGAAAGGCCTCTCATACGCTGTGTCCCAAATGCTTGCTTTTTAAACCCATATGCCTTCTTGAGGTATCGAACGTTCATAAGAGCTTCGCACTTCTTTGACGTCACCAGAGTGCACACTTTGTCTTTTTTTTTAATAGGACGTCAGGGCTTTAGGACGCGATTCGGGACACGGCCTCAGCTGATACTAAGCAGCAGCAGCGTTCTCTTATATGGTGTGAGGTAATGGAAAGCCACGCCCATCCCACGCGCTTCCTCTGCGTGCAGGTGCTTGGGTGCTTTGCCTTTAAGCCCCGCCCACAGCTGATGCTGCTTATCGCGAGCTGGACAATCAAACGGAATAATCTGTGATCAGCTCCGTTTGAGAAGCAAAAGCAGTTTGGGGATAAATAGGTCTAGCAGTGTGTATCGATATTTCGAGGATTTAACCCTTAGTCTACCTCGCCTTTTGTGTAAGCTCGCCTCTCGGTTATATCACTCGAAGTGGTACAGCATTAGGTTTAGAGGACATCACGGAAGGTTACAGCAGCTCTCCGAGTCGAAGAAGCTGTGAAACACCGGCGATCGCCGAAATCTTAGAAAGCGCTAACTCGATTTAGCGTAATTATTAGACTATCATGACTGATTCCGTCGTGGACGCGAAGTCGGAGGTAAAGCAGGCCAGTAAAGAATTTAAGGAGAGTGAGAATGTGGCGGAGAAGTACTCTGCGTTGACTGTGTGCAAGAAGAGCGAGGCGAGCGCAGGCGAGCTGTCCGCCGCATTCACTGCGGTCAACACACACAAGAGCCTCAAGAAGGTAAGAGATGCTTCACCTCAGCCTGTTATTCCATAAACACTGCGTGTATTCATTCATAACACGGATATGGCTGCTGGGACAGGTAAGATTCCCTGAAACAGCAGCTAAACCTGGAACATTCACATTAATCTTGGACAAGTTACTTACAGTCCCTGCAACTCAGCTGCTGGAGTGCTGATCATTCACCACTACAGTCACCTTGATCAGGGTTAGTTAGTCCTACCAGTCAATCACAGAAGAAGTAGGAACCAGGGACCATTTCATCTTATAATATTAGGTTTGTTGCATGTGATGGATTTAAGTTACTCATCACTTTTTACTGGCAAGTAACTGAGTATCACCTGTCAAGATGGAAGACAAAAATAATTGGCTTATTAAGCTCCATTTAGCAACAGAGATAACACATGGAGTTTTTAAAATGACATTTCAAAGGATTGTTTCATGTTATTCTAGTTTGATTCCTTATCAATGATGCCTTACCCAAAAAAAAAAAAACTTTCCAAGAAGTGATTGTGGAAATAATGCTCATTTACTCCATAATAAGACTGTGGGTTGTGATGCAAATCTTCTGGCTATGTTTGCCACCAAGGGCACTTGTGTCAGTGCACTTCTATTAGGACTATCCTTTGTACACCTGTAGACTCTCTCTCTCTCTCTCTCTCTCTCTCTCTCTCTCTCTCTCTATCTATCTATCTATCTATCTATATATATATATATATATATATATATATATATATATATATATATA
>CM075024.1:12138676-12170513 GCA_037576675.1 Pangasius sanitwongsei
TTTTTTTTTTTTTTTTTTTTTTTTTTTTTTTTTTTTTTTTTTTTTTTTTTTTTTTTTTTTTTTTTTTTTTTTTTTACCAGTGTCACCCTTAAAATACATAGGCTTCCCAGGTGATAGCAATTCAAAAAGCACGAGTTACCTATAAATCATTTGTTTCCTAGTTATTACAGAGCTATCACAGGTGCCCTGATTCCTTCAAGTCACAGCATTGTTTCCTGCAACAGCTTTTGATAACATCATTAGGCTTCACAATTCTTCCAGGAAATTCTGATGCAGTCTAGGAGTGCACAGGCTACACTACAGAGAAAATCTATTCCTCATAGCATTTTTTGTAAAAAAAAAATTCTCCAGGCCTCTTATATCATCTCTTTTGAATGAAAATGTGCCATTCTCTCCTGTGAATTTTTAAAGCAACCTATTAATGTGTAAAAAGAATTCAGGATTTCACACTCATCACTTGTGGCATGTATGCACAGACAAATTGATCCAATGGTGGTGGTCTTAAAAAGGCATGATAATGAAATATATGAAGGTGCATGGGAAACATGTCATGTCCTCATGGAAAACTGCATGGGAAACTGTCATGGAAAACTGCAAGGGAAATCTGTCTCCCAGAATCCCCTGAAGACTACCATGCCCCCCTCTCATCCAAACCACTCAGGTTCACCAGCTTACTAATCACACTCACCGGCAACTTGTATACTAGTCACCCTTTCAGCTTAAATACCTCTCCTATGTATGTGTTTTGATCTGTTTTCTCTGGTTTTTGCCTTTCCCTTTGTGCTGACACTGTGTCTTGGATAGCTAGACATAGGGTGCTTCTAACCCTGTGTCCAGCTTTCTTGCTGTGGTTTTATGGCTGAAGTGTCAAAGGCATATCTGATGTTCTGTAGCAGTGGCAAAGTTCCCCTTGGAAATAATTCACTAAAGCTGGGATAAAGTTGTGGGCGTTGCTGTTTGTTTATCAAGCAGTACTGAGGCTTGAGGAAAGATGTATGGTCAGAAGGTTGTCCTCAGCTTTTTGTGGTCAGTTTTAGGTGGAAATAGGATGTGCTCTACCCTATAATGTGCATGTTATGTCCTTATATCCCCTTATATCCCCTGCCTTGTGCCCCGAGTCCCCTGGGATAGGCTCCAGGCTCCCCCGCAACCCTGTGTAGGATAAGCGGTACAGAGAATGGATGGATGGGATTTTCTGCTAGGAGCATAAACATTCACTAAATTTCTCTCTTATTCTGCTCTGTCGGTCCTAAACCATACCTTGCACAGTGTAGAATTTTGGTTGCACCACAGACACTGAAGGTAGATTGTAACTAATAGTTTGTAAAGTGATCATGGGTCAAAACTCTGTCACACAGTGTGACATAATTCACCCTTGCCAGCCAATCAGAAAAATGATCTGACATTATCGTTTAATATCGAGACACAAATACACGATTAGCTGTGTCTCTCAGTGTAACATTTACATTAAGCAAAGTCTGTCTCAAGTTATTTAAATGCAAGTGATTGCACTGTGATTTACAATAATTACCCCTAGTAGATTAAAGTATAATATTACATTAATGGTAAAATGTTCACAATTATTTTGTGATATACCTTGCCATTAATCTCAGTTTGACCTATGAAAACTAACACTGCCTGATATAAAAGCCAATTTTCTGGTCCTTTCCATTTATGTGTTCCATTAAAAACAGTATATTTCAGCAAGGTGTCCATGACTGGTGATGGCACACCTCAAAAACAATTCCCACATAAATAAACCATTATACTCCTCATAAAAATAAAAACAAATGCAATGCATTTATAGTTGGAAAACCTGCACATTTTAATCTGTACAAAATCACAGTGCACCTGCTGGAGGTAAGTAAGTTTTAACTTATAACCTAAGGCAATGTGAAAGCTATGTTACTTGGTGCAACAGTTCATTTTTGAGTAGGTCACAAACTTGCTAAACTCTCTTGTGCCTTATATTTATGTAAAATGCCCATCCTTTTGCGATTTTTTTTTTTTCAAATTCCAGTGGATTTCAAAGTTCCAACTTTCTTTTCCCCTCTTCTGAGGAGCAGAGTAATAATCAGAGGGTTTGTTCAGAACTTTGTAAACGCAATAACCTGCATGTCTTATGAAAGGCAAAATGGTGAGCACTGTTATTACTGCAAATCTTTTTCATAAACATCTCATTCTGACACACGTTTCATTAAGCTATTTGCTGAACAGTTGATAATTAATGATTTTGTGCTACGCTCTCTGTGAGACTTTCAACACATCTTATGAGCACAATGAAAACAGTGATTAATTAATATTCAGGTTATAATCATTATCATAATTAATTGGCTTCATGATAATTCCTGCCTCACAAGATGATTAGCAGTTTTCTTCACCTGAGAGATTAGCAATGCTTATGTCTTACCTCTGATAACCAGCATCTCATGCATTAATCTGAAGTATTTTTTGCTATATCTCAGCACGCTTCATTTTTTTCCAGGAGAATCATGATCATTTATTATTGATGGCAGAGATGACGCACAGATCATGATTATATGTTGTAAAAATGATGGTCACTGAAGGTGTGCCTGTAAAGAAAGCTTGATTTTTCAGTGGCAGGATGGAGACCCGTTAATGAGAAATAAGCAGTGAATGTAGGATAGAGGGAGCAGTTAATGTAGGATAACGCAAATAAACAGCACATTAATTGCCTCTGTCATTTTCTCAGGGGTGCCATAATTTTATTCAGTTTCACCCACATGGACAGCTGGAGCTGCTTACTGAGATTATTGTCCTCCAGCCGTGGGTGATTAGATCCAACCAAGTGCACACGGTGGTGTTTTTGCTTTGGTAGCAGTTCATGGTGCTGCAGGAGTACACTCTTATGCCATGAGCATCCTTCAAGAGCAGACGATGTTCAGGCGTGTCCAAGCCAATTTATTCAAAGTGGAAATTGTCATGAAATTTTAATGCCACTACCTGCAGTGGAATGGCACTGGAGCACTCATACGTGATGGCAAATACGAAACTGCAGATGCAGTATGCGATCTTTTAAGCTTGGAAAGGTGGTTTCAGCTTCACACAAACCTTGCAGCTTGCTGTCGTCATGTCCGCATTAAGTATGCTGAGGGCTTGAAGCTGCCAGTATCCTTCGATCAGAAAAGCTGTTTCGACACAAATAGATGACCTTTGACCAAGCAAGATGCTGATGTTTGAGGTTGTACGCAACAGTATGTGCAAGCAGAATTCCTAATCGCTGCATCTTTATTTCTGAGAACTTTCCAGGTTTGTGATTGGTCCAAGTATCACATGGTTACACACATTTCTTCCAGTTCCTTTAGTTGTTTATTTGCTCATTGTTGTAGACACAGCTGACAATCTGTCTTACCAGCTCATTCTCCACTTTTTTCTTTACTTTGAAAATAATCCAACACTATATTCAACTCCTCTCTCTGCCATATTCATTCCTCTTTACTGCCGCTGATGCCCTCAAAACATTCTTGCACACCTAGAAGTATCCTCGAAAGACCTTGTTTTTGAGGAAACCTGCAGTTGCATCTTGCGTCTGGCAGCAGTTCTTTTTTTTTTTTGGTTCAGTTCTTTCATTGTTTAATGTATTGTGTTAATGTAATGTGTTAATCATCAGCTTTAGAAAAAAAAAAGATGCTATCTCATGCCCTAAAGCATTCTTCAATTTAACACTCCAGAGAAACCCTAAAGGATTTTATGTAGAACCATAAAACATAGGATTCTAGGAATAAAAATATCAGAAAAAGTCTAAGAAAATCTCTTTTATAAAATTTCTCATTTAGAACATTATTGGTACAACAAGGTTCAACAGAGGACCACAGTCAGACAGTTATATAGGCCTAAAAGTTAATGTTTCAAAGATAGGTGATCTGTAAGTGGATTCCAGTGGATTCACTCTTAAAAAAGTTAAATCTAGAAGCCTTACAGATTACTTAATTTGTTGTTTTTTTGTTTGGGTTTGGGTTTTTTTTGTGTGTGTGTGTGTGTGTGTGTGTGTGTTTTATGGTTGACTTTTGATAACAATAGTTTCCTGCCTGTCTTTGGAATATTCAACATAATAGTTGAAACATTTAAAAAAAAATATATACCATTATTATCTTTTTACTCATTCTTTATTTATCCTTTCTTGTGTTTCAGCTGCATGAATAAAAGATTTGTGGTTAATATGAACTAAGGATCAGGTCTATGTTTCAGTGCCTCAGGCAGGGTCACTTTTTGACCAAAAGACATGCCTCAGCCAGAGTCTGAATGAAAGGGAGTTTTAGCAATAAAAGGCTTTAATATTTTCTTCAGTCGCTTTCCCTGCTTTAGTTGTGATCTGAGGCCTCCTGCACGCTCTCTCATTCCTCATTCCTGTGATGCACGTTTAAGCTGTCTTGAGGTTCTCAGGTAATGGCTGGATGCATGTGTGTTGCTTACCAGAATGCATTAGGGGAAGAAGGCAGGTCGGTGGAAGCAGCGTGTTTCTCTGGGCAATGTTCTGCTGGGAAACCTTGGGTCCTGGCATTCATGTGGATGTTACTTTGACACGTACCACCTACGGAAGCATTGTTGCAGACCAAATACACCCCTTCATGGCAACAGTATTCTTTAATAGAATTCTTTCAATCTCTTTCAGCAGGATAATGTGCCCTGCTACACTGCAGAAATTGTTCAGGAATGGTTTGAGGAACATGACAATGAGTTCAAGGTGTTGACGTGGCCTCCAAATTCCTCAGATCTCAATCCAGTCAAGCATCTGTGGGATGTGCTGGACAAACAAGTCCAGTACATGGAGGCCCCACCTCACAACTTACGGGAGTTAAAGGATCTGCTGTTAACGTCTTGGTGCCAGATACCACAGCACACCTTCAGAGGTCTTGTGGAGTCCATGCCTTGATGGGTCAGAGCTGTTTTGGTGGCATAGGGGGAACTACACAATATTAGGCAGGTGGTTTTAATGTTATGGCTGTTTTTTTTCTTTCTTTTGTTTGGTGTATTTCTGCAGGCCACAATACACAGAATGTTTGGTTCACCAGCTGCAGTTGGTTCGGTTCAGGGTCGAATCACTTTCTCACTGCAATTAAACTTCAATAGAGTTTGCTTGGAAGCGGGCCAAGACCACCTCACTCAGACACTCTCAGACCGGTTATTTTGGTCCACACTCAAGTGCCATTGCTGAGTTCTCACCTGCTCAAACAAACCACATAAAGGGGGAAACATGCCAGAAGCATCAACATTGTGTTTTGAATTGATGTGGAAATGTTTGGAGTATATCTGCAGCCAACTGATATTGCAGTTTGTGGATAAAAGTATGTTATCGTGTCCAACTCCTTTTCCCAAGTCAGTTCCACAAACATGCTTCAGCTACTGCGGTGTTTACTTTTGCTATTTTACTGCAGAGTTGATTAAGCTTCCTCTAAGTATAGCTTACTTCATAAATGCAATGGATATATTTAGCATGTTCTATTGCAATGTAGACATAAAACCGGGTGCTTTTAAAAGATTGTAGTTGGTTTTATATTGGATAGTCAATGTTTCTTCTTTGATCTCTCATGAACTAAACATCTAAAATGATCAAATTTTCAATTTGCCCCTCAATACCAGACAAACAAACTACCACTGTGTGGATTATGGATTATGACTATGATTCTTAGATTCACCTTGTTATAACTCTAACCAACTTTTACAACTAAATGAGATTAAATGAAGCATATCATAAATATATTTAACTAATTATTCTTTATGGTAATATTCCAGAAACATTAAGTTTAACTTTCCATTTGGCTGAAAGAAGGTTAAAAGCTCTATTTTGTTAATTACCCTAAGTGATATTATTATAGATTTTATATGCTTAGCCTTTTCTAACCGAAGTCAGCAACATTAATTTTGAAAAAGGACCTTTTATTAGAGGTTTAGTTGAAGTGTGTTCTCTGTCTTCAATGGAGTGAGAAATGTAGGTTTGTCCATTTTTGAACATTTTGAATTGAAAAGAAATAGTCATATCCCAGTGTAAAATCTGCTGACTACTTCTTGCGGCATCATAAAGAACACGGCTGGCATCAATAAAGTAAATTCATTTCACTGTAGTTACTGAATAATTTAGAGGAAGTACTGAGTAATATGTTTTAAAATGGATCAGTGAGAAGGGAAATTAAGGGAAGAATGGGAAAGGGAAATGACTTTCTCTTCAGCATATGTACCTTGGAGATACTGAAGTTCAGACGCTCTCAGTCTGACATTGCTGTGCTCATTATTGCAGAGAGGGTGAATAAGAGTTTACACCTTTCACACAGTAATACAATGTAAGCACTTGTGCACTCGGTACTTACAGACTTAGGGAACTTGTAGTCTTTCTCTTTTTATGCATTGCATTTGTCTCTTTTGCTGTGTAAGCATCCCTCTTTCTCACAATCACCATCCCTATCACACTCACTCTATGTCTTTTTTTTACCCTCTCCATATTGTCCCCTTTACTACAACATCCTGTTGTGTTCTGTGTTTACCAGTAGCACACTTTTGCCTCCAATTTTCTGTGGCTATTAGATGCTTGTTCTGGTGACAGGCAGAGCAGACAGGCATAGCTTCCTTCCTTTTCCTTTTCTCATTTTCTAAAAGCCATGCAGAGTCAGATGGCCTGCAGTAACAGTTCATCCTGTTATTTGTATTTGATGCCCTTCAGCTCAGAGAGGGAGTGAGTCTGAAGAACAATGACTGTGTCATGAAATATGCTGGGACACAATTCAGTGACCATAGAATACAAAGCAGGCGGGAGCAAATTTGCTGTGTCCTTTTTAGTGGGAAAGACAATTAATACTGGACAGTTAATTCTCATTTTCAAGCATGGAATTGTTTCAATTATGAGAACTGTGGCTTTATAAATGCAGAATGCATTGAAAGGCCTGGGGTAATTATCACCACCCAAGCAATGGATGATTGAGTGGATTTGGATCTGTGGAAGTCAGAGATATGGAGTTTCAAAACACGTAACAGATTAAAAAGCAAACCAGCAGACCAATGCTGATGTTAATAAGACTAGGGATGGCCATGATGGATTGCAGTTTAGACAAGATGTTGTTTGCATTGAGTTCTCTAAAGGAAAATAAAAGCAGATTCTGCAGAGAGTCCAACAAACTATTTATGCAGATTGTGTTATACAGCTTTTCAGTGTTGTATTACCTTGTAGAGTAAGAAAATTAACTCAGTGGTCTTAACCCCTTAAATTCTCACTACCCAGATTCAGATTCAGATCTACCCTTTGAGCTGTCTGAATAAAAATTTTTAGAACATATTTGCGCTGCTTATCACCTGATCTGACTAGTACTAGTGGGCCTATCATAAGTGTAGAATGGATCCATATTATCTGTGATAGAATAAAAGGTCAGTGATCTTCCATCTGCTAAATTACCCATCTTTAAAAAAAAAGTCATAAGCTGCTGCTCTGTAAATCAGCCTGGTTAGTCAGTCGAACCTGAACAACTCACTTTTTTTTTTATTTTCTCCCCAATTTGATTACCTACCAATTCCCAACCACCAGCCAGATCTCCCCTGTCATACAACATCTATCAAACAGAGAGGGTAAAGGCTAATGCGTGCTTCCTCTGAGACATGTAAAGCCAGCCAACCACATCTTTTTCAACTGCTGCTCATGCTGCATCTCAAGGCAGTGTAAGACCCTAGGAAAGTGCCGTCTGCCCTGTTCTGCATACATGAGCACACAGACACCCACAATTGGTTCTGTGATTGACAGTGGAGCAAGTATGCCATCCCACCCAGACAGCACAGCCAATTTTGCTCGCTTGGTAGTGGCATTATCGTGATTCAAACTCACAATCTCCAGATGACAGGGCAGACCACTCAGGAGTACAGATCTCTTTTTAACTCCAGATTCAAGCTAGGAGATATTTAGTGGCCTCAAAAAATCTGACTTTTTTGCAATGTATTTTATTTTTTTTTTTTTTTTTTTTTTTTTTTTTTTTTTCTTTTTTTTTTTTTTCTTCCTGAAAACTATATGTGCCGGTGTGTGAAGTACCTAGGGCATCCTGCACAAGTTTAATCTTAAAACCAGCAGTTTCCTGCACAATTCCTTCATAAAGCCATGAAAAACAATTTGCCAGCTCATATTAAAATCCTGTGACCTTCACTGAAATGTCACTTATTGATCACTTATGGATCTATTTCCATTATATACTGTATACAGTAGTTTTTGGATGTGTAAATTCTGCAGCTTGAATGTGAAGCTCCTTTTTAAAATGCACTGTTTTGGATGTGAATGATCTCGTGTTTAGTTAGTGATTTGTTTAATGCAGAATCTCGATGCTGTCAGTGCCTATTTATATACATTCATATTTCATCTAATTCAGCAGTTGTGGATGACGTGTGTGTGTGTGTGTGTGTGTGTGTGTTTTTTACAGACGGCAGTCCGTACACATGGTGGGTTGGCAGAGGTAATGAAAAGCACTTCTACTGGGGTGGTTCTGCACCAGGAATCAAGAAATGTGCCTGTGGAATTGAACGCAATTGCACAGATCCTAAATACCACTGCAACTGTGATGCTAATTACAAACAGTGGTGAGTAAATTCACTGTTTAACACATCTTATAGTGCTTCGCCTTTTTTTGTGCTTCACCAAATTAAGATGGGGTTTCACACTACAGCTAAAACAAGGTAGGGTGAAGGGGATGTGGGAAGCCATTGTACATTGGAGGTGCTGGAATTTTACTCAGAAAATATGTGACCCTAAATTCGATTGCACATGAATCACAAATGCCAACGACAGATTAATGTTGATTTGAAAAAAAAAAAAGGATAAATAAATCATAAAATAAAAATACTATGTCTGACATTCAACCTCAAAAATGTTTTATTATTATTATTATTATTATTATTATTATTATTATTATTATTATTATTATTATTATTTTAGCAGTTCCAGGAATAAAGGAATCCTAAAAGATATGGATTCTGCCAATTTTGATCAGCTGGATGGCTGTGGCATCATCAGGATGTATTGTTGTATTGTATTGTTGAAAATGAGCATTGTGTATATTGTTGGGACCATCAAATGGTGACCCATAGGCCACAAGTTTTTTCATGGCCCCAACCCATCGTATAACACATTTTGCCCACATACATTACAATTATGTAGAATCTTTTTTTTTTTTTTTAAAAAAAAAAAAAGGTAAAGTATTGAATAAACCTTCTAGGTGCGTGCGTGCATGCATGCATGCGTGTATGCTGGAAACGTCATTAGTTTGGCATTGTGTCTAGTGAATAATGATGGAAAAGATGCATAGTCCCCCATGATCAAAAACACTGTGTTCTCACTTCACTACTTATTGAGTGTTGCAGTTGTGCACCCTTCTTGTAGTGCAAGGGCAGGGTCAAAGGGCAGGGTCAAAATTGTAGTTTGTTAGAAGGAATTGGAATTAAGGTGGATGTTGCTATTTTTATAGGGCAAGTCTGTTTGACCAAATAACCATAGGAGGCAAGGGACTGGATAGTATAACTTTCCTGTAATGCCAGTGCACCACATAGGTTGTCATATGAGTGTTTTTATAGACTCAACAAGAGCACGAGATGGATACTTGCTTTTTTGTACTGTTTTGCCATACAGCTTGAAATCTGGATGTAAAGTGGCCTTTTGCCCCAACATCCCCAAAACCCACAATATTTGCAGGGTTTTTTTCCTCTAGTCTTAAAAATAGCTGTTTGTGAGTTTCTGAATTTCTGTTTGTGAATTCCATGAAGAGCATGTTGTCCCTGACTCAGAAACTGTCACTTCTGGGTTGTAGAAATATGCTCTCTCATCAGTCAGGGTATCTGTCAGATCAGATAGATGTATGTATTTGTACAGTTGGTGGGTTAAATGGCATTAATGATAACAGTAGTCCTGCTAGTTCTGGTAAAATGGTTGCATCGTCTCTATGTGAGACTAACCATGGGTGCAGCATTTTAGGCCACTTTCTACTCCATAGAGAAATTCTTCCATGCACCCATAGGGAGAATTTCATTCCACAGAGTAGTGATAAAGGACACCTCGCTGCAAGGGGTAAGCACAGGCAAAGTGGTCTCCAGTACAAAAGAAACTCCATATAAACTCCAATAAGTGAGGATAGTCTGCTAGGTCTAAGTTTTGGGGGTTTTTTTTCAGGCAATTTTGGTTCTTTTTTTGTCACTCAGTTATGATACTGAGCAGTCACCTTCACCTGTTGTCCCTCACATTCTGAAAGAAGACCTTCTCTCCAAGGGTGGCCCTTAAAGAGAATGCAGGCTCCACTCCCAAGTGTTGGAAAAGATATGGGATTGGTTTGGCAAGGTAGACGTCAATCTCTTTGCGTCCCAAGAAAAAAAGCTTGTATGAATTTCCTCCAGTGGAACAGATCCTCCCCATTGGAGAGGGAGCATCAGGAGGGTCTGTCTCACATACTAGTGGATACATGATGCTATCAAGGTATGCTGAAATAAACAAAGGAGCAGTGGACTCATCTACTGACAAAAGAAGGATGCCATTTGGTTCTCCCCCACCCAGAGCTGTAGCGCTTTCATACTTACCTGCTAAAAGGTCAAGCCTTAGATCTAAAGTCATTGCCACTATTCAGAATGCGAAGACATCCTCTAAGAGTGGACTCAGCCTTTATAAGTGCAGGTGTTTGAGCAGTGGTGACAAGGAAAATACCTTGTGCCTTTCCAATGCAATTGCAAATATGCAATCTTATCCTCATCTCTGTTCTTAGCAATATACACAACTAGATTTTGCATTACATTTGAAAACATTATGATGCCATCCCTGCCATTACATATAGATCAAAATTACCCACTGTGAAATATGTGTTTATCACATCAGACAGTGTACTTTTGTGAAAGCTCAGCAAGAAGTAGATTGGACTAATGGAATGTTGTTTACTGTTGTGCTACATTAAAGTGCACTTTTTAAACTCAGTACTGTGTTGGTTTTGGTGTCGCACAGGCTGAGAGTAAGAATTGAAACCATCATTGTGCACTTACATGAGGCCTGCAAGAAAGGAGTGCCCAAGCATTGATGCCACTGTGGGGCTAATTACTTACTCCAACTGTGGAAATATGGATAATAACACTATCCAACAGTTAAATTATGCCACTATTTACCGCCTTTCTTTTGGATTTATAAGAAGACAATAAAAGGCAAATTAATCTACATCATAGTTATTATTTACTGTACTTTTCTATTATACCCAATGCATTGCAACTTTACATTTGACTGAGACTTTTTCTTCATGAAATAATGCATTATTTTGTGTTCGTGTTGTGGAATTTGAAAGACAACCTCTGATTTTCCAGGTTTTGTGGAGGTTTGGGAAATGTGCCTTATATCCAATAGGACACGTCTAATCTCATCAGGTGTTCTAGAGGTCACTAATGGCCCAATTACACTGTTTTTAAAGTTATTTATTTCTACCCAAAAGTGAAGAGAGGGGAAAGAGAAAGATACATTGTTTTTATATCTGGTCCTTCTGGTACCTCGTCGACAAGTATAAGTAGTAAACCATTATAACTAGTATAGCAAAGGCTCATGGTTTGGTACTTTTAATTGCTGAAAGAAAAAGGCGATTGAATGGACATCAAATGACTAAGTAACCTAACTGGCTTTGCTTGTATTTGGTCAGGGCTCCCATGACAGTATTTGCATATAATTCAATATATAATGATTTGTAAAGCTTTGATCTAAGGCAGCAGTTCAGTAGATATAAATGCCATTATTTGTGTCTGTGTGAATTACTTGCTGTTTAGTAGCCTTGCTTGTTTTCTGCTTTGTTATGATAATGTTGGATGTTAAGCAGGTGCAGACAGTACTACTGGCCATAACAGAACTACTAGATTACTGCCCATTTATAAAAAAATATTAAGAGAGTATGAATATGCAAATATAATGCTAGGGTAGAGGCATTGTGGAGAGACTCTCAGAGACTCTTTGTTTGTCTCCACGTGAGATGACGATCTGGAACCAAGATCTCTTTCATTAACCAGCAGTGGCTCAATCAGTTCAGTCTGTAAATAGATATCACTGTAATCACAAAATGACACTGTGTATTCATTCATTTGATTATAAAGAATAAAAATTGTGTAGCTCAAAAAGTTTCAAGAGACTAGGGCTGTTTTAGCACCTTTGGGAGTCCTAAGCAACATCCTACAAAGCGGTTCAAAATATTGACTTTGCTTGGTTGGAATTATACAATTGTCACAGACAGATTGCTACTACAACCACTATTAAAAAATAAATGTACACACACAAGCCACTATAATTGGAAAATCTGCACCCCTGCTCGTACATGCAGTTACGATCTGAAGCAGGGGCGTGTATAGGAGCACTGTGGGTGGGCAAGAGATAGACACACTGTCCGACCAGCCTATCTGTACTGTGCAGACCCTGGCTTTAATTTCCAGGATGCAATTTGACCACAAAAGGCCTCAGAACTGAACAATGGGAGTAAATGGTGCCACAATGTTAACTCATATATACAGTCACTGGTTACAACACTACTTATAAAGACCAGAGATTTAGATTAGAGGTTCCTGTTCTAATCATGCTGTTATGTATGTTATTTAGCCAAGATGAATGGGTGCAATTACCCAAAAAGTAACACAATGTGTCTTAAATAGTCTCACTGGTATATAATGGATGATGATTTTAAAACATTGTATGTTTAATGCTTCATAGAATGTCTGTTTCTATATTGACTTCTTATAATAGACGAATTCATATTTGTTCCCTGCGATTTTTCTGTTGTTGCACTTACTGCATTTCTGCTGTTAAAAGGTCAGTCTACGATTAGGAGCACTTAAAACATCAATGTGGATACACAAAATGGAGCCTCCAAAGATATACACAGTTAGACAATTATAGATGTCAGAAAAAATGTTCTACTATAATTACAGTCATATAGAAATCATTTTAATGGTGAAAAAGGGCAGTTGGAGTTTGCAGTCTCCTGTACACTCCTGGTAACTGTCATCAGTTTCCATTAATGTAGCATTGTCCTTCTTAACAGGCGAGAGGACTCAGGGCTTCTGGTCTATAAGGACCACTTACCTGTGAGTCAGGTGGCTGTAGGGGACACAAATCGAGCCGGATCAGAGGCCAAGCTCACTGTGGGAGCTCTGCAGTGTCATGGAGACCGTGAGTTCATTTCTCTATATTTTAAATGCAGTTTAAATGCATTAACACGCATTCTGTTGTGTGAAAAGCATTGTGACTACTGAAGGTGAGGAAGGGGAGTCTGTCAATTTTTTTTTAATAAGGTTATAAAAAATCTTTATTTATGCTGCACTTTTACATTTTGGATCAAAATCACTTTTACATAGAAAGTTGCTGTAGATAAGAGCGACTAAATATATATAAATATTAAACCAAAGAACTGTGTTTATAATAAAATACAATTCTTAATAAATATACTATAAAACTATGAAAATTATGACAAAAAATAAATATATGTAATAAAAATAAATAAAGTAAATAAAAACATTCTAGTTCAGGTTAAAAAGTACATCTTTAACTTGAACTTACTCTTCAAAAGCTTGCAGAGGCAGACCTGCCTCAACTGAGCAAAGAGGTCACGGTGTGCTAAACTACTTCAGGATATTATTAAAATATGCCAGAGTGAAACTATTCATAGCTTTAACCCTCATAAGCAGGACTTTGTACAGTGGATATAAAAAGTCTACACACCCTTGTTAAAATAGCAGGTTTTTGTGAAGTTAAAAAAAATGAAACTAAGATAAATCATCTCAGAACTTTTTCCACCCTCAGTGTAAAATTACAACGTATAAAAAAATGGAGCACCACAGTGACATCACCAAGAACAGGATGTCCCTCCAAAATTTACGAAAGGACAAGACAGCAACATTAAAGGAGCTGCAGGAATATCTGACAATTACTGATTACTCTCTGCATGAGACAACAGTATTCTTGTATTCTTCACGTCTGGGCTATGGGGTAGGGTGGCCAGACGGAAGCCCTTTCTCAAAGAAAAAATCCAAGCTCAATGCCATGTGGCAAAATGTGTTATGGTCTGATGAGACCAATTCCAAAAGGTGTAATAATTCCATAATTCCAAAAGGTATATTTGGCACAAAAAAAAGAACATCACCAAAAGAACACCATATCCACAGTGAAGCATGGTGGTGGCAGCATCGTGCTTTAGGGCTGCTTTTCTTCAGCCAGAACTGAGGCTTTTATCAAGGTGGTGGGGATCATGAATAGCTACAAATACCAGTCAATTTTAGTGCAAAACCTTCAGGCGTCTGCTAGTAAGCTGAAGACGAAAAGGAATTTCACCTTTCAGTATGACAATGACCCAAAGCATACATCCAACTCAGCAAAGGAATGACTTAACCAAAAGAAGATCGGTGTTTTTGAATGGACTAGCCAGAGTTCAGACCTGAATCCAACTAAAGATTTGTGGGGTGACCTGAAGTGGGCTGTGCACAGGAGATGCCCTCACAATTTGATGGATTTAGAATGTTTTTGCAAGAAAGAGTGGGAAAATATTGCCAAGCCAAGATGTGCCATGCTGATAGACTCTTACCCAAAAAGACTGAGTGGTGTAATATAAAAAGCTGCTTCAACAAAGTATTAGTTTAGGGGTGTGCGCACTTACGCAGCTAGGTTATTTTAAGTTTTTATTTTTCTTTTTTTCCCTAAAAGACTGTTTTTCACTTTATTTGTATACACTGTAATTTTACATTAAAGATGGGAAAAGATCTGACATGATTTATCTTAGTGTCTTTTTTTTTTTACTTCACAAAACCTGCCATTTTAACAGGGGTGTGTTGTGGATGACCCATGATGGAGAATAATACTATTAGTATTACCTGTTGTGAATGTTTATTTTAGACATAATTTCAGTCTTCCATACAGTCATCTGTTCACGCCAGCGTATTAAATAGTATGGTAAATAGTACTCTCTATATATAGTAACAATTTCCCTACAGCAGTATGCATTTTTGATATACTGTTAAAATATACTATTGATATACTATTATGTACAAAGAAACTGCTGAAAACATTGTCAATGTATTGACACCAGGACAGGAGCCAGGGGAACCAGGTGAAGCAAATATACATGTGTATCAAATATCATGTGTTCATTTATAGCTGTAGAGTTTTACCATGGGAGAAACAAGCATCTATTTTATTGCAGAAGCTTTGAGAAAAGAACAGTTCATAAACAGTCCCCCTCAGAGGTATCTGGAGAAGGTTGTCTATAATTTAAGATTTGACAATGACATAAAATTCAGGATTTCAGAAAACAGGCCAAAACCATGGGGCAACATCAACTGTATATTTTCTTTCTGCTGTTTGAGTTACATTGCTTCACAGCTCCAAGGCACCCAGTTCGATCCTGAGTTGGGGTTACGGTCTGTTTCTGTGCGTGTTCTCCCCATGTCCCCATGTTGTCTCCCACCTTCCCCAAAAAACATGCCAGTAGGTGGCTTGGCTAAGATAAATTGCCCCTAGGTGTGAATGAGTGTGTGAATGTGTGTGTGCATGTTGCCCTGCAATGGATTGGCATCCTATCCAGGCACAGTGTTCCCAGGATAGGCTCCAGATCGCCTGCAACCCTGATCCTAACCAAGCGTTACGGAAAGTGAGTGAGTAGTCATAGCGGCCTTTTAAGCGCTGTGGATGGAATACGATTTTAGCAAAAGTGAACAATTATATGTTATTAAATATGGTCAAACCTAACGCCCAGGTTCCCTGAGGAATGCAACGAGCAGAAACACTTCCCCAGTGAATTTTATAAGCTGCTGCCTATACCAGCAACATATTTCAATAATCCAATCTAGATGTTATGAAAGTATGCACAAGTTTCTCAGCATCATATAGGGTTCGCATATTTCTTATTTTGGTTGTAAAGTGATAAAATGCTGTTTTAGCATTCAAGCAACTTCGGTTTCACAAAATAGTCATTGTAACACAGTCAGTTTAGACACAGTCATCAAGGGTAAAATCTAGGGTTAAACCTTACTATGGACAGACCTAAGAGAATCTGTGTTCATTTAATTAATTTATTTATTTATTTATTTTGTAGAACTTAGGAGAAAAGACGTTTCTAGTTAGTTAAGCTTTTATGTCTTTAACACTTACATTTAGAGATATTTGAAGACATTTGTCTCTAAAATGTGCTAATGTTTTGCACCCTCACAGCATGTCCGTCAGCCGTGCCTTCAGACTTTCTTACATGTTTGAATCCAAAGGCAATACTTTGCTTAAACAACATGTATCAGTATCATGCATTTCAAAGGGATCATTTTTAACAGATGCTTTTTCAATTTTCAATGTGCTGTTGCATTGTTGAATAACTCAATAGTCTTTTATGCAAAGGGCAAAATTGTGCATCCCACAGGGGTTTTAATGTGTATATATTTTGCAGTCATTCTACATAGAATTGTGTGATGTTAAAAATGAAATGTGGGAGGATTCTGTAACAAACAGAAGCCAAAATCAACAACAACAAAAAAAAGTTAGAAAAGAAGTTTTGCCATGACCCTTAAGACCTGAGAAGGTGTATATGTGGTCTGTCTGCGTCTAAAACAGTGCCAAAAAAGAGTGGACAAAGATTCGCAGAGCAACTTGGTAAAGTTAGAAGAGAAGAGAATGCTGAAGCCGGCAGCAGTTTTAATGGAAATGTATGGGCATAGTTATTAAAGAAGGAACAGAGCTAAAATGGTGGTTATTTTCAACACCAGCCCCAATGTGAATCCCTTCAGCCGTCAGACCGAAAACAAGAGCACAAGCACGGTGCCTAATCATCCCACTGGTTTCATCACTGCATGAAATGTGTTTTCATGCCTCATTATTCCTGTTAATTGCTTTGGGCTTCTTATTCAGATTAGCTGTATTTAATTGCAGTCACCTGTTCAGCAAGAATGTAAGGCTAAATTCTAACAGAAAATTTCCCCTTTTCACACCTGTGGCTCAGCTTGGCAGAAAATAAGGACAAAAATAATTTTCGATCATGCAAAGCCATGTTGGAGAATCAGTCTTCATTACATTTCTGATTAAATTCTCCTTCCTTCTGTGCACCTGGGTGTTTGCAGCCATGTTATACATTATACCTAAAGCCACTGGAATCCTCTTAGAGGAGATCTGAGTCTCTAGAGATTTTGATTATAGTCCTATGTGCCTCAAGGGACTGCATGAAAAATGACAGTGCTGACCTTGTGGATGAAACTGTTATTGTGTATTCATCACCTTATTTATTTATGAAGCTGAGGTGGGGAGAGAGCAGTCATTGTGCAGATTAATGCTTGAAGCCTTACTATAGCAATGTACAGTCTCATATTTCTGGAAGGTTTTTCAGTTTATGGACCATCATCTGAATATTGTGCCTAATGTCAATTTATTCAGAACTATAAAAACACATTTAGCTGAATACTTCATTTTGTTCAGATTTCTACACTGATATATCCTTAATTACAATAACTGGCCAATGCAATAGAAACACCAGTACCCCTATTCATTCATGCAAGTATCCAATGCAGATCCAGGTCAAGAGCTTCAGTTAATGTTCACACTGAACATCAGAATGGGAAAAAATGTGATCTCAGTGACTATGACTGTGGCATGTTTGTTGTTGCCAGACTGGCTGTTTTGAGTATTTCAGAAACTGGTGATCTCCTGGAATTTTTCTCACACAACAGTATCTTGAAAATGATGCAGAAACAAAAACAATCTAGTGAGTGGCAGTTCTGCAGGCAGAAAAACCTTCTTGATGAGAGAGGTCAGAGGAGGAAAATAACCGCTCTTTACAACCGTGGTGAGCAGAAAAGCATCTCAGAAGGCACAACACGTTAAACCTTGAGGCAGATGGGTTACAACAGCAGAAGACCACACTGGGTTCCACTCCTGACAGCCGAAAACAGGAATCTGAGATTGGAAAAACATCGCTTTTTTCCAGTTTTCAGCTGTCCAGTTTGTGTCTGCTGAACTGCTGCTCGGTGGATGTTTTTGGTTTTTATGCTAGAGATGTTGTGTGTTTGATGAGAACGTTAACATTAAGCTCTTGACCTGTACAGGTGTTCCTAAAAAAGTGGCCACTGATGGTAAGTGATGGGTTTGACAGAATGTGGTTATATAACTTTTGACACGCAAAGAAGCAGGTTGGATGGAAAGAAGCTGCTTTTACTGAATTCAGTCAAATGTACAACTCTCCCTACACACAACTTCCTGGATTTGTTAGAGGTATTGTGTGATCTAACTGTCCAATCAGAATACAGAAAACTAATACAATAATTACCTAAGTAGATCTTTACTTAAATTTTTGACTTTTTTGGTGCTGGCCTCAAATATTTTAACATAAAAAATAATTATTTCTACTTATTTCTAATTATTTCTACTTGCATGTGCTAAAACAATGTCATTAAATGACAAAAGCACTAACTAGTGCATTTTACAACTGGTTGTCCACATAGTTCTCAAATTTAGTAAAAGTAAATACATATGAATTAAACTTAGCAAGCATAGCAAAGTATATACAGACACAAAACAGTGACAACAATCTGCAAAAAATAGAGAGACTATAGCAACTTTATTTTCAAATGATTAATGATTTTCGCAGTACTAAATCAGCTTGTCTCTGGAAAAGTCTATTAAGCTTGATGGAGATAAAACCTCAAACTATCATGCCCAATTATAATTACCAGCATTTTAGCCAATGTGCGCTGTTACATTCCAGTGGAGGACAATTACTTTTAATTTATTGAAGCTGTTCAGATTTAGAGTTCATTTGTCTCATTTGTCCTTAAAGATATAAAAGTTAAAGATTTAGCAATTCACGGGTATGAGAAATAGAAGATGATTTATGGCAGTATCACTTTAGTATAATTAGGCTAAAGTCATTTCCAGCTAGGTAATGTAATTAATTTTCATTAATGGCTGAGAGATTGAATAAAGATAGCAAACAAATGATAATTTAATATGATTTAATGATGCTGCACATATGGGCTTCAGTGGGTTTCGATGGGCTTGCTGTTGGAAAATTGAGATCAATTACCCTGTCAGTAATTAAGTAATATAATATCACCATTTTGCATTATTAACCTTAGCATCAGGTAGGAATTATAAAAGAATCTCCAGTGATGGTTTCGGTGGTTCACTGATATGTAAATCACATTCTTCACATTACAATGTATTTGACATTTCACATCTGACTAGTTTCTGTGAGTGACTAATAAGATTTCTGATGCTCAGGATGTAATTAGGCTTCTCATTATTAAATAATTAGCATTTGGTTTGTATCAAGACTTTGAGTCACTTTGCTGATTTCAGTCGTAAGTTTGTTATAGTATTAGTAATAGAGCTCACAGAGCTCTCTGTTAGTTTGAGGTATAGTCATTTGGACTTTCGTTCCATCGGTGTAAATTATTTTGTCTTCTCGGAAACGTAAATATCTTATGTAGCTTCTGAAGGGCAGTACTAAATGAAACAAATAAGATTTTTAAACAAAATAATAATAATTTACACCAATCATCATGTTCGGAAGTTTACATTCCTCTGGCTCTTAATAGTGTGTTGCCTTCTTGAGCATCAGTGAATGTTTGCACCTTTTGTAATAGTCGTGTATGAGTCCCTCAGCTGTACTCAGTGTGAAAAGATGGATCTCAACATCACGTAGCCACTGTTGGAAAGGGGTCAAATATGCAGAAGATGCTGGAAAAGTGAAGAATGCGCAGGACCTGGAGGATTTTTCTGAAGAACACTGGGCAGTTTAACTGCTCAGGACGAACAAGGGACTCATGAACAACTATCACAAAACATAAAAAATAGTTGTTGGTTATCCAGGGAACAACACACAGTATTAACAATCATATGGAAACTTTTGAACAGGTTCATTTGTGTAAATCCAGTTATTATTTTGTCTTGTGGACTATATGTAAACATCTGTTATGTGAAATAGCTTATTCAGGGCAGTACTACATAAAAAATGCTATTTTTATGATCCTTTTTATTTTTTTTTAAATTATTAATATTTTTCAGATTCTGCAAGGCATGTGTAAATTTATGACCACAACTGTATCAACATTTTATGGTTGTTGATGTTTAGTAGAGCAGGGGAATTCAACAAAAACTTGAGAAGGTCTAGCTACATAAAATTCCTGGCTTCTAAAGTTATGGAGAGGGAACTAACATGACTGATTAGTGACAACAGTTACTTTTAATGCTTAACCAGTAATAGTTGGTTCATGGCCAAAATTAAGACATCAGTTTCAAGTGGCTGTATTTTGTTTCTCACTGGCACTTCATGTTACCACTTTTGACCAGTGCCATGGACTCTGGAGACATAAAGAAATGCATTCAAAATCTTTAAAAATTCTGTTTTTGCCAGCAACCTTTTTTTTTTTTTTAAACAATTTATGTTAAATGATGTTTCAAAAACTGGAGTCACCGAAGTTTTTTTTTTTTTAATGTTGATTGGGTCTACAGTATTTTTTGATTTGCGAAAATATTTTGCTGGGTCCACGTCCTGATCCATTTTTCAACAACTATATTTGGGTAGCCAGTTTAAGGTTGTTGATTTTTTAGTACATTGTCTGTACTCTCATTGTCTCCTTAGTCCTTATCACAATTTCAAATTCAGTTAATGTGGACTGTAGATGTTTATACGTTTTATGACATATCATTTGACATTGGTGTAGAAAATCAGATATTAGGATAATTCTCATTAAATGATTTTCTCTCAGGCAGAAAAAAAGAGAGAAAAATAGTTTAAAAAATGTAATATTCTACTGATATAAGAATTACAATTCAGCCAATAGGTATTCAGTGGTATTCAGTACGTTAGTCCTGATCACCTAATTAGAGCAAAGAAGGTTTCCTTTGATTAAGTGTAGAAATAGCAAGATCTTCATTAAATTTCCAATTCCTTGTTTAACAGGCCTTAGGAAATGCTTGAAGCTCTCCTAAGCTTTCCTGAGAGAGTATCTTCAGAGGTGTCTCATTTCCTCTGCTTAACACTGTCAAGAAAAAAAATTCTCCTCTTTTTAAACCTAGCTTAACTACACAGGAATGCAAAATGGGCTGGTGCAAGAGGAGGAAATAAAAGTCTTATTACTCAGCTGCTCTCACAGTTAGATCTCCTAATCAATTTCCATTAAGCATGTGGGAACGTGCTTCGTGATTGATGGCAGTTTATGGATGTCCTCTGATCCTGTGATTGACTCTTGTGTATGGAGCAATTCAGGCTACAAGAAGTGTCACATGACTTAATTCCCAGTATCATGACCTCAGCTGTACTGGATCAGATAAACCAGAGTTAGCATTTAGTTCAACATCCATTTTCCTCAGTGGAAGTGTCACTCTGGAAATAAGCCTTAGTTTTGTCAGCTGGAGAAAGACAGAGTATGTGCATTGTGCCTTTTTCTGTATATACTCTTATATATATATCTTTTTGTCTGCTCTTTAATTAAAATTTAATAGATTTTATTAACCCACTTACAAGGTTGGTAAATTACAAAATTAATAAAAAATGAAATTAACACTATTATTATTATTATTATTATTATTATTATTATTATTATTATTATTAGTGTTGTTGTTGTTGTTGTAGTTGTTATATATCTATAAAATTAGCACACACATTTCCAGGCACATTTGTTTACAAGATTCCAATTTCCTCCTGTGTGCTCTTGAAATGCCGTTCACGCTGATCCATTTCCAGTCCATTTTTAACATATTCAGATAACCTTTGTACTTTCACCTGCAGAAAAGCTCCTGAAAATAACCAGGAATATTTCATATATTCATCAAGTGTGTATTGTTATTTTTCAAACTAATCTCTGTGTACCACATCTGTAGCATATGTCTCATTACCTTGGACAAAAATGTCCAGAATTTCAACACTGGAACAATGAATAAAACAGCTTAGGTAAGACTTTGTCTTAGGGCCAGTTATAATTTTGAATTCATATTCATATATATATTCATATAATTCATATACTTTATATTCATGTCTTTTTTCAATAAAATAAAGCACTGCTCTTACAGTAGACTTCATTTGTTACGGAGTCTGAGGAAAACAAGTTTAGCAAGTTGTTATTTTCACAGTACAGGAAAATGTTATTGGTAATTTCTCATACACTATAGCCACAGTGCATGTAGATTAGGTTGAAAAAAAAACACTGAATTATCTAAACTGTGTGTCTCTGTGTGCATGTGTGTGTGTGTGTGTGTGAGAGAGAGAGAGAGAGAGAGAGAGAGAGAGAGAGAGAGAGAGAGAGAGTATTTCACTATAATAAATGGTTATGTTCAGAGAGCGGACATCTGATAGAGAGGCATATGTTTAGTAGTGTGTGGAAGCTGTCTGAAATCTACAGACAGCCACTAGCCATTACTGGTTATCTCACAAGTTTTTTTCCTCAGTGGTTTCGTTAGGAAGAGATGTTATGAGGCATCGTCCAAACTGAGAAAAACAGCAGCTGATAAGCTCTCAATGAAGTAAGACACACTCAGCTGACATAATGGATGACAGCTTCATAAATTATGGCCAAATTAAAGCTTAACTTGGAAGAAGTTAGTGCCAGAGGTTCTTTGTAACTCTTAACTGAGGAAAAGGTAGGATAAAGAGGCCAGGTTTGTCTAGGGAACATATTCATATTTTCTCTGAAATATGAGGCACTTAAATCAGTGCCTTTATGTCTACACCCTGTATTCCCTGCCAGCTATCCTGCTAATCATAGTACCATTCTCTAGTGAAAAGAAAAATTTAGTAGTGTCATTTCAAAGTTTTACTTTACTGCCTTGTGTCAAGTAGCTGTGTTGCACCCCTAAAAAGTGGAGCAGATTATGAATGACATCTGAATTTGCATGTATGAAAGACATTTTCTCATATTTGTAAATAAACAATTCCATTTTCAACCCTTTTCACTAATATACTAAAATTATTTCTGTTTATAATCAATATGAATATATTTATACATGATACTATGTATATAATTGTATTTCTCAAATTTCTAAGCAGTCCCATGTTTCAACATTAAATCAAGTAATTGTCCAATGAAACATACATTTGGGAATCAAACACAATCCCATAAGAAGAATCATGAGACATTTTACATGTGCTGCATTATGTGGACCTTGTGCAATGTGTGCACAAAAGGCCAGCCTGGACTGACTCAGCGTGCTCACTGGTACTCTAGACTATTAGACCATCAATTATCTCTGTTAAACACTCGATAAACATACAGGTACTGCTGTAACAGTTAAACAATGTGTCACATGCCTGCTCAATTAAAAGTGGAGGTATTCAGCCAAAACTGTACTCAAGTGAAAGTTAAAAAGTTGCTACTTCTAAATGTACTCAAGTATTAAAGTAATAAAGTGTAAAAAGTAAATGTTTGAAATTAATGAAATTAAGTTAATGTCATAATTTCATGTGGAAAGGAAATTTTATTGCTTATCTGAAAATGTTAGATGATGATATTTTAAAGCAACTATGCTATTTTGCTTGAAAACATCTGTGGCAGCATCAAGATTTGATGACGTCTACGATCTCCAGATGATAGTGCGAATGCTTTTCTGTTGCGCCCAATTTCTGTCTTTGCTTAGTCCAGAATATAGAAATATTTTACTCAGGTAGGGCCAGGGGCACTAATCCTCAGGATCAACACAGAAGTCTGGTGGCTTATACATCTTTAGACACACGCAGATAGGTAAAGTGGTAACTACATTGTGTAGCATGACGTCTCAGCAGATGACGAACTGGTATGATTCTTAATCGTTTTTTTTTTCTAAATTGATTAATGTGATTGGATGCTAAACTGAGTCTGTTTGATTGTTATATAGGATTATAGTCATTGGGTGGATGAGAGAAAAAGAGACCTTCGAGATTTGTAATGACAAATTTGTAATTTGTACTTTGAAGGTCTGAATAAAAAGGTAAGGAGTAAAGTGCAAGAGTTTTTTGGAAATCTAATAAGTCAGAATACAAGAATTCACTTTCAATAATACTCATGTAAAGTTTAAATATGGAAAAATATTCCTTAAGTATGGTAACAAAGTACCGCTATTCAAGTATTTTCCACCCCTGCAAATGACCCACAACCCAGCACCAATCCAAGGTGCAGTGGTTGGAAATTTCTGCTCTAGAAACCCAATTACCTCAAAGTCACAGTGGGCAAATTGGTAGTGAGAAACTTTACACAGCATGAAAACAGTCCTTAGCTGGTTTGCTAAACCACTGTTGAGTCTGTTTAGATTCAGCAGGAAATGTGGTGTATATCAAAAGCTATTGGCTGTTGGAAATCAGTCAAGCCCTTTCGACACGCTCTCCTGTGACTTCCTGTTTCAAAAGGAAATACATCAATATATAGAATGAGTTCATGGCTCTGAAGCCATTTTATGAGCACTTTAGCATACTTCTGAACTTCTAATCAGTTAGCATCTATTGAATGTAACTCGGGGAGAGATTTTCTATTATGTAAATCAAACCCCTGTGAGGGTACAGATTTATACTAGTTGTTGCTTGCTCATCTGATTGGAACAGGAAGCTGTAGGAATGGGAATTTCTAGTTTATTGGTTCTGCCATTTCTGCTGAACATGGCTGTAGCCTTTAACTGTTAGTAGACATTAGCTTCTGATGTATTACTTTATGTATTATTTTTGTGTTTGAAAAGCAAACATGTCTTATACTTATTGCCTTATTTGAGTTAATATTTGAACACTGTTCAAAAAGTGACCTTCTCAAGACAGTTGGGAGAATCTGCAGAACTCGTGAAACTTAGAACCTCAAATGATGTGATTGACCTTTTAGAGGATGTGAAAGGAAAGAAGAACATCGACTTGTCATTAGCAGAGTCTTTGAGAAGTGCAATTCTCCATTTTCTCTAAAGTCCTGAACTTTTAAATCCACAAAGGCTACCTCTTCCATGTCTCTTTTGTTTTGCTTTTTATGCTTTGCTTTTTTTCCTGGGTCTTAAAGGTCAGTGCCAGCCATTGTGGATGCACAGAAAGACCTATAACAATTCTTTAACATATACATGAGCAAACACAGACAGACACCACTGTAGGGTTAGGTATAAGGGGATGTAGGAGCGTGACATAATTACTTAGCTTCACATGGATTCCAGGCTTCGACTGTATTCTCCTCACACACTGCTGACAATTAAACAACAGTGAGACAGCATTGGTGTTTAATGATTTTTTCACCTTTTATGTCTACTTGACAGAGGGTCCCTGGAGGACTAGTTGTTAGGCCACAGCGCTCTCACTGCTGCAGTCCTGGTTCGATTAACGGCCAGGGAACCAACTCCAGCTACTGGCTTGTGTATGCTCTCAGTGCTGGTCCCAAGCCTGAATAAAACTGGGCAAGGTTGCGTCAGGAAGGGCAGCCGACGTAAAAACTGTGCCAAATCAAATACACGGACCACTGATCCGCCTGTGGCGGCCCCTAACGGGAACAGCCGGAAGAGGAACAACAACATATCTACTTGACAGAAACAGATTCAGAGTTGACTTATGTGCATGTAGTGAGGATTTAATACTGAAATTGCACACATCTGTATTCAGACCTTAGATGTAACACAAGGCTTATGCATGCAGGGTACATTTGAGCACAATTCAGTACTTGGACTTAAGCCCATTCTTCTTGTGCAATACAAGCTTGTGCGATTTTTCTACTGTAGGAAATTCTGGCAACTTTAAAGCTGTGACCTACACTTGGTCATTTGCATATGAATAGGGAGCCTCGAAAATCGACTTCAGCAGCTGTGTAACCTGACCCTGAATGTGGCCTGAATAATTTTAGGACTCCAGTTGGTGACGCTGATTCCAGCCCAGAGTGGCCCTCAGAACCTTGGCACATTTTTGTGTGTCACTGTGTTTTCACTGTGTGAAATCCAAACATGATGCTTGTTCTACCAGCTGTAAAATTTTTGAGTTTCACATCCACTAGTATTATCACATACAATATGTTTAACTTTTTATTGATTAATGGGAATCTCGTAAATTCAGGTAATGTTGCACTGTCAGTAATGGCCTTTTTAATTACCATGTGTCAAATTGTTCTTTGAGGTTTGAATACACAATGAGCACAAGATGGGCCTCATTTATCAAGCTGGATATGAAAGGATTTATGCGTATATCATTTGTCGGAGCATTTACACAAGAAATTTGGTATTCATGGAAATCCCATAATTTCAGAAAGACTTTTGTATCCTACTTGTGCTCCTGAGTGTGTGTTAATTTACGCGTTAAGCAGACTAACTAATGTAAACCGTGATTGAGCAGCTTCAATTCATATAAATCGCAATGAGTTACTGCACTTTTATTATTTTACAGATTGCACTGTCAAGTTTAAATAGCTTTCAATTACACACACAATTTTAATGGAACTTTTCTAAAACCCAGAAAATGTTTCATATTAAAGGCATTAACTAAAGAAATATTTTTTAAAAAATAAAGAACACAATCAAATATATATCCATAAATTAAGACAAATAATGCCAGTCATTCAGTTAAGAATGCCGCTGTATAAAAGGAGGAGGGGCTCAGGCAATGTGTAAGTTGGCAACACTTTATTTGAGCCGGCACTCAGTGATCTATAAGATCCCAGAGAGAGTTGGTATATCTCAAGCTGCGATGTGCCATTTAATCCCTATTGTGCCATCATCAAACTTCCTTTACCTATCTCATATGCCTTCCTGCTTTCCAACATGGCATCAGGGCGTCATGTGTAGTGAATAGGTTTTTTTTCTCCATTTTCATGTGGCCTATTCAAGGGTCTGTTGCGCTGTTAAATTATATATATTTTTATTGGCATAGACATGAGTCAAAATAACTTTCGGTTCTACCTCTGAGAAAATCTTTTATTTCTGTTTACTTGTCAATTCAGCTGTATGAGCTGCTTTTTTTCTGAAGTGTTGTGGGCATCACCAAATGCAAATCTGCTGTGCTGTGCAAATGGCGTCTGGTCATTTGTGGGTAATTGGCATTCATGACATACACAAGTATGAAGAAAATCAGCATTTCCAAATCTTTTGTACATCCAGTGGAAATTTCCTTTTTGTCTTATGCAGCAATAAATGAGGCCGGCTGTGTGTACTTATTAGAAACATAAGAGCTTGTGGAGGAGTTTCTGAAAAGGTTTCCAACACAAAATGGCTTCCTTTCAAAATCTCTGATGAAGTCCTGGCTTATGAGATCAGCTCAAGTTCTTAACACGACAATTCCACAACACATATTTTTCCAGACATAGTATAAGTCGGATTTAGTATTAAATTACTCTATTCGAAGTGAATTTGCACTGAAAACCCCATGAATGCTGGGAATCTGTCTCTTCTAGAAGGTCATTAGTGTTTAGCAGCCAGTGTTCATTTGCGCCTCATTTATTGTGTTTGGCTGACAGAGCTTGTAAAAGGTCAAATGCTAAGGTGTGATCCTTGTTAGTTAGATATTGGATATGGGAGATTTGGCGGAGTCTGAAATTAGAAAGATGCTTGATTCAAGCCTAAAAGCAATCATTGCAACTTTAATTTTTGATTCTTATTATTCTGTGTATTGTTATTCTATGAACATGTTTTAAGATAAAGATCATGTTGGCTAAGATTTAAAAAAAAAAAAAAAGGCCAATTTGGCCATGTGAAGGGATTTCACTGGCTGCCAAATGTATAAAATCCTACTTGTAAGCTTATTTGATCTGAACAAGGCTTAAAAATCTTGAAAGTCCACAGATCGTGCTCTTCCTCTTCTCACATGGGGTGGTGTAATTGGTCATGATTGATAGATTCACCTAGCCTGAGCACAGAGCAGAAAAAAAGAAGAAAGTCATGGAAGTACACGGATGAATTATTGGTTTGTCATATTGGGTACACACAACGTGCACACTGTAACAATAACACTCCCACCAAGTCCTAGCTAGTACAGGCTAACTATGCAGTATTATTGTTTTAATAACAATAAGGATTAGCGTTATAGAATAATAATAATCATAATAATAATAATAATAATAATAATAATAATAATAAACGTCTTTTGTTTTTTTCAGGTTTATATCTCTCCATATTGTAATATACCCCAGGAAAGCTTATTTCCAAAAACATGAAGTTATCTATACCATGTACAGTATTTCACTGAGTATTTCCTTAGATAATGGTTACGTTGTGTTCCTGGTCTAGGAAAACAAATATTTGCATGGTTTTTTTTTTTTGTTCTATATGTTTCTTGGAAAATCCCTGAAAAAGCTTCCACCTCAGGGTCCATTCTCAGAAGCCAGTGTAAAAGCTTTCGCTTTCTTAATGACTCCTGCTGGCTGTGTGAAAGGGCAATGAGAAGCAGCACTGATTATATTTGTCAAGACCTTCTGTACTAATTGTACTAAATTGAGTGGAGGGGAAAGCAAGACACATACAGAAGAGGAGGGAGATATTACTGCCTCACAGAGCTGGCTGGCGTAAATGCACTGGAGGGTTAAAGCCCTCTGTCTCTCTCAAGAAAATTAAATAAATATAAATAATAATGTTACATTTTTGCCATCCACATCTTCTCATTTGCTGTTATCAAATGGTGTGAAGTTGAATAATGTACTTTGTATTCATATATGTACTGTATTTTACATGATCCATTCGATCCGAGTAACATATTCATATTAGGTTACATCCCTAGTGTATGTGTAATAGCTTTATGCCTATAATGAAATCCCGAAAATAAAAGGCTCAATTATAATGTTTACATAATAGTAGCAGTGAGTTACTGCGGGGTGGTAAAAAATTTTTTAGCCCTCATCCAATATCCTGATCAGACCTCATCCAGAATGCTGTGTGTACTCTGTCTTGTTGCATTAATTGTTTTTATGTAACACTGCCTGGCCTTGTTATTGATGTCAGTGAATGTTTAGTTTACCATTTTCAGACACAGGGCAAGACAGAGTAGCTTTTGTTTTTCTGAGGCAAAGCAATTACTTTAATTAACAATATTTGCTTTGTGATTGTGCATTAATCATTTTTATTAAACTCATTTCAGACTGTGTTAAGTAACAGGAATGTCAGAAATAGGACACAACATTTCTCACTCCTATAGTGATGCAGCCAATGATTTATAGAGCACTAAACTTTTAATTAATGTGTCTATTTAATATGAAAGTTTTCTTTATTGACATGTATAAAAACAAGGCTTTTTGGAAGTAATCGAGTTGGCTCAGGTCATGAGAACAGAAGCTAGGTTTAATTAAACTAAATGATTAATGTTTAAAGGTGTTGGATTTTAATGACAGATGTGTTTTGGTAAGGACTACAGTAATAATTTCCTTATTATTAATGTCTTTATTATCTAGCTAAATACTGAAAAATCTAATCTGACAAGCAGCTTTAATCCAGCCTGATGGTTTTTCCTGTGTATTGCAAAAATGCTATAGCTTCATTTATTTTCCCATAGCACCTGTAGCATTCATCATGTGTTGTAGTGTTTAAAATATACAACGTTTATACATTTTTCACTTGACAAAAGGGCCCTAAATGTATACTTCTGGGCTTGTGAGAATATTTACAGCTTTCTTAGTGAAGGTGAATATTACAGGGTGCAAGTTAAAGAAATATTCACAATTAAATTAAACTGAATTCTATGACACTTTTATAAATCATATTTCACCGAAGGTGATTTGTAAGAGTAAACTTGTTAAATTGAATTAACCTCATTTTAAGGTTTATGTTATGACCTCTTCGATTTTTATATTTGGTTTATTTTTTTCTCAATGTTTAAATATTCAGAAAGAGACACGTAATACATTTAGCACTGATTCTTCTGCGCACACATCCTTTCATCTCCTCAGAAACAGGAGTTAATGGACAAACAGGAAAGCAAGAGAAAGAAAGCATGACTTGATCTTCCGTCTGCAATTTTGCAGGTAGTTACTGGAATGCGGCGTCCTTCACCACGCCATCCTCCTACCTGCATTTCTCCACTTTCCAAGGGGAAACGAGTGCTGATATTTCCTTCTACTTTAAGACCTCTGCACCTCATGGAGTTTTCCTGGAGAACTTGGGCAACACAGATTTTATCCGCCTGGAGCTAAAATGTGAGTCTCTTTCTTACACACACACACACACACACACGTTACAGTGCCTTGCATAAGTTTTCACTCATTAGATCCTGGATAGACCAAGTGAGTTTTTTTTTCCTATCTTGAACTTCGTTGGAGTTTGGGTGAGCCTGTGATTGGGGTAGCTTCAGATTCCTGTTCATGGCTAGAACCCAATGTGGCCTTCTGTTGTTTTGTTTCACAGACCTGTTGCTCACTGGATGATTTTCACACCATTCTGTTTATTCTACTCTAGAGGCTCTAGACACAGTTGTGTGTGAAATCCCAGGAGATCAGCAGTTTCTGAAATACACAAACCAGCCTGCCTGGCACCAACAACCATGCAATGGTCAGAGTCACTGAGATCATATTTTCCCCCATTCTGATGTTTGATTTAGCCATGAACATTACCTGAAGCTCTTGACCTGTATCTTGCACTGCTGCTACATGATTGGCTGACTGGATAATTACTACAGGAATGGGCAGGTATACAGGCATTCCTAATAAAGTGGTCAGTGAGTGTAAGAGTGTATACATTAACATTGAAGTGGGGAGGTTATTATGATTTGCAAAAAAAAAAAAAAAATCAGAATCAGGATTGTTTGCAAAAAAAACATAAAAGTTGTGATTTCAAAAGTTGTATAAGTTGTATAAACGCTTCTGCCAGACTTTTCCAGAACTTTGCATGTTTAAAAATCCTTTATATTTAAGTGCATAAAAATTCGAAATGCCTGTTTGCTTGTGATAGTACAAACAAAGGTGAAATGAGAGAGAGCAGGATCAAGAGGCCACAAATGCAGTGAGTGTGTATGTGTGTGTGTGAGAGAGAGAGAGAGAGAGTCAGTGTTTGGTATTATGAGAGAAACTACACCAATGTTTTTGTTTTGGGGAACAGTAACTGATTAATTGATGTTAATTTATGCCTCTCAGATTTTAACCAACCCTACCCTCTCCTCTAACACTGCATATATCCTGATGGAAAAAGATGTGATATATACCATGCAAGCATACGCACATGCATATGCACATAAGACAAACATCATTGTTTGCATATTGAACATTTTTATTCGGAGCTGAGCCCTGAGGATAAAACTTGAACTAGAATTGGCCGAATAATCAAACAACGTGAAAGCAACTAAACAGTTCAATTTGTGTATTTTCATTTCTCTCCAGCACCAACTGTAGTTTCCTTTTCCTTTGATGTCGGGAATGGGCCGGTAGAGCTGAAGGTCCATTCACCAACACCGCTAAACGATGACCAATGGCATCGCATCAGCGCAGAGAGGAATGTTAAAGAGGCTGTGCTGCAACTGGATCAGCAATACAGGGAAGTTCGAGCTGCACCTGCACAAGGACACACACGTCTGGAGCTCTACAGCCAGCTGTATGTGGGTAAGACATGCACACACACACACATACATACATATGTTCATTCAAATTGGAGCTCATCAAGCAGCTTTCAAGTCAAGTCAAAGTCAAAAACTTTGTCAATTCTGCTATATGTACCGGACACACAGAGGATTGAAATTTCGTTTCCCTCAGACCCATGGTGTGAGACACCAACATAACAAGACAAGTAATTAAAAAAAAAGAAAAGTAAAATAAAATACAATAAAATAAAATACAATATGTACACTATAGACATTCACGGCACATGTGATTGTGTAGATATTTACATATTTACATATTTATATATTTCCTTTATGCATTTCAATTCAATTCAATTCAATTTTATTTGTATAGCGCTTTTAACAATGGACATTGTCCCAAAGCAGCTTTACAGAAATAAATGGAT
>CM075024.1:12170613-12215735 GCA_037576675.1 Pangasius sanitwongsei
TAGCTCGACCGAGAGTGAGGGAGAGAAAGAGATGGAGAGAGAGGAAGAGAATGTTAGATAAGCTTTGTCCACTAATGATTTAATTTTCAGAGCTTTAAAGGGAAAGTTCCGTGTATTCAGAGTTTAGTTACACAGTTGCTGAAGGCTAATTTCTGGCCTCCCTATTCAGATTATAAAAATTACCTGTGCGTTTACACCTCTGAGGTTTCCTACCCAAAAAATAACACCTGACATTTTGAGCTTAAGCATATGAGAATGCTGTTTTCTGTATTTTATTTTATTCTAACCACATAAAAACATTCTCTTTTATTAAAAAAAAACAGTTTTCAAGATTAGTTCTCTTTTCACCAAAAAAACCTGTTTTCAAAATTATCTGCACGTCTACAATTAATATTTGGTGAAGCCTCTTTTGGAGAGAATAACAGCACTGAGGCTTTTCCTATAATGTCTGCAAGATCCAAAGTTGGAGGCACTTTTATGCGGATCTTAAATCACCCCCTTTCTACTGAATAGTTCAATCTTCTTTATATTCTTAATTCAGACCATACGTTTTTCATGAAGGGTGACAATAAATCTGGGGTTGAACGTATACGCTGTTTGAACACTAAGGCCATTTTGTAGACCTTTTTGTAGCCTCACTAGGCTTCTATTGCAGCAATTAGAGAGCCAGCATTACTTTAGTTTCCTAACTTCCCATTAATCTATCATCTTTTGACCAGTCACAAATATCTGGCCAAAGTTGTGCTTCTAAGCAGTGAAAATGAGGTGGAGTGAAGCTCCCTTGGGGTCGTATGTGTAACATGATTGACAGAAGGGTTGTAAACACAACCAAGGAGTCCAGCACAGACCTGTGTTTGGGATTTTTTTGTGTGTGTCATAATTATATTCTTCCCTATGATCACATTGTTCCAACAGTCGTCTTCCATCATGTTCCTTGAGATATTGAGTTATTGTTAATGGTTAGAGCACTACAAATATTGATCAGTCCACTTTTAACACTAGCTCTCAAATGTGTATATAATGTAAGCAGCTACTATTAGTGCTTTCCTCAAGGTGCGTTCTTCTGCCCTGTGATGTAGCATGGCCAGTGGTTGGAAAAGATGTGGTAGCTGGCTTCACGTGTCCAGCACATGCTAGTCTTCACCCTCCCTCGTAGATAGCTGAGATTGGGGAGAACTAGCTAATGTGTGGGATGATCAAATTGTGTATAAAAAAAAAAAAAACGGGGGTAAATCTTTTTTTAAACAGTAACTTCTCTTCCATTCTCATTGGAAAATGGATCAGGAGCCAGCAATCACAAAAGCTAGTTAAAGATATTTAAAAAGTGCTGTTAAACCTGTGAAACTTTGAGTAAGTTGAGTCTCTTACGAGGTAATTATCTTTGGAAAAGAACGCCTACTGCTTTCACCTGCTCTGTTTTGTTCTCAGCACATTCTCTTAAACAAATGACTCTAAAGCACATTAGGAAAATTTTGCAGAGCAATTGCTCTCCCATGACAAGCACTAATACAGCAGGTTACTCTAAAACCCTGAAGAAAAATTATGCAGTGTTCTGGACAGAACTTCTACAGTTCTGACTGATCAATATATAAACCCAAATATAAATATATAATATAAATATATAAACTACTCAACTCGTGGGTTACGTGTGGTAGCAGCTAGTGTTAATCAGTCCGACTCTGATTAGATTCTGTATCACAGCCTCATTATGCAGAACTCAGAGCTCCTGAAAATGTTGTTTCTTTCTCCAGATCAGAAAAATGTATGACCTGCATATCAATGTCCTCATTAAACTTATTGCTTCTTCTGTAACAGGTTTCAGAAAGTATTTGACCACAGAAGGTACTCTAATCTCTGTCTATTGTTCCGGTCAGTACAAGCTACGGCATTAGTTTTGGACCCTCAGCGGGTGGTAGATTTTTTTTTTTACCCTATTGATTATTTCTTTCTAAGTGTAGAGGATATTTACATTTGTTAATACATCAGCTAATTTTACATTCTCCACATTGCCCCAGGTTCATTCGGTATTCACGTTTACTCTCTTGACTTCATGTAAGATGTATTGTTTGTTTATTCACATTCTCTCAATGATTTTGCACTGATTTATATTCCAAGAACCTGCTGATTTAACGATAGCTTGTTTGTGTGTAGCATTTGATCACTGACTACCCTTATATTCAACTCATGTTTCATTTCCCTCATAAATCATTTATTTTTATTCAAAAATTGTTTCTCATTTTCCTTTCTGTTGTGTTTTTTTGTGTGTGTGTGTGTGTATGTGTCATTCATTTTCTACATATTTGTTTGCTTTCTTGCATGAATCTTATGATGTTAAAACCCCTGTAAAAGAAATCCAGCATCTTGGGCTTGTCAGGACTATAGGTAACGCTGTTATCATGTGGTCCACGCACATGCAGGGTGGGGCTTCAGGTGCTTGAGCCCCTATCCCTTTGCGCTTGATGTCCACAATTTCTTTTTCTAAATATTTAGTCAGAGACCCTTACCAAGAGAAGACATTTTAACTAATAAATATAGCTGCAAGCAGTAATCTGCGGGGTCCAAGCACCCTTCACAAATAGTTCTTGCCACAGCAAATAGAACAATAAAGAGACTATAAATGAACATACTGTCATGATAAGCTTTGTGATGGTAGCTCAATGCTAACCCTCTGAAATAAGGGAAAACAGCTGAAATCTGATTGGCTGATGGTGGTCATGTTTGTTCAATAATACAGTCATCAAAAGAAATACAGCAACAGATTAGTATGATGCAGGACAAGAAAAATCAGACTTACAGACTTATTTTGGCCAATTTTATGAGAAAACACCAAAAATTCTTGTACTTGTTTGTGAAAGTAGGTTTCAGATGTTATGCAAATTAGCTCAAATTCGAAGTCGGTGGACCTAAATGAGGCTTTTTTTGTTTTGGCTGAAGCCAAGAAATCTCACATTCAAATTTAAATTCAAATTTTATTTGTCACACACACACAACCATACACTGTATGACATGTAGTGAAATGCTTTTTACAACTGTCCGTGACATAAAATAGAATTTTCATAGAGTTAGAAAATGGGAAAGTATTTTTTTAAAAAGTACAAATAAAATTATAATGTCAGGATTTAAAGATGGGTGGCAGTAACAGTCTGATAAGGTGCAGTAATAGAGCAATAAGAAGGAAATTCCTTCAAAAATATTAGGTTTCCGGCACAATCGATGCTTGGACCCCTAACAACTTAACTATGAATAAAAGGTTCTGGCTGCTCTCTGTCAATTTACATCATGTGACCTGCCATTGCGCTACAGCTACTGTACAACCTAAAGCCCTTGCTCTCCGACTAGTAATGTGGCAAAGGTGAATTTGGGTTTAAATGATTTGGGTCACCTCCTGACTGCATGTACATTGTTGGATATTTATAGAGTAACATTTCATTGGGAGATCATGCAGCAGAGCAATAGGCTGTGCAGTCAGAGCTTGCTAAAGAGAACCTTCTTTAACTGCTATTTCTGACATATACTGCATATGTATGTAGCAATGAAATGAATGTGTCATATGATGTTGCTTTTGCTATGATGTTTGCTTTTCAATAACTTGTATCTAGAATTTTGATTCAAAGCTGTTTCACTTTTCAATTTTAAGTTAAACTGGACAAGTATTTTATTATGTCTGCCACACTGTCTTTAATAGTTTGATGTATTTATAATAGAATGGATCATTTTGTTTCTAAAATCTGATTGGCTAGGCCATGTTTGATGCTTTTGTAAAATACTTAATATACACACATCCATGATTACATCACATCAATTAAATGAATTTATTGTATTAATGTGCCAGGTATTAACCCTGTAGAACACTATTAGTTACCAGTTGACCTGTTGTAGCACATTAAAACTGGAACATTTTGAGGTCAGTATTGATTAACTGTGGGTTAACAGTGGACAAATGGTATGAAGAGAGAAATGAGAGAAAAAGAAGACATTCTGAAATGAGCAATGGGGAGAATATTATAGAAGTGAAGAAGAGGGGAAACAGGGTGATGTGGGCTGTTTGCTATTTTCACTGGTGTGCTGAGAAAAACATCTGCCGATTTGAAAAAATCACTGAACTTCTACTGTGGTTCAGTAGGGTTTTGCGGTAGTTTGTGCTTAACAATTTGATCCATGTGCCCTTTTTTTATCACCTGTCCCTGTCTCAGTACCCTATTTTCACATGACATTTATCACTGTAGGGATTAGCGAAGGCCAGCTAAGTATCATTCTTCCTGAGACCACTTATATTCACCTTTAGGTACAAAGTTTGTGTTACAGCCTATGAGTATCTGGTTGGAGTCCAAATCACTGAACCTCACCAAATAATTTAAGGTTCTACACAAACTTAACACAGTGATGCTAGCTATAATTATAAGTGGTCTGAGGAGCTCTGCAATATTATTGATATTGGAGCAACATCTCAGTGGTAATCAGGCAAGTGTGCAATTAACATCAAGGGAAAGAGCAATAATAATGCCCTGGATTTTATCCAAGTATAACCCAGGTCCTGAATCATAACCTGTTTAAGCTAATAATCAGTGCCATAAGAGCTTAGTTGTTTTCAGTTTTAGACATACTCCATAAAATGCACAGAAATGCTAACGGCAATGTCCAAAGAACCCTGTTATGTTATTGATATTGAGGCAGCAGCACAGTAGTCATCATGCAAGTGTGGAATTGAGAACAAGCATTGTAATTAGTATTATGAATTATGGATTTTATACTTTATACTATTGAACACATTATTGTGTGCAAAATATTATAATTTTTAAATAGTGCAAATCTGGAAGAGACTAAAATGCTCAACTGGATTTTCCATAAGAGGATATTTTTGAGTGTTAATTTACCTGTTAATATTTCACAGCAATAAAATGGCTCAGTTTAAGTGATAGCCTGCAGAGCTAAGATTATCAAATGCATCCAATTTTCCAAATTATTAAAAGAGGATTAAAAGATTTTTCTCACTATTTGTTTTAATGTTAAAAACAAAAACTCCAATGCACTTTAGCCTAATCATTTCTTTCTACATAAATCCATGTCATTATTCTTATTTTTGTTTAGTAGCATGATAGGAAACTGTTAATAGTCTTATGGTAAATTGCTTTTTTATTTCCATTGTATTTGAGTTGCACCAAATTGCTTCATGTTTTGGCTTTACACCAAAGGGCTCAACTTTAGTCTCATTAGACCAAAAAATCTTTTTCCAGAGCTTTTTTTTTTTCTAACATGGCCTTTCTCAGAAGTGCCTTCCTTCTGGTCACTTTCCCATAGAAAGCTGATGATGCTGTTGATGTCTGCACAGGATGTCCTATTTCAGCCAGTGAGCTCTGTAATCCCTTCAGTGTTGTAGCTGGACTCTCGGGCACTTCTCCGACAAGTGTCATTCTTGTCCAAGCACTCGGTCTTGGTAGTGCCTGGGTTGTGCCATATTTTTTCCACTTTGTCATAATGGATTTCACAGTGCTTCTAAGAAAGTTCAAAGCTTTGCAGATGTTTTAATAACCTTCTCTGTCTTTTTTCCTCCTAAGAACTTCGCCGCAAAGCTTCACAGGCAGTTCCTTGGTCCTCATGACAGCAAGACTGACCTGATCTGCCATTTTAGCTGTGAGACCTGACAAAGTCAGAGATGTTTATTGTGCAAGCATACAACTGGACACAGGCAGATTTCAAATTAACACAGGTGTACCCTGTTCAACATATTTAGTTTGAGCTCTTGAAAATTAAATACTAGTCTTAGATTGATAAAAGAAAGGGGGGTGAATCAATTAATAATAATAATAATAATGATAATAATAATAATAATAATTCTGAGGACATCTAAATACATTACTTTATTATTTCTGTACAGAGTCACTTCAAAAGGAGCAGAAAAAATCCCTTTCTGATATGCTTAAACTTGATGTTGCAATACAGCAAAAAGAGAATTATTGGGGCTGAATACTTTGTGGAAGCTCATGACTTCTGACATGTTCCATGACATGTTTATGACATGGTTGTCAATCTTATGATGTAGGTTTTATTACCATCTCATGGTAATAACCTTAACTTCGTCTTCATCAGCCTAAGTAATGGGAATGCAACATCTGTGTATGTAATTACTATGACAGTAATTAACCTGGAGTGTGTGTGTGTGTGATAGAACATAAGCCCTTTATAATAATGCTGCAATGCTTTCCTGGATCTAAATAACTTTATTTAAGAGTCGTAAATGGCTATGAAGTCTGCAGTGGAGCATCGCACACTACACAAACACGCATCTGTACACAGCACTGTTAAACCACTGCCAAGTCCACTGCTAATTGAGTCCAGTAGATGTTGAACACTAAATATGATATTCAGGCTTGTTTTCCTTTGGGCTGCAATGTGTATTTAAAAAAAAAAAAAACTGTCAAGGGAACCACACTGTTTCTAATCAACGCCTGCTAAAAGTAACAGAGTTTAATAACCATAACTGCTTCTTTTCTTACTTGGTGTCTGACTTTCCTCACAGCTCTGTCATCATTTTAATTATTAAGTTCAGAATTACTGTGTCTTAGCCAGTCATGTATAAAGTGTCCTCAGCTGTCTCTGTATTCTTTAGGTTAATGGGAAGTTTTCTATAATGTGAAAGTGCTTGGACATTACTGTGAGCAGGACACGAGAGAGTAATTCTTTTTTCCTCACAATCGGCGCATTGACGCTGTTTGAATCTAAGTTCTCTGGGATCTATAATATTGAATGATTCCTCATTATGCTTAGGTTGTTTCAGCTCCTACATGTAGTGTTTCCCATTTCCAGCACTTGCTCGTTAATTTTCACCATTACACTTGTATTTTAATTAAACTGGCCACTTATCTTAACCCCTATACAATGGTTGTTAGCTGCATGTGAATATTTCTATACAGTGTCCTGGCGAAACTTAACTTCATTTGCTTTTGTGTTAACTGTCAAGGTGCAGCAGGAGGGCAGAGAGGCTTCCTCGGATGTATCCGCTCCCTAAAGATGAACGGCGTCACCCTTGACCTGGAGGACAGAGCAAAGGTCACCCCCGGAGTCAAACCCAGATGTTCAGGTCACTGCACTAGTTTTGGGATGTACTGCCGCAGTGGAGGAAAGTGTGTGGAGAAATACAATGGCTACTCATGTGACTGCAGTGGTACAGCTTACGAAGGACCCTTCTGTACTAAAGGTCAGCTTTTAGTTCAGCATTATCACAAAAACCTTTGCTTTTAAGTGAGGAATAAAACACTTGGGGGCATGCTGTTATGGGAAAAGAATCAGCGACAGGATGGTGTGGTGCGGTGTGACATAAAGCTGAGTTACTGTTACTACACCAATTTAATTATTTTCCTATTAGAGCACATCCTGAAGTGTTTTATTCTTTTTAATGTCACATTTGTCAGCTTTGAAATTTGTTATTAAGTAATGAACATCACATTGTGCTTTTTAAAGTTGTTGAATGTCCAGGAGACAGGTCAGTTTTTTTTTTTGTTTTTTTTTTTTGTTTTTTTACAGATTATAGCAGCTATAAACAGTTTTTCTTCATGAGGCTCTCTCTTGTTTTCTTTCTCTTGTGGACTGTTACAAAGTGCTGACTCTCCAGAGATTCCAAAAAATTTTAAATAAGCATCTCCTCACAGAAAATTAACGATTTTACATTTTTCTTTGTTAAATAACAACATTTTTAACCTGTTTATTATTGGTCTTTGATGATTGTGGAGCTAATACCTTTTTATTGACTATTTCATAATTGGCGCACATACACTTTCCCCTTTTTGCATTAAGGTGCAGTGGCATGTGGCAGATGGTCTGCACACAATGACTGCAGACTGTGGAGCCTTTGTTTGTTGGCTTCACAGGCATCTTTCCAAATATAGACTACTGGGGAAAGCCAGGAACTGCCGGCAGTGAAAACTCTGCCAAAAGCATTATTTATTCTGTTAGCTAATGCAGGTAAATAATTAAGTCATTAAGAAATAAGAACAGCAACAGTAATAGAGCAAATTATTCTTCTCCATCTGCTCAACTTAGATACTTGGTATTAATAGGTTGTTTCAAATTGTTTGAATGGAAATAGTCCATTAGTAGTAAGCAAAACTTCTAATGGATTTCATGATTTAGGGTTTCCATGTGCTCCATCAGTTGAACATTATAATCAAAATATATACAATAAAACTTTTTTATTATTCATTTTAATGAGTAGAGATTTGTAAAATCAACTTGTCTGGTCCACTTATGTGCAAGCAATGCAGAAAGTATAAAGCTCTTGCTTGAGTGAATTAGTTGAATTTTGCTTAAGAGTGCTGCGTGTGATGATGCAGCATAGCTGTTTACATTCAGTTTATTCAAAATGCATTATAAATTCAGAAATTTACTCTTTAAGTGTTTTTAAAGAATGTTACCTAGGAACAAAACACAATGGGGAGGTGTCATACCATGCCGAATATGATTATTTTTCAATAACAGCGCATTTTTTTTATTCCGTTTATACCACAGTAACATACCAATGATTACATTTTTTATTAATTGAAGGATGACAAGTTGCTTTTAATCTCTTTATAGTTACATGTAATATTGTATAAACAAATTCGTTCCTGTTATCACATATATATATATAGCTATAAACAGTTGTTTCCTCACTGCCTCTCTTTCTCTCGCTCTCTTGAATTCAATATCACAAAAAAACACAGATTGTCTTGTTACCAAGAATCCAGAAAGCGCAAACTCCCTTGTCCTGAAGACTTTCTCATCACAGAAAAATTACAAAGCACTGACACCATGAATGTTAAATACAGAAAACAGAAAGGGTTTGCACCTTACAGAAAGCTCAGGGATGGAATACGAGACAATGGTCCCCTGGGCTTGGACACACAAAAGGCCCCCCCAATTTTTACTCTATTTTCTCCCCTTTATCAAGTACATTAATTAAATTGCATGTGTCAGACTGAAGGTCTATGAATCAAATATGGCTCGCTTCCCCATTTCCTTCAGCCCCGTGAACCTTAAAAAAAAAAAACACTGAAACAGCCTGCAGCATCTACTTGTCTACAGAATTTTCATCATAGCGCAGCGACCGCCACGGCACAAAGCATGCACATCTCTGTGCTGAAACGCTGCTGAAAAGTAACGCCTGTGTGCTGCGTTTGATGAAGTCTCTCACGTCTAAAACATGTCAGACGTGAGCAGTGGTGTAAACAGAAATCACGGTCCGTCTGACAAAAATAAGGACAAAAATAAAATAATAAATAATAAACAAAACAAAAATGCCTTAATATGCCTTAAAACGTGTGGGTTCCTCATTAAACATGCTTTTAGGAAACTGCATTTAGTTTTATTTGTTGTTTTGGAAGTAGGGGTCCTTGTGTATTTCTCTTTGGGCTCCTCTGAGAGGCCCCTCAGAGCTTCTAATGTTGTTTTCTACTTTTTTTTTTATTTTACTACTCACAGAGTTGCAGACTAAAAGATAAAAATTCACTTTGAAAGTGAAGTTTTTGTCATGTGACATCTTCAAAGTTATTGAGTAGGCCATTTCTTCAGTTTTTCAGGGGGAAGTTTGGTCCTTTGGTCGTTAATAAGAGCAACTTTACACGGAGGCTTTGGGGCTTCCTGGCTCATTGGGACCCTGGGCCTGTGCCTGGGAGGCCTGTTCAGTAATCCCTCCTTGAGAAAACTTCACCTTATCAATGATCATACTTTTTTCCTTGTTTAAAAAACAAGACATTTTGTTTTTCTGTTTATTATTAGACTTTTATGTAGATTATGTACAGCATCTGCCATACAAGCCCCTGTTAATTACCTGTAGCGATAGAAATGATAATTTATTAGAAGGAGAGTATTAATATAGACATGTGATTTGAATTGCAGTCAACATTGAGCCGTCTTATAAATACTTTTATGACATTGTATTTGGCCATCAGTACTTTTTAAGAGCCTCGCACACTCGGAATAGCCACACCGTCTTTATGCGATGATCACCTTTATCAGATGCCACGTACTCTTTCATTTAAAAATTCCCTTCATTTGAAGGCTCTGTGCTATTGTCCTGTCAGCATCACTCATCGACAGCCTGTAATTGCAATGAGTGCACATTTCGATTTTCGCCATGGTTCCATCTGTCCAGCGTCAGGATTAGAGTCAATAATGGATTCATCCAGCCTTACTGCCACATTGTTAGTGTGATTACTTGAGGTACTAAGTTGCTGGGGACCAATACCACATTTCTCTCACAATCCAATGGCTTTTAGTTATTGCAGCTCTGAATCTATTTGTTCATAACATCTGCATGCCCTGGAAAGATTTCCTTACCTGTACGTTATTCTTTAATTTAAATGAATGTAGTTATAAAAAGAATACTAATGTAACATTTATAGAAACAGAGAACATTCCTCTACACAAAATACAGGAATCTTTGACACCAGAAAACTGGAACAGTGCCTTTCCCATCAGCCACTGATCCAGTATTAAACATTTTGTGGGTCCTTCTCAGGTTTGGTACCTGTAGAAACCAATGGCACTTAGAATTGGGACTATCAGCACTGTTGCTTTTTAGGTCTTTGACGATTTTTTGTCTCTCACGCAGGTGGAAAATGAACTAAAACGCTTCCAGATCCCCCACAAGCCTGATCAGGATAAAGTGCTAAATGAAGATGAATGAATGAATGAATGAATGAAGAGAAAGTAGTCAAATATGAGCTCTTCATGGTCACCAATGTAGCTCAGGTTTCTCCATAATAAATTTAATTTATGCCTGGCCTTAATTCTTGCCTGCGTAGGTCCCTAAATGGATGGTAAATTGTTATAACGCTTTCATCGTGCACTTTACAGCCCTGAGTGTCATGTGAATATTCAGTCACGTGAGTGTCAGTAATTGTTCATTTCCTTCCTGAACATCTGTGTTCCTATTTGAGAGGCTCTGCTGTGAGGCCTGATTCTCTCATCCCATGCACAAAGAAATTATAATTAGATAAATATCTCTCTCTCTTGGCCTTTTAGCACATAAGAGACCGAGAGCATAGGTTTCACAAAGTCACAAATGTTTATCTGGATGTCTCCCTTGTGCAAATTTACCTTATTACTGTTCTTGATTTCCCATGGCCCTCTCTATTCCAGCTCACCTGCACCAGTTCCTGCACTGCTTTTGCTTTACTGCTCCTCCATGACATTCATACGTTTATTTGTTAATCTTATTAATCAATCCACATGAGCACCTTTTTTCTCTTGTTATCATCTGGAACAGTTAATAAGACAGTGCTGAGTTTGCTCCTTCTCAAGAGGCACACACGTATAATGTGTTTCCCTTTGTTTTTTAGATATTCAGGGCACAACAGGGCTCGCAGTAAGCGCATTAGAAATTGTGATCTTCCAGTGGACACTAAGTATGATAGTTATTAAAAAGATTTATACCACAGTACTGTTGAATTCTCAAATCTGATTGGTCAGAAGGTGTTGGTTAATTTTCTGTAGAAGTAGAATCTGGCAGTAGTGTGAGTAGTACTTAAGGAGCTCATTCTAATATATTATCTTAAATATTATTTTAAATGGATTTAAAAAGTGTGTAGTTGTTGATATGGTGAATCGTTTTGGAGATGTTTATTTAGCATTTTTGGAAGGAGTCTCCAGTGTTTTGAACAGTCAGTGGTAAAGCTCTAATTTTACGTTTTCTGACACAAGAAAGTGAGAGGGCTTTGTGGTTTCTCAGCAACATGACGAGCTGCAATTTTTGTCTTATCAACTTAGAGAGAGAAAAACAAGAGGCTGGTAAATGAGCGACACTTAACAGGTTATAGCTGTTATAGCCTAAGTAATAACATAAAATAATTTGGTTTGCGGACATTCCAAAACCATTAAACATAAATATACGTGCATAAAAATTAAGATTTTTATGTCTCGTTCATTAATAAGGAAAAAATATTAATTGTTGCCAAACTGGAATACACCACTTTGCGATGTGCTGTTATATGAAAATAATCAATAATCAACTTCACTTCATGTCCTCTTCTGGAAATTAGAACTGGTAAACATCCCAGGAACCCTTGGCAAAACCTTCTTTTCTAATAGCTGAATAGTCTATTTTCTAATAGACTGAAATGCTACATAAGCACAAGATATATCTGGCTGGATTATGGTTATTTCTTTATTGATTTTGGTCTGTACCTGTACAGACTGGCTTGAATTGATAAGCTGTTCTTTAAAATACCAAATCCAATGTCTAAAACATGCACTGCAATGAGCACATGCAGCTACACAGAAAAAAATGATTAACTTTCTAGAAGTGTTTTCGCCACAGTCCAGAATCCTGTGTTTGTCAAACCATGATAGCAGCATGAGTTTATAGAGTTACTCCTCTTTAGCAGAGGCAAGGAGTGAAAGGAGAGAAGCTGGACTGGATGTGGTGAGGAAACCTGAAATGCACTTACTGCCCCCTGGTGGAAGAGAGAGAAAGTGTGTGAGAGAGGAACCTTGAGGTGCCCAAACAACTTAGAACCTCTATCCTCTTAAACATGGTCCAGTAAGAGACCTACACAACTTAAGGCAGTTGAAGGTTAAGGGTTCTTTTAGAGCCCAACAATGGTTCTCTGGCAAGTCTGGGAGTCTGGTCTGGGTCTGGCATGACCAGCCTTCCGGCCGTTATCTTAGGGTTGTAATTGGTCAACAAATCAGAAATGGACTTTACTGATTAGTGTAAACTGGAATCTGACTTCAGCATATGTGCAACAACATCTCAGGCATATCATACAGTATCTACGCTGAGGAAAAAGATATACAGCAGTAATTCAATGTTTGTTGTGCAGACGTGGGAGCTTTCTTCGAGGCAGGAACTCTGGTCCGTTATAACCTGGTGCCCGAGTTGATGGCCGCTACATCCAGCATGGACGGGAAGGATTTGACCCGATCACAGCCGACGGAGAAGAACCTGACCCAAGAGGTTGTGACCTTCAGTTTCAGCACATCCAGCACTCCCAGCATCCTCCTGTACATCAGCTCGTGGAGCCGTGACTACATGGCAGTGGTACTGCGGCACAACGGTATGACACTACTGAATGATGATACCTAAAGACAGATATTCAGAAAGGTAGACACACAGTTAAACTGTAAAATATTTTTGTCTCTGTGCTTATGTCTCGCCCCAAACAGCAAGCGACTGAATGCATCAGTCTAATGACTTCATTCTGAGTGTCTCAGCAAAATGTATTTATTTATTTAGTCAGGAAACTGATGTGCTGCTCTAGAGAGCATCTCAATTCAACCAATACAGTTAAGTAATGTTTACTGGCAATTTTAGTACGTGGTCTCTTGCTGTCTCTCTCCATTTGTCTGTCACACTCACTTACTCACTCGCACTGACTCGAACAAACACATACATCAGTGGGTTCTGGTTCATTAATTATTTGCTCAGAGGCGTGTTTAAACTGCAGAGGAGAATGTGTGTGTGTGTTCACACAATGCTACATTGAGTCACGGTGTCAGGGAGTTCACATATTCCATTAGGGAAACTGATAGAATATTATTTAAATGAGACATTCTTCTGTGGTTTTATAGACCTGTAATAATCATATAGCGTTCAATGCAAAACTTTGCATACTCTAAGGAATATATGAAGAAGACTAAATAATATGCACTAATTTGCATGTCCATGGTCAGAAATTGATGTCACTTTGCCAGTGATTTACAATGAATAATTGCGAGAATGATAAAATATGCAAAGTATGGGTAAAAAATTATATGTAAATTAGGGTTTTGCATAAGCTATTTGTTCTTGATCGCTGTGGAGAGTTCAGATTACTAAGAGACTCCCAGAAGAGTTCATTTGAAAATAAACAGGGTTTTGGGGACGTTAAAATAAATGAAAACAATGTGATGGCAACCAACAAAATTCAAGTGAATAACAAATAGAAAGGTTTTAGGGAAAAAAAAAGAAAAATAACCTGCTTGCATAATCTTTTATAATGGGGCGTGTGACTATGCTCAGAATTAACCAATCACATTCAAACTCATGTTTGAAAGTAATCATCATGCACCTATCATCAATTAAGTGATTCTGATTAACCCCCAAATAAAGAGCCGCTGTTTCTGTAGTATTTTCTTGACATCTTTTTGGTTTCATATGACTGTTGAAACCACAATCAACAAAGAGCTTACAAAGCATATATGAGATCTCATTGTCGAAAGGTATCAATCAGGAGAGGGGTACAGAAGCATTTTCAAAAGCATTAGATGTACCATGGAACACCATAAAGGCCATCATTAACAAGCAAAGAAAAAGGGGTGCCATAGTGACATTACCAAGAACAGGTTGTCCCTCCAAAATTTATAAAAGGACAAGAAAAAACTTACCAGGGAGGCTGACAAGAGCTCTACAGTAACATTAAAGGAGCTGCAGGAATATCATCTAATCCTATCATCTAAATCACCCCAAACCATGTGGCAAAATGCGTTATGGTCTGATGAGACCGAGATAAAACCTTCTGGGCATAATTCTAAAAGACATGTTTGGCACATAAAGCATATAGCTCCAAATACCAATCTATTTTGGCACAAAAACTGAACAAGGCCTCTTCAACCTTCCAGCATGATAATGACCCAAAGCACAAATCCAAGTCAACAAAGGAATATAATGGATATTCAAAAATTTACACACCTCTGTTAAAATGGCAGGTTTTTGTGATGTAAAGAATGAAACCAAGATAAATCATGTCAGAACTTTTTCCACCCTCAATGTGAAATTACAATGTATACAAATTAAGTGAAAAACAATCAGAAACATTTTAGGGAAAAATAGGAGAAATTAAAAAGTTCCAATAACCTGGTTGTATAAGTATGAACGTCATTTTGGAATTGGAGGGGTGGCTGTGTTCAGAATGAACCAATCACATTCAATCTCATGTTCAAAAGTAATTATCATACAGCTGTCATCAGTGAAATTATTCTGGTTAACCCTAAATAAAGACCTGCTGTTTCAGTAGGATTTTCTTCACATCATCCTGGTTTCATTGGACTGCTGAAGCCATGGTCCACAGAGCTTACAAAGCCTGTAGGGTATCTCACTTATTGAAAGGTATCGATCAGGAGAAGAGATAAAAGAATTTCCAAAACATTAGCTGTACCATGGAATATAAATGGAGCACTACAGTGACATCATCCAGAACAGGACATTCCTCCAAAATTTATAAAAGGACAAGACAAAAACTTACCAGGGAGGCTGCCAAGAGACCTACGGAACATTAAAGGAGCTGCAGGAATATCTGACAAGTACTGATTACTCTCTGCATGTGACAACAATCTCTTGTATTCTTCACATGTCTGGGCTATGGGGTACGGTGGCTAAACGGAAGCCCTTTCTAAAAAAAAAAAAAAAAACTCAATTAAATCACCCCAAACCATGTGGCAACATGTGTTATGGTCTGATGAGACCAATTCAAAAAGGTATATTAATTATATAATTCCGAAAGTTTGGTGCAAAAAAGCACATCACCAAAAGAACATGGTGAAACATGGTGGTGGCAGCATTGTGCTTTAGGGCTGCTTTTCTTCAGCCAGAACTGGGGCTTTTATCAAGGTGGTGGGGATCATGAATAGCTACAAATACCAGTGGATTTTAGTGCAAAACATTCAGGCGCCTGCTAGTAAGCTGAAGATGAAAAGGAATTTCGCCTTTCAGTATGACAATGACCCAAAGCATACATCCAATTCAGCAAAGGAATGACTTAACCAAAAGAAGATCAGTGTTTTTGAATGGACTAGCCAGAGTTCAGACCTGAATCCAACTAAAGATTTGTAGGGTGACCTGAAGTGGGCTGTGCACAGGAGAAGCCCCCCCAGTTTGATGGATCTAGTATGTTTTTGCAAGAAAGAGTGGGAAAATATTGCCAAGCCAAGATGTGCCATGCTGATAGACTCTTACCCAAAAAGACTGAGTCAAAAAATGAATCAAAAGCTGCTTCAACAAAGTATTAGTTTATGCAACTAGGTTATTTAAAGTTTTTTTATTTTTACTTTTTTCCCTAAAAAAGTTTCTGATTGCTTTTCACTTTATTTGTATACTTTGCAATTTCACATTAAATGTGGAAAAAGATGTGACGTTATATCTTAGTCTCATTCTTTTACTTCATGAAAACCTGCCATTTTAACAGGGGTGTGTAGACTTTTTAATACCCACTGTAGCTTCAGAAGAAGATCAACATTTTGGACCAGCATTCAGTCAGAGCCCAATCTAAATCCTACTGAAAACCTGTAGAATGACTTGAGTAGGGCTGTTTCGCAGGGGATCCTCTCGCAGTTTGATAGATCTAAAGCATTTTTGCAAGGAAGAGCGGAAGAAAATCAAAATGTGTTAAGTTGGTAGACTCTTACCCAAAGAGACCGAGTGCTGTATTACAAGCAAAAGTGCTTTAACAAAGTATTAATTAAAGGGTGTGCACACATGTGCAACCAGGTTCACACTTCTATAACAGGGGTGTGTAGACTTTTTACATCCACTGTAAAGTTTGCGTAAATGAAAAACCTTTTCCAGTTTCTAATTTAATGCTGTTGGTATTGGTGGAATGTGAGGTAAATATCTTTTTAAAAAAAAACATCAATTTAAATAACTTTTTGGCCATTGTAAGTTTGAAGCATAAACGTCATAAACCATGTCATTACTAAGTCTAGTGAATGGCACTGTTCTTTGTTCAACCGGCAGAATCAGGCTTCCACAAATATACCTGCTTTTCAGTCATAGTATTTTGCTTACACAATCCCAATTCTCAAAGTTACTTTCAGGCTTAGTAAATCACATTCCGGGTGCTAAACTATTATATTTGCATTGATGCCACCATGTAATTTGCACCTTTAGGTAGAAACTCCTCAAATTCAATAAGGCAAACATGAAAAGCCGAACAAGCAGTGTACATTTTGCTCACGTGAAAGATGCAATCCTCTGTATACCCTGTTAGTAATTTGGCACGCACTGCTTTATAACTTTGCCTGTATAACTACCAATTCTCTGACCATCCTTGGTATTATTTACAGTTAATATTTCCATTATAAACATAAGCATTACATATAACGTATATTCTAGGTACAGGATGTTACAGGATGCACCCATATTTTATTTTTAACATACTGTACTTTCTTTTCACTTTATTTTTATCCAAAACCAAGTGAGATGCACATCATTATGCTCAACTTTAAAATTAAAGTTATTTTAGGAGAACTGTGAGTCGCAGTATTGCCTTGAATGGATCTCACCAGTTTCAGGCTTCTGTTTACATTTTTTCTGGCCCATAAATTAGCTCCTCCTACAGCTGGAACGGTGCTGGTTAGCCCCACCCCTTTCCCTGAAAGGTTATTGAAGCATACTAGTTTCAACAGAGGGGGTGGGGTTGGCTGGAGAACAGGAAAGGCTTGTGAGTGTTTACATTCAAATTGTATTTCACAAACAACAGAGGGGACTAAAGCATATTTAAGACGATCACTCTCAGCCTTCAGTCGTTTCAGTAGTTTCTTGTTTAAAAAAGTAGGTGATCCTGTTGTAAAGATCTTGATATTTCATGGGATATAGCATACCTGGAAATCACTTTTCCATATTATGCATATTGGTCTATCATAACATTCTGCGTTTTTTATGTACAGTGCTTTACAATCGTCTTCACTCACCCATGTTTTTGCACTCTCTCTCTCTCAGGTACGCTGCAGCTGCGTTATAACCTCGGAGGTCTGCAGGAGCCCTTCACCATTGACCTTGACCAACGCAATTTAGCCAACGGACAGCCACATAATGTCAACCTGACTCGGACAGAGAGAGAAATACACGTCCAGGTGAGGGCAGAAAATACACGTGTGAACATGAACATCTTCATATGAGGAAGCCAAGTGGTCCTGTACATTCTTATAGTATATCCATTAGTATGATTGTGTGCCCCTGCTGAAAGGTTAGCCGTTTATTATTATTAATTTATAATAGTCTAGTTTGCTTCAAGTTGGCATATGAAAAGGTTCAATTGCCTCCTTGGGGATAAATAAAGTTAATAACATTTTAAAATGTAATTTAAAATGTTAAAGAATCTGGAGTATGTGTTCCCCAAGGCAAAGTTTATTTATGATTCATTAGCAGGAATTATTAAAACTGGCTGGCTCTTGAAGAAATAGAAGCTGCTCACTGTGACTCATCTGTCTTAGGCCTGGCAATTAGCTTGCTCTGAGAAAGTTAAATAAGCTGAAAGCAATTAAAAGTAAGGTCCTTAGAGGTGAGGCACAAATAATTGGATTGCATAAGAAGGGGGTACATTCAATTTAGAAAATTTTGCCAGCATAGTGGAATAAACAGCTTCACATTTATCACTCCAACACATCAAGTGAGAGCTGAAACGTGATGACAGCTAGGGGTGGCTGGTCATCATGTTAGATGGTAGACTAAAATCTAATATCCATCAATATCTTGGCAATGAAACTATTAGGGTTGAGAAATGTATTACACGCTATATGGCCAAAAGTACGTACGTGGACATCTGATCATCACACCCATATGTGGGCATTCCTCAAACTGTTGCCACAAAGTTGGAAACTCACAATAGTATACAATGTCTTTGTATGCTGTAGCTTTAAGATTTCACTCCATTGCAATTAATGGGCCCAAACCTGTTCCAGCATGGTGGTGCCCCTGTGCATAAAGCGAGGTCTATAAAGACATGATTGCCAGCATTGGTGTGGAAGAACTCCAGTGGCCTGCACAGAGCCCTGACCTCAACCCCACTGAACACTTTCGTGATGACGTGGAACGACAACTGCACACCAGGGCTTCTTTCCCAACATCAATACCTGACTTCACTAATGCTCTTGTGTCAGTGAAGCGAGCTAAAACATAACGACTGTCATTGATAGTCTACATGAATCTATAGTATGGGCTACAAAGAAATCAGCCCCAGCCTCGCTTCTCCATATCTTTCTGTCTGTTTTTCTTACAACCATTCGTGGCGATGTTGTACTAGGTTCCACAAAAAATTCAAAATAATCCACCTTAAAACATTTGTTAACAGCAAATAATCTGATGTGGATACCAAAAATCAAACCACATAGATGTATTTTTTTTTAAAGACACAGGATGCTGGTAGCTCTTTTATATCAATCACCCATGATGACAGAATGTACCAGTTTTTATTGTCTCTTTGCTCTCTCTTGTCAAGTCCATTTGTATTGTCTGTGCACTGTGTGGGAGAGTGTAAATGGAAAGTCAAGTCAACAGTCCCCAAAAAAAGCAGTTTGGTAGAAATTAATCTTTTTAATACCAGGCCTGCATTGCTTAATAACAGTATGAAAAAGTCAGTACAGGGTGTACAGGTGAATTTTGCTCAAGTAAACTGACGCAGCCTTGCTGTTAGTATTGTGACTAGATGCTGTTAGATTTTAGAAATAACAGAAACATTCACTTGGTTAATGTCAGTGTCCATATACTGACCATCAATGGTCAAGTTGTAAAATAGAAAAATCAATAAGTATGAAGGAAGGTGTGTATAGTCAGTGGTATTGAGGGCTGGGGAACACAAAATCTAACAGCACAGAGGAAAAAACCATGAGCCAGTTAGTTAATTAATGTGAGATAGTACATATTTAAAATTATGCAGATCTTTTGCTGAGTAATATAGTTGTTTAAATATAGTTGGTTAAAATAGCTGTTGAGATATTTTATACTGTTATGAGAGGAATAAAACACTTTGCGACATGCTGTTGTATAAAAAGAATCAACTTCAGGGTTCACACCACTCCATTGTTGATTATTTTCCTATATTTTCTTATAATGTCCTATTATTTTCCTTTCCCAAAGTGTTTTATTCCTTACTTATGGACATTATAGTATAGTATTACCACAAATTCTATGATGTATCTGTCTCATTTCTTCCTCTAGTTGGATCACTATCCTTCAGTCAGCTACACCCTGCCTGAAGCATCTGACACTCAGTTCACCCTGTTAAAAACCCTCTTCCTAGGAAAGGTCTATGGTAAGTGTTTTCCCTTCCTATACTAAAGGGCCAAATTAATCTATACTCTTGTCCATCAAGTGTGGCTGGTGTAGTTTAGGGTCCAGTCTGAACCCACCACCAAAAACTGTTTAGATCTCAACAATGAATTAAATGAATTTTATCAATTTCATCAAGATTCATCTACAAGTCCAATCATTCATCAATAAGTCTAAGATTGTCTGTTCTTATTGGCTGAAAGCAGTAGAGAAGATAAAGCTATCCACGCAGAGGAGTAACTCAGTCCGTTTAATCCAGTCTGTCTGTAAAATATGATATGACTTCATATCAGCATCATTTATTACTCATGTATGTGGTAGAAGGCAGATAGCACTTTCCTCCGAGTGTGTTACGCTGCCCTGTCTTGTATAGTGTAGCAGTTTAAAAAGATCTGGTTGGCTGGCTTTACATGTCTCAGAGGAAGCATGTTAGCCTTCAACCTCCCAACTCGGATGGTAATTGTCGTATGATGGGGAAAGCTCACTGGTGGGTGGGAATTGGCCAAGACCAAATTAGGGAGAAAATGGGGAGAAATAATGGTGCGGACCAATAAAAACATCCAGTGAACAGCAGTTCTACAGGTACAAATGTCTTGTTGATGAGAGTGGTTAGAGGAAAATGGTCAAACTAGTCCATGCTGACAGGAAGGCAACTCAAATAACCACTATATGGTAACTCACATAACCAGTCTTTACAACCGTGATGCACAGAAAAGCATCCCAGAATGCACAACACATTGAACTTTTAGGCAGATGGGTTACAACAGCAGAAGACCACATTGGATTCCAGTCCCGTCAGCCAAGAACAGAAAAAAACAAAAAAATTCCACATTAAGGTGAATATTAACTAAAACTCTTAACCTGTATCTGCATGATTTTAGCATTGTGCTGCTGCCACATGATTGGTTGATTGGATAATTGCATAAATGAGCAGGGGTACAGGTGTACCTCTTAAAGTGGCTGGTGAGTGTATGTCAAACCTTACTCGGCATTTTAAAACAAAATAATCCAAATAATAATTTAAAAAATTTACATATTTCATCCACAGTATTTTCATCATAATATTTATATAGTGATCTGCTGCAAATGGCTGCGACTTCACTTTGGATACAAATATTCCCAAAATGAATAAATTTAATATAATGTTGAAAGTTATGTGAACTTGTTTCTTCTCTTTTCTTCCAATTGTCAATATCCAAGTTTTGGATATTGAACTCAAGTTTTCAAAAATTAAACTTAAAGTAATCGATTGTCTTGACTTGACTTTGAGTTGAAACAAAGGTTCTCTTCAAGTTGAGTTTACTCACATTTTTAAGGCAGCATGTGAACTTTCGTTTCTACGTTTAACCAACTTGAAATGTCTTACCGTGTGGCATGCTAATAGGAAACCATCTCTGAATTTAGATCTAGAAATGGTACAGCTTTGTTTGAGTCTTTCTTTCAACCTGCGCATGAGGAAATCGTGTAGTTTTTACAGCTGCAATTATGGAGTGCTTTTCTCAAAAAGGAGCTGCAGCTATGTGCTTTAAGGCCAAAAGAACAAGGACAGAACTTCCTTTAAGCTATGTTCAGTATGATAAACAGAACTAACTCATAATTCATCAGGGACTGTATTCTGTCATCCTGAGACAGCTGAGTTTACTTTCCTGAAGGACTACTGGTTTACTGACCTTCACAGTCATGGCTGAGTTGATGATGCATGTCGTGGTGTTTCAATGATTTACACATGATGACCTCAGGCTCAGAATAAAAAATGTTCCTGCAACCTCTAATAATCACATAAAGTTATGTGCAAAGTTTTGTATAACTTACATAACAAAAAAACTGTTATAAATAGTTTTTTAAATAGTCTGTCTGCCTGATTTTTAATATCTTAGAATTCAAATACAACAAATTTCTGTAAAAGCAGCTCTGACAATAATGCAGGCTCTAATTCAAATTACAGGTTTAAATTAATGCTGCTCTACGTTTAAGGATAAAGAACCACAGAACTTGTATTTTGTTGTTTTGTTTGTTCCAAGCTGCATTTTTTTCTCTTCTTAACTTCAAAAGAACAACAGGACAATAGCCTCTTTTTTTCCTCTTTTGAAGCTAAAAAGTGCAAATTCCTCTGTCCTGAAGACTCTCCAATGTGGGAAAAAGTAATGACTTTTACAAAGTACAGACACTGGAGACTCCTTCATAAAGGTTAAATGTCTACTAAAAGGATACTTCACCATATCGACCATTTATTTTTTTTTTTTGTTAAATAACAATTTGTTTTCTTTAATTCATTTATTATTAGCCTTACAGGCTAAGGTGAAGCGTCTGCCATACAAGTCCATAGGCAAGTTATTACTGTAGAAATAATGATGTATTAGAATAAGAGCATTAATATAAACCTGTGATTTGCCTTGCAGCTAGAACTACTGTCTGAGCTACAATCACAGTGTGTTGATGTTCTCATTGCTGTTGCCATTTTGCCTTTCTTATATCATCGGCAAATTAGATGAGACTCCAGATCCATGCTATAGTTGCATCCACTATCCAGGTTTTCCCCAGCTCACTCTGTAAATGAGATTCTAATGCATGCAACACACACACGCAGGACATATTCTGGAGCAGGACACAGGGAGATACACTACACTCTGCATCAGCGTTTTTATTGTGTGTAAGTAACAGTACTGATGCTATAGCTGCATGTGTCAGAAATATAATGGAGTTATGATCATTATGTTGTGTGTCCCTTACTCCTGTATAGTTGTTGTTGCTGAGAGCCGCACTGTGTGTTACTGTGGCCATGTGATATTCTCACTGACGGTGTGAGAGATTGCTCTGCAACCGTCCTGCGCTCTGGGGACCCTGTGTGTGTGTGTGTGTGTGTGTGAGATACAATAAGTGGAAAATCTCTAAGTATCATCCTTTGACATTTTATCAGATTTAATTCACTTATAGATTATGTTTTTTTTATCTTATGTCTCTCTTTTTCCCTCTTCTTTTCACCATCTGTCCCTCCTACTGGCCTCTCTCAGTCCCTCACTCTTCCTCCTTTCTTAGTTTTCATTCTCTTTCTCTCTCTCTATACTCATACTCACACATACAGTATATATAAATTTACATGATGGATGGAGGTGTGTGGGGTTAGTGTATGTCGTTTATGGAGGCAATTTGAAATCACACTTGTTCTTTATCTCCTACTGTATTAGCTTCCATTTGTTACCATGGTGACCCCATTGGTCACACCATCCTGTCCCCAATCCCTCAGTAACAAGAGAAACCCTATCCCCCTGTCTGCTCCCCTCTTAATCTTTCTCACTTTTCATCAACAGCCACTGCAATAACCATCCCAATAATTATGATTATGTAAATGCCTCTAAATAATAGAGTTCACTGGCTTTTATTGGTGGATAGACATGTCAAAGGGCATGTCATTCAGTTTCATTACTGCTAAATAATTTGTTGTTTTGTTAGTAAAATTTGTGACAGAATACAGTGTATTAGAGGTTTTAAGTGAAATTTTTAATATGCTGTCTTTAATTATTTCATCTAGACTTCAGACTTCAGGTGACTTTATGCACTCACCTTATTAGGTACACTTGCTCGTTCATGAAATTTCCCACAATGCATAAAAATCAAGCAGACCTTAACCCAATTGAGCATGCATTTCACCTCCTGAAGAGAAAACTGAAGGGAGAACCCCCTGAAACAAACAACAACTGAAAGAGGCTGCGGTAAAAGCCTAGAGGAGCATCACAAAAGAAGAAAACCAACTATTTGGTGCTGTCAGTGAGTCGAAGGCTTCATGCAGTTATTGCAAGCAAGGGATATGCAACCAAATATTAAGTGTTATTTGCTTTAATTTACTTAAAGACTTATCTGTTCCTATACTTTTGCTCACCTAAAAATTGGGTGGTCTGATACAAAAGGTTCTGTGTTTTATGTTGTTTAACACATCTATACCAGGAAATAAAAGTTGACTAAACTCTCATCTCATATCCATCTTTTGATCTCAAACACAAATGTCTTTGGTGTATAGCACAAACAAATGAATTGGCCTTGCCATTCCAACAGTTTCGGAGGGGACTGTAGGTCAAGAGCTTCAGTTAATGTCCACATCAAACATCAGAATGGGGAAAAATGTCATCTCAGTGACTTTGACTGTTGGTGTAAGCTGGGCTGGTTTAAGTATTTTAGAAACTGCTGATCTCTTGGGATCTTCACACACAACAGTCTCTCAAAGAAACACTCTTTACAACCATGGTGAGGGATAATTGATTGGATAATTGCATGAATGTGCAGGTGTACAAGTCTTCCTATTAAAGTGGTCAGTGTGTGTACATTTCTTTAAAGGTATGAATGAAAATGCAATGAGTAAAAAGTCTAAATGTAATTTATGCACAGTTCATTTATACTCAGGTGAAGTACAGCTCTAAAATGCTGATTAAGTATGAACATACAATTAGTAATATACTTTCCACCTCTGCTTGGGTTGTACAATAAGCTCTGCACTGATTTCTCTCCTCTCTTTGTGCAGAAACTGGTCCCATTGACCCAGTGCTGATAGAGAAGTATAACACTCCTGGCTTTGTAGGCTGCCTATCCCGAGTTCAGTTTAACAGCATCGCTCCTCTGAAAGCAGCTCTTCGCCCACAGCTCTCTCTGCCAGTGTCATACCAAGGCAAACTGGTCGAGTCCAACTGTGGCTCATCACCTCTCACCATCTCCCCAATGTCAGCTGCCACTGACCCCTGGCACCTGGACGGAGGTAAAGGATGTGGTGGCTGATGTAGAATTACTACCTACAAATAACAAGAACAGACAGCAGCTATTTGTGTTATTATTTTGTGTATATGTACTGTATGTTCTATGTATACATTCTGCTTAAGGAATATTCTTAAAGTGTGTGCCAGAGAGATTTTGTACTTTTATTGTGATGATTTATGGTGATGGTTTATGATGCTTGATATGTAATTTTTTAGTATTCTGAATGACATTATTACACTTTATTTATATACTTATTTCTTCCCTAATGCATGAAAGTTATAATCAAAGCTATGATTGTTAACACCTTCACCTTCTGAGTCCCTGATGAATGACTCACTGCTATTATCCGTTAGTGACAGTCACAGTGATATAAACTATATGAGATGTTAATAATGAACAGTGCCTTTCATATATATTCACAACCCGTGCCCCCAACACACACACACACACACACACACACCGTTTAAGTTTTCCACATTTTGCAGTGTTGGAACCTGGAACAGCAATCGATGGATTGGGATTATATGTCATGGATCTACACAAAACAGCCCATGATACTGAAGTGGGGAGAATGTTTTATATAGTTTGCAAATTTAGTTACAAATTTTTAAAAAATAATAATAATAAAACATAAAACTGAATAATGCCCTCATTGCCTGGTCACTGACTTTTGGTGGACAGCCGTCTTTAGGCAGAGTCATGCTTGTTCCATTTTCTTTCCGTTTTTAATAACTGATTTAATGTTGGTCTGAGGCAAGGGGTTCTCAAACTTTTGCAGACAGGGACCCCTTTAGCTGTAAAAACAAATTCCATAGACAGGCAAAGCCCACATTTATTTTTATTAACTATTCAGATATTACAGATATGTACAATAATATTCTGGCTATTTATTGGAGCTTTTTATTCCTGAACTTTGCATGGACAGAACCGATCCAAGTGGACATTATTTGTACGCCAAATTGTTTTTGAGTTATTGAGATTTCTATGAAACCCAGTAACCAGGAAAAACCTAAAAATCATGGACCCCCTGGATATACTTCATGGACTTTTTATATAATCAAACCCTGATTGATTCTTTTCCAGAACATTGTCCTGGAATTGTGTTCATAGCTCCTTGGTCTTTGTGATGCTATTTGTTTAGGTATGTTCTCTAACAAACTCTGGGGTCTTCCATGAATAGATGTATTTATATTAAGACCATGTGACCCTTTACTGCGCACAGGCAGGTTCCATCCATCCATCTTCTGTACCGCTTATCAGGGCACAAGGCGGGGGACACCCTGCATGGGCTGCCAACCCATCGCAGGGCACAATCACTTACACTCTACGGACAATTTGGAAATGCCAATCATACCTACAACGAATGTCTTTGGACTGGGGAAGGAAGCTGGAGTGCCCAGAGGAAACCCCCAAAACACGGGGAGAACATGCAAACTCCGTTCACACAGGGTGGAGGCGGGATTCTAACCCCCAACCCTGGAGGTGAAAGGCAACAGTGCTAACCACTAAACCACTGTGCCCCCCACAAGCTGACTACATTCAGCTAATTATGTGATTTTTGAAGGCAACTGATTACACAAATTAATTTAGGGGTTACTTAATCACTAACTAATTTATGAGATTTTTCTCCCCACCTCAATATTATGGGCTATTTTGTATAGATTCAATACTATTAAGTCCATTTCAGTTCCAGGTTATAACATTACAAAATGTGAAAAACAATTTAAGGGGGTGAATACTTATGCAAGGCATGGTACATAATGCTTCCTGTAGGTGCTGACTTCCCGTTCAATGAAGAGATAGTCATACCAGACGGGGTGAACAGGAATTCAGCAGTAATCGGAGGTACTGAAGTACTGAGATTTTCACAATGAATGCATGATATCTGTTTTGTGTGTGTTTTGTGTCTGTTTTACCTGTTAGTTACATCAGCAATATTTCTATGGAATTTTCCATATTCTCTGTTCCGGATTTAGGCATCATTGCCGTGGTCATCTTCACCATCCTGTGCATTCTGTTGTTCCTGATACGCTACATGTTCCGGCACAAAGGGACGTACCACACCAACGAGTCCAAAGAGGCCAAGCGCTCTGAATCAGCTGACACGGCCATCATCGCCTCCGAGCCCAATTTTACAGAAACCATTGATGAAAACAAGAAGGAGTGGTTTATCTAAGACATATTTGCTGGGGAGCGTACACACACTCTCACTAAGCATCAAGAAAGTGGGAGCGATCTCAGAACCGAGCTGAGAACCTGAACTGTACGCACGGGATGGCTGGTCTCTGTTGTGGTTGGACGAGTGAGAAGTCTTTTATCAATTAATTGTAAATTGTGTGAACAAAACAAGACATGGATTTGCCCTTTTCTTTTTGTCAAAGGTTTGGTTGTTATTCATATAAATCATTTTTATTTACTTCCATCTTTAAATTTTAAACAATTTTTTTGTAAATGCCTCAAAGTGTGTCAGTTGGGAGGGCTGGGATAACTCCCCAAATGTTAAGATGATTAATGTAAGCTAACTATTTTACATTCATGAAAATGGCTTTCTACAGCTGGTCCTCACAAACACTAAATGTCACAATCAAGTCTAATAAATTACTAGATATATTTGAAGTAAATTATGGGATTAAATCAACCCCCATCCATCCTGGTTTGCCTGGAATTGCCATTGTTCAGTAAAAAGCCTTGTAGATTATGGTGGCAGAGATGATCAAATTCATTGTTTTCTTTTGCTGGAAGCATAGTGTAGACAGGTAGAATAGACTGATAACACTGGCAAAAAGAAGAAGAAGAACAACAACAACAAAGGTGGCATCAAGAAGCCAAGAATCAGAACCAGAGAAGCACTCAAGGAGGATGCAGCGAAAAGTTAAAGATTATCAGACAGCTCAAAATATTTCGATCGGGTGTGCAGTGCAAATGCTATCAGGAGGAACATGGAACTTAGCTGACATTCATGTGCAACATGTTCATTGCCATGATTATGTCACATTTTACATACAACTTTTCCAGTTTTAATTCTATCAGGAGCATCCGCTTGGTTGTCACATTATAGCAAATGCATAATGTAAAGGTAAGCAAATAACCATATTTTGTTAGCTGCTTATCCAATACATTTAATCTAATGCATTGTTCAATGAATTACAGAACTTCTGCAGAGCCACGTTTAAAAGTCTTGAGGAATGAACTCCCGCTTCAACCCCGGCTTGGTTTTAACTAGAGGTGCTGTGGGAGTGGTCTAATCCCACTCATGCAGCTATTGTATTTGTTTGTGCCTGCTAGAGGTATATTCTACTGAATTTATTTGGTTAATTTAACTAGTAGCCTAGTTTAAACCACTACAACCCTAACCAGGCAGTTACTGAGGATGAAGGAACAAACAGAGTAAATACATTCAGGTTTATGCTAATGAAGATGGTCGTTTATTGTCCCGTCGTAGCTAACTGCTCACTCATGCCTGAGTGAAAGAAAAATCTCCTGCTCACACAACTATTTTGTTGTATATATAACATTCTTCTTAGGCCTTGAGAAAAACCCTGAACCCCCAACTGTTCAGCTCTGTGTTTGGACTGGATCACCTCAGTTTTTCCTTTGGTGTAAAGCATCAGATCAATAAATGTATACTAAGGTCAGTAGACAAAGAGGAAGCAAAGTAGGCATTAAGAACATCCAGTGGTGCTCTTGTACAAGGAGATCCTTTAACAATCACATCTTAGTTTACGATGGGCTGAGATGAAAGTGATGAGGCTAAAAAGGCTAAAAGGCTTCATCCGCAGTGCCTTCTGCTTGAGACCTGATTCTCATTTATACACAAAAAATGCCCAAGGCCAGTGTGCTTTTGTATGATCTTTTTAAATCACAGTTGTAATTGGGGTTAAAACACATCTAATGTTGATAGAATTGTATCAATCTAATGGGGCTAAAAGGGAAATCCATTTGAAAATTTTTCTAATGGAAAACAGAACAAAATGCAACTTTATAGTGTTACCTATTTACTAATTAATCTGATAGTGGCAACTACAGTGCTACACGGCTGGCCTACACTGTTTTCACGAAATTAAGGTCAATCAGTAATATAAGCTACAGTACACATACATACACAGAGAGAGCTGTAACCATATTACTCGTTAGTGAAGATAAAATTAAATAACTAAGGTCCTTACTTAGAAGTAGATATTTTCTTGCATCCTGCGTAGATGTTGGATGAACGTCTGAAAATGTCCAATGTCCATATTTTTGTACGGAGCTATGTGAGATGGAGTTCATGTATGACTGTTACATGACTGACTGGCTGAATGACCTGGCACAATACATTAATACGTAGGGTACATTCAAAAATCTACAGTGTACTATAGCTAGCTAGTTGAGCTCAGTGGTTAAGGCTCTGGGTTACTTGTCAGAAGGCAGGGGGTTCATGCCGCAGTGCCTCCAAGCTGCCACTGCTAGGCCCTTGAGCACACCCCCTTAACCCTCTCTGTATCATGGCTGACACTGCGCTCTCCCCAGCTTCCGTATGCATTTACATTTATGGCATTTGACAGACGCCCTTATCCAGAGCGACTTACAATTATCTCATTTATACAACTGAGCAGTTGAGGGTTAAGGGCCTTGCTCAAGGGCCCAGCAGTGGCAGCGCTGGGATTTGAACTCTCAACCTTCTGATCAGGAGTCAAAAGTCTTAACCACTGAGCTACCACTTCCCACAAGCAAAGAAAAGAATTTCACAGTGCTGTAATATATATGAGACCAATAAAGGCTTTTGTCTTTTTAAGACCAAAATTAAAAATGAAGATTCTTAAGACTCCAGTAGATTACTAAATAAGCCTTAATTGTGGCAACATAACTAAATACAAATAAATAAATAAATAAATAAATAAATACAGACAGACAGACAGACAGACAGTTGTATTTCTTAATATCTAATTTTAGGAATCTTCTCGATGGGTAGTCTAGGTTGTGGACATTGCCATGGGATTTCACTATATGCCAAATCCAGAAAAAATTTACTTTTTTTTTGTTTGTTTATTAACACAATTTGCTTATTAACACAATTATAAATACCCTTTGTTTGTGATTTATTTTAGAAAAATTGGCTATTAGTGCCACTGCCATTAAAGCCACTTGCACACGTTGTTGTGCCTTCTTTCTGAAAATAATGGAGGAACTGCTAATTGTTAAGTAATTATTTTTTTCTTTACTTAAGTTGATTAACTTTCCTTAATCAACTACAGAAATCCCTCCATAATTCCCAGAAATCCCGCCATAATTGTCATATTCTTTTCCACCCAGTGAAGAAAAAACTGCTAGCGTTTCATTAGCTGTAAGCAAATAATGGCAAATGGCTTTCCCAGATAGTGGATGATTCCAGGCTCAATAAGGTTGGGTTTAGGTTCAAAGTGGCCAGTTTTGACAATGTTAAGTGCATTCTGGGCTAAAAGTGGTCCAGCAGTACACAGCCACATTTAAACTTTTTACCAGGGTTTAGAATCTAGGTTAAAAGTGGCTCAAATGTATGTAATGTGGCAACCCATGTATGTACAATAATTTTGGGTCGAAAGTGACCCAGCTTAGTCTCAGATTTAGATCGATTTATCACCATCTTTTTCCTTTTATGCCAGTATGTGGGCTAGGGGAAGTGGTGTGGGCCAGCACTGAGCCATTACTCATTTCCTCTCAGGGTTCTCTCAGCAACACCTTATGGACAGGCTCAGTCACCAAACATTCCTCAGTTATCAAATGAGAGACAGTATTGGCTTTTGGTGCCATACTGGAAATGAAAAACATCGACGACTATAGGCTGTTGCGGTTTTGGGGGAACAGAAGGACCTATTCCACGGCAAAGACACAATCTTTCTACACTGTAGATAACACAGATATCCAGAGATCACAGTAATGTGCCATCATGTTGAAAATTAATCATAGGTATAAATATATGAGATTGTTTTATTAGTGGCATAGTTATCACCTGTGTATTTTCTTTTGGTGCATCAGTCTGGTTTGGATGTGAATTACTGAGATGGGTTATATGTGCAGAAAGCGGTGATGATAGAGCTAGGAATGTGCTTATGATCACAATGTTTAACACACTTAGTCAGCCACATTTATCAAGCTGGATATAAAAGAATGTATACGTAAATTGTTTGTATTAACATTTACACAAGAAACGGGGTATTCATGAAAATCCAGTTGGTTCGGAAAAACGCTCCTATCCAATGACACCTCCTGGCTTTGTGTACACAGCTAATCTGAAATCAAAAACCATGCAAATGTCTTAAATCAACACCGAGTGAGTGTAATCTTATTAACACCATTAGCGTTGCGTATTACCAAAAAATTGATACCTACCTATTTACCTAAACATACACTCGTCAGAGTTGATAAATATGTTTTTATCTCTACCTGAAATTAAATTAATTAATTTAATGTAATTTAAGCACTATGTAGAAATTATATAAGAAAGCTCAGTAATGTGAACCTTGCTTGATCGGCTTCAAATCATATAAACCATATGGCCAAAAGTATGTGGACACCTGAGCATTGAACATCTGGTTCCAAAACCAGGGGCATTAATATTGAGTTGTTCCCCCTTTACTGCTATAACAGCCTCCACTCTTCTCAGAAGGCTTTTCACTAGATTTTGGAGTGTGGCTGTGGGGATTTGTGCTCATTCAGCCACAAGAGCACAACAGATTGGACACTGACGTCTGGCGAGAATGCTTGGCACAACGTTGGCATTCCAGTTCGTCCTGTTGGTCAGTGGGGTTGAGGCCAGGGCTCTGTGCAGGACACTCGAGTTCAGCCTTGGTAAAACATGTCTTCATGGAGCTCGCTTTGCGCACAAGGGTATTGTCATACTGGAACAGGTTTGGGCCCCTTTAGGTCCAGTGAAGGAAACTCTTAATACACAGCATACAAAGACATTTGTGCTTCCAGCTTTGTGTTAACAGTTTGGGGAAGAGCCACATACGGGAGTGATGGTCAGGTGTCCACATACTTTTGGCCATATAGTTTACGTGCCGTGAGTCATTTCATATCAATGACTGGAAAAAACGCAATCCAAAAGAAGTCCATAAATTAAGACAAACAAGGCATTCAGTTAGATTAAAAGAAATGGCACCCTATAAAAGGAGGAAACATTAGTATGTGTCTGTGGTAGCCAACATGCTGCAGTGGCTGAGCTGCATTACTGGAAGTTCACCACGCATAGGAAAGGCTCTTTCACTGTTTAGTCCTCATTTTGGTTTTTTTCAGTTCGCTGTGAGCTTTGCCTCTTATGAATTTCGTGGCTTTCAGTAAATGTAAATCAGCTAAATGCATGCACTTGGTAGTTTATGGGTGCATGGCATTTATTAACATACGCACGTGAGTATGAAAATCAGCGTTACAGAAACTTTTGTAAATCTTTTAGGTTTGGTTTGACCTACAAAAACATTTACATACAATTTTACTAAGAGACTGATAAATGAGGCTCATTCTCATTCTCAGCTGAGAGGCAAGAGAGCAATTGCAACTGAACAAATTTTTAAATGCACTAGAAGTGATGATGTCCTAAATGCACCAAGTGTCAAGATTCATATTCTGTGGAAATGCTGCCTCATTTAAATGTTACTTTGGATAAATTCTAGTAAACGAGTAAACAGAACTGTATAATAGCGTAAATCGTGATAAAAGGTTGGGCCCTTTACAAGGTGATTTAATACTGGCACATACCTAGACTGAACATAAAACTCTATGATGGCCATGTTTTTATCTAGTTATGTCCGCTGATATTTGGAGTGCAAAAATAATACAACCAGAGAACTGATATTATTCTCTGTATAGTAATGTATAATATTTAATATCTGGTTCTGAGGCTAAGTGAATCAAAATGATGGAGCAGATCGCATATGTCAGTTAGAGAAAGGTATGTTTACTATGAATAAAATCAAGAGTTTTTATTTATTTATTTATTTGTGACTATGCACAGAGTTATAAACGAGAGTTTTGTGTTATTGCATACTTGACATATTTACTCATCTGTATGTTGTCTGGCTGTTTTCCCTGTTCATGCATTTTAAATATTGTTTTGATGCCAGCATGGCCACTGTATGTGAACTTGCACATACTGTAATGTAAACTACTGTGGAATATCAGACAAGTATTTAGTCTTTGGGGTGTATTTTCTATCCTTTATTATGGTATTGAAAAGTCAGGAATGAATAGTCTAATACTTTTTTTTATATTCAGTACTACTTCCTTCCCAACCTGTCGTGTAACATAATAAACTGCAAAATAAAGAATACAGAAAATCCAGAAAAATAAAGCTTGGATATTCTTATGGAGAAGAAATAAAGGTTATTTCCTACATCTTTGCTGTGGATTTTTTTTTTTCCCCGAAACTTGCCATGCTATGGAGTGGCCAATTTTAGCATGGCATATGGTCACACCAATATATCATCACACCCCTACGTGTGACAGATTTTAAAGGGTTGATTTGCACATGTTCAGTAGAGTGGTCTGTGCTAACCACACTTGGCACCATTTGTGTGTATATACTAAAATCCTTGCACTTAGGCATAGTGAAATTCTTCAAGACCAGTGCTATGCAAAAAAAAAACCAATGTGGTTAGCACAGACCACTCTACCAAACATGTGCAGATCAACCCTTTAAAAATCTGTCACACGTAGGGGGGTGATGATATAGACCCGCTTGCAAACGCTGCGTAGGTCAACAGGAGGTGAACTTGGCAGTTATCGGACATGAGTGTAAACACAGAATCCCTGTGTTCCTCCAGTGAGGACCCGGGTGAGTGACTAGTCATTGGAAAATAAGGAGGGCCCATTTGAAGGCCATTAGTCTCTAGGTTCTGCAGTCTCAGTACCTGAATCATCAATTTTATCTGATCTATGTCTACCATCAAGTTGTTAATTTGCTTAGAAAGTGAATCAGGTTGCTTATCTGTCTAGTCTGCACTGTCTGGCTCAGATACAACGACACATGATCAATATCTGGTTTTGATGAGTATGTGTGTTGGCATCAGCATCGCAGTGCAGGCAGGCAAGGGACGCCCGAGCCAGACACTGCATCCATAAGATGAACAGTTGTGGGGAGTATGCACCCCTATAGACAAGAAGTGAAGTGACATGTGGCCAAGTATGGTGACTCATACTCGGAATTTGTGCTCTGCATTTAACCCATCCAAGTGCACACACACACACACACACACACACACACACACACACACACACACACAGAGCAGTGGCGCCCGGGGAGCAGTTGGGGGTTCGGTGCCTTGCTCAAGGGTCTCACCTCAGTCGTGGTATAGAGGGTGGAGGAGAGCGCTGGTCATTCACTCCCCCCACCCACAATCCCTGCCGGCCTGAGACTTGAACCCACAACCTTCAGGTTACAAGTCTGACTCTCTAACCATTAGGCCACAACTGCCCCCAAAAACTAGCATTTCCGCCCGAACAGGGACTTGAACCCTGGACCCTCAGATTAAAAGTCTGATGCTCTACCGACTGAGCTATCCGGGCTCTTCATGTACTCTGTAGTTTATCTGTTTAAAATGCAGGACAGGCTTTTTAACTCCGCTTCATTAGTCCTTAATGGCCACTTTGTGGTAAGATGCTGTAACAGCATACAGGAAAATCACCAACTTTCACCAAGATCTCACGCATGTATCTTTAGCCAAATGACCAAATCAACTCAGATTATGCTTTTATATTTCATGATTGTTATGGTGATCTGTAATAGAGAACAAATGAATAGCTAAAAATCAGATGGATGTTTATTAACCTTAACTTACCAAAGATTCACATAAATGTCTATAAGAATGCACTGGGAGACATTATGGCTGTAACTGAAGCTGCTGATGTAGAGTCTGTGTCAGTAGTGTACTGTAATGTATATATCAAGGAGAAAAGCATCCAGTTCTTTGAGGGATGAAGGAGGTGAATAACTACTTCTGTGTACCAGAAATTCCCAAAAATTATTAAATGTCTTGATTAGGCTACATAAGGTGCCTAACGTCATCCTGGTGTTCATCAAACCATTCTTGAATAATTTGAGCAGAATTTATGGGGGCATTTTCACCTTAGAATATGTAAACAATCATCAAGAAAGAGGGTTTGCAGCATCAGGTGTATCCTGTAAAATTGCTTCTTATGTGTTGGTTGATATATGACCATGCAAAGCAATCACTGGACCCACCGATTTCCATGAGAGGGCTGCTCAAGCAATTATGGATCCCCCTGCTGTATTTAACAGTTGGCAGCATACAATGTGCGATAAAGGCATCCTTTGGCCTTGGTGGCCTAAGAACACCTGTCGCATGTCATTGTGGGTGAAGTCTGGAAAATAGCCGATAATAATAGTGGTTAGCACCCTTGCCTCGCACCACCAGGGTAAGGGGTCCGCTTCCCGTCTCCGCCCTGTGTGCGCGGAGTTTGCATGCTCTCCTCATGCTTCGGGGGTTCCCTCTGGGTTCTCCGGTTTTCTTCGCAGTCCAGAGACATGCACCTCTAAATTGTCCGTAGTGTGTGAATGGGTGTGCGAGTGTGTGTGATTGTGCCCTGTGATGGGTTGGCACCCCGTCCAGGGTGTCCCCTGCCTTGTGCCCCGAGTCCCCTGGACAAGCACGACAAGCGGTACAGAAAATGGATGGCTGGGTTTTGCTTATAACATGCTTTGATTGAACCTGAACTTTAAGAAATCATAAATATATTTCACCAAAACAACACGGAAACATTTTTATTTCCCATTTAATCTTGCATAGGCTATGTTCCTGCAAAGATCATCTTGGGTAAGAAGCCAGTTTAACAAACATCTTTTAGTCAGTCTGCCTAATGATGTCTAAAACATTGCTACCCAAGTGTGATTACCTCACATAATAATTGCAAAACTCCAGCCTTGTACGTTAACTTTCCTGGCATGTGTAATAACTCCCTTCTATACAGAGTGTCATAGCATAACTTCTTTTTTGTCTGTTTTGTTTCATGTTTCATCTTACACACAACCTACAATTAATATTTGGTGAGAATAATAACACTGATAACACAAGACAGACTGGCGACCCATCCGGGGTGCATTTCCTCATCCCACTCAGTGTTCCTGAGTTAAAGCAGTTACTGAAGATGAATGAATGGACGAACGAACAAACGAATGAATGAACGAACCAATGAATGTCCTAACTCCAATCTCTGATCTACCCTAACTCGCCTGATATGCATACTGTATAATAACTGCCTTATGTACATCAATTTTGAAGACTATGAGGTCATAATTTCTTTGTAAAATATTGTTCTGTTGACGTGTTTCATGTTTTGTCTTAGAACAACAATTTTTAAATCTTTGTATTCAATATTTTGTAGGTAAATTGTACAATAGAAATACATTTTCCTTGTTAAAGCCAAGAAACCATGAGGGATGTAAACTATCTCTCTGTCTGTCTTTCATATAAAACTGAAAACAGGTAGCTCGTTTCCCAGGTGTGGGCTAACAATTTTTCAGAATTACTCTGTTAAATTCTGTAACACTTATGTGTAATGATAATATTGGCAGGACATGGACACTAGGGGAGTGTGTGTGTGTGTGTGAGTGTGTTTGAGAGCTGTGCTTGCTGCCTCAGTGAAGCTAAAGGGCGGCAGAGGAGCTAAGTGGAGCTAGTTGAGCTGCTTGCACAATGGTAAGTTTTACCATTTTTAAAGGGTCTGTTAAATTGTCAGTCCAAAAACTGCATCATAATTTATCAATAGTTGGTCATTTTTTGATAAATATCGCTTCTTTGGCAGTCTAGTTGCCAGTCTAGCTTTGTGTTGACGCATTGAATATGAGGCCGTTTTTAGCAACATTATCACTAACTACGTATTAGTTAGCTTAGCGTGTCTACTGACCTATTTGAGTCTAGTAGCTATTCATAAACTTAGATATTGTTTTTATTTTAGTCGTTATTTCTAATAAAACGGTCGTCGTAGTGATCCTGCTGGAAGTGTTATTAATATTTGTAGCTGTGTGGTGACTGGTTAGCTGTTGCCGTTCAAGAGAACGTAATCTGATAGTTAGCCAGTTAGCAAGCTAAGGTTTTGGCTAGCTCATAATGTAGCTAAGTGAGACAAGTTTATTTTGGCAACTTTTTTTTTTTTTTTTTTTTCCCCTGTGAGCAGGTCGTATTGACTTACCAAAAAATGTCGCGCATTGACTCTAGCTGTCAACCACATAACGCTATAATAAAGCTAATGGCTAAATATGAGGTGCGATATTTTCGTGATATTTTCCTAAAAATCCCGCCTCCTGTAATATGATTGGCTACTGCATCGTCTTCATAAACGCAGTGACCGTGTCCAATTGGAGCACGACTTGTGAGTATGGACTACCAGCCAATCATAGTGCCGCAAACGGGATTTCCCGGAAGATGAGTGAAAAAAAAATGGAGATATAAAGCTAAGGTTGTGATAGTACTGTTTGACTGAATGCGTTTCACGGAGAAAATAACAAACGTCAGGTTTTACAGTATAAACCTTGCATTAGGTTAGCCAAAATGTGGCTAATTTCGAAATGAAGCTTACCTTAATTCAATATCTTCCTATCCTAGCTAGCTTAGGTGAAGTTTTTTTTTTTTGTAGTTTATTGGTATAAGTGTTCATATCAGCTTTAAGGCTATTATGAACAGTAAAGCCTTGTTGTCTGTTATAAGGCATATAACTGATATGAAATCAGGATTTTAGGCAGGAAGTGGTGCAGTGAAACATCTGATGGATTAGACTCACAGGTCTGAGACTGACTAACCCCACAGGCGCATACCCACTAATGATGATACAGGTCACTTACCCATGCTGAAACCATCACAGACATTCTTCATCTCAATTCAGACAATAGACATTGTCACAAAGCAGCTTTACAGAAATAAATACGTTCAGGATATAAATTTTAAATGTATAAATATATCCAGTATGAGCAAGCCAGAAGCGACGGTGGTACGGAAAAACTCCCTGAGACGACATCTGGGTGACACCAGACAGTGCAGTTATAAATAAATCCCTTCTATAACTGTGTACTACATGGACAAAGAGTGCGATTGTGTAACGAGGAAATTCATTAGAGTTTTCACATGAAGTCTGTTTTGTTGAACTTATCCACCGTTCATTGATGGAGACTTGAGTGCAAAACTGTTTGTGGGAATTGCAGTCCTAAAGCTATCATGGCAATCGTAGTCCTAGGCCATCATAGCATAACTGTTCATATGAATTGTGGTCCAATGCCATCTTCATGGTTTCTAAGTGGTACCATCTTCAGTAATCTCATTGAGCTGTCCATGTGGGGCCATCCTCAGCCAGTGCTTTCCAACTGATGACAACTCCAATAACAGAAGTAGGGCATCAGGATGGATCAGGCAGGTCCAGAGACTGCTATGACGTGATAACAAGCACTAACTTGTTTCATAGACATTCCACACCATTCAATTATAACTATACAGTAAATGGATAAGTATGACCTGTTTTTCTTTAATAACTAAAAAGACAAAATGCTATGGTATATGAGAAATAAAACACTTTGGGACGTGCTGTTATTGGAGAATAACACATATGAATATATATGTATATTCATAATAAACAAAATAGCAAAAGGCAGTTAAAAGCATAACATTGGTCTTTGTTCATGTTCACTTTTTTTTGTTTCGGTCATATTTTGTGCTGAAAGGACACTATCTAGAGAGCAAAAACTGAGTAAGAACTTGAAATGCCTATACAGTACAAAATCATTTTGATGAATAATTTTTATAATTATAAATAATTCGAATTAATTAATTAACATTGCCACCTCACAGCGCCAGGGTCCCGGGTTTGATTCTAAGAAGGGGTTACTGACTGTGTGGAATGTCTGTACATGTTCTTCTCATGTCCACATGCGTTTCCTCCAAGTTCTCCGTTTTCCTCCCACATCCCGAAAACATAGATGGGTTGGCTAAGAGAAATTGCTCCTAGGTGTGAATATGTGTTTGTGCATGGTACCCTGCGATGACCTGTCTTCCCGTCCATACTCACTGACAGAAAAAGTGTCATCGTAATGACGGGGCAGCTTTCACGGTGGAAATTGCCATGCTGCCTTCAGCATCTTACACCAGTCCGAGTGTAGAATCGACTCATTTAAAAATGACTTGGACTTGTCTCAGGCTTACTGTCATTTGTACTTGGTCTTGGGCATTGGTCTCACTAAATATGCGCTTAGTCTCAATGAAGAGCTAATGTTCATGTTGTCTTTTCTTTTTGTTTGCACAAAATTTGACAAGAAGTAATTCCTTCTATTAGAAAACTTATAATTGGTGCAGTGCTCGAATGAAGAAAGCTAGTTGAGAAGGCTAATTACTTAAGAACAGTTGTCGACATCGACTGATAGAAAATCTTTATTTTAACCAACGATCCATTTTTGTTTTGTAGTTTGTTTCATTTAGTAAAGAACAGGACTGTGCTGTTTTATTGATCATGTTTTTGCAAAGGTGACATGATCATTTTAAAACAAATGCTTGTGTTGTCTCTGGCATAACTACAAATTCTCAAATCATGCAGTAAAATATTAAAATTTATTTTTATTTGTATCAAACAGTTTTGGAATATGAACATCTTTTTTTGTGACTAGAGCCAATAATACTACTAGTGCTAACAATTATATGCCTAGATCAATTGTAAAGATTGATTCTACAGGAGGCTAGGTAATTCTCAAGAGAATTTGGCCTATAATATAAAAAAAAATTGAAATATCCTCAAAAAAAGATTTTTTGATGGCTTTCATTTGGACTCGATCTTGACTTGTCTGTGACCCCCTTAACATTCGGTCTTGATTCGATCTCGGCCAGTCCTGGTCTTGACGGTGGCGCTCTTGAATACAGCGCTGCTAAAACATTTTAGGTAAAGCCATAGTATGTGTATTGAGGCCGTTGTTTTTCTGCTTCCCCTTTTTCTGTATAAAAGTTTTAGTGCGAGTTTAGTGCGAGATCGTAAACCTGGATAAACACCAGAGTGTGACTTTATTGCAGCTTCTGTCAGCTGCCTGTAAACATGAGAAGCGTAGATGAAGCTATTAATAGTCAGAGGGTTTACACATCACCAAGCGTAGTGGATAAAACTCCAGCTGCTCTTATTTACTTGGAAGACTAAACATGGAGGTTCACACTGTATCAAGGGACAGCATGGAAACAGTAACGTTCCAGAAATTGTGCGTGTGAATGTATTTTCAGAAAGATGTAGCAATACAGAAAAACATGAGGACTATGTTTACTGAGCTGTGGAACTTGTAGCTCACTGAGTGGAACAGCAATTGAGCAACATTAGTGCCTGAAGAATATCGTAATTTACGTAACTAATTATCGGCCAAAGTATCATGCTAGTGGAACGGCTGTATAATTTTAGTGTCTTGCTTCTGATCAGAATTATTTTGTAAAGCAGTCGACAGGTTTTTAACCTTTGTGTGTTGCTTTCTCTAAAGGTCACCTGGTGAAGGTGGTGAACTCGGCACGCGTATCTGAACTGTCCACCATGGAGTGTTTGTGAAACACTGACGTTTTCTAAGTGGAAGGCAGAAAGGAGAGAAGATAAGCAGGCCAGTGACAAGACAATGTCGTCCAACAGGCCCCAGAACCCACACGGGCTCAAACAGATTGGGCTGGACCAGATCTGGGACGACCTGCGGGCAGGGATTCAACAGGTGTATACGCGACAGAGCATGGCCAGGTCCCGCTACATGGAGCTCTACACGTATCCTACATGACATCCAACGAAGGAAATATACTTCGTGCCACAAATTGTCATAACATCACGCATACCACATCACATGTTGTGAAATGATGATATACTGTGAGGGTGTGCCCGTAAATACTGCTGTTGTCACGGTGTGTATTCCAGGAATCTGTCAAGTTGAAAACAGCAGTATCTGGGGCACACCTTCAGACTTGAGAGGCTTTAATTTTACTTTACTTCCTTTCATTTTAGAAGTAGATGTATATCCTAACATAAACAATAACATGTCCAGATTCAGAATACAATACAGTGCTGTTCACAAAATCACACAAACAGTACAGAAATGGTTTTTAGGGAGAACACGGCTCTCTACCAAACCGGCAGATCCGAGCCTTGGAAATCAGTTAAAACCCACACATGCCAGGATTACCATAATCACTCACTGTAACTGGATCTTCAGAAACCCTCCCTTAACTCCTCAGTCCGTATAGCAACATGTTCACAGGCCTGACAGGTTCTGCGACTGAGAGAAATACAGCAGCAGATTTACCGACAATAAGTGCGACAACATTATAGAGGCACTATATTTTGGTATCGGAGTACAGCCTTAGATATCATATTCACAGACATTAAAAAGCTTGGTTAGAATGCCCTTATTTGTATGGGTAGGTGGTATAACCAGTGAAGACGGCATAACCTCTACGCCTCTCTCCGTCCTCCCACTCCTCAAAACACAACACTGAACCACATTGTATTATATCATATTCTATTGTACTGTATTCAGTTGTTGAAAATGTACACAAATTAGGGAGTCATAAGCTTTAGGACAAATGCCATTGATGACATTTTCCAGTAAAGTTTGAAGATCTTTCAGCCATCTTCTCTGTGACTTCCTTAACCTAGCCGCCAGACATGTTTACAATTACTGTACCAGTGTCCATCAGTCAAACCAGGCGAGGGGTGCAGGCATTCACCCCACCAAACCCTCCAAGAAGTCTCCCACTCCAGGGGGAGCACAGTTTGTTGGGCTTGAACTTTACAAAAGACTGAAGGAGTTTCTAAAGAGCTATTTAACAAACCTTCTGAAGGTAAAGTACTAGTCTTAACCCTATGGTCACACTAGCGGGCGACAAAGCGGCAGATGACTATTCATTTTCTATGTCCATGCATGACATGGAGCTGCGATTTCAGTAACAAAGGCAAGCGATATATGAATTGAGATTTTCTCAATTCTATGCAAATAGAATGACATGGTATGACGCAAGAAAGTGACATTTCCCAAACCACTGGCTCAAATGATTCCTCAGATCAATCCTAATCCTGTGTGGTCCAACATTATAGATATGCTTTCATCTTATCCTGTCATATATGACCCCTCATTAAATGTGTATAGAGACATTATAAAGGAAAATAAAGCTTGGAAGGAAGTAGCAGAGCTAACTGGTGTGTCTGGTGAGTGTGTGTAGCTAGTACAGTTAGCTTGCTGTAGCTTATGTGACCTGTAAATCAAACCTAAATACATTTTAAACAAGCATTGTATGTATACTGATATAGTAGGCTGTAGGCTACACCTTTTTGTCTATTACTTTTTCTCACTGGAACGAAAAAAACGCTGAATCAAGCACGCAATCATAGTTATGTTACAGAGAGGACATTATATAATAGTATAATATATAATGTTATAAATAATAGTGTCGGTAAGTGTGAAGCAGAAAGGTGCTGTGTATGCCATCCCCGTAGCCCCAAGCATTGAAAGAGCTTTCCACTACTGTTGTTTATGTGAATAATAATTTTTATATAAAATGAAAAGACAGTCTTGGTTTGTAAATTTGTGCACAGAGTATTGTTGCTAAAGGATTTACATGCTCACCGTCTCACCTTCATGCTCTTTTGGTGCCGTGTGTGTATGTGTGTGGTAGGATGGGGAAGATCTGATGGACGAGAGCGTTCTGAAGTTCTACACTCAGCAGTGGGAGGACTACCGCTTCTCCAGTAAAGTGTTAAATGGGATTTGCGCCTACCTCAACAGACACTGGGTACGCCGGGAGTGTGACGAAGGGCGGAAAGGAATTTATGAAATCTATTCGGTGAGATCTTCATTTGTCTATTACAGCGTTAACCGACACACCCTGCACTCACATCAGAAGGCAGCAAACTGCAGAGGTCATGCTCAGGTTGTCACTTGTGGAAGTGCATTATCCAGCTTTTTTTCTGGTAGCAACAAAAATATACAAATGTATGACCATGTTCCTTTTTGTCAAAAATACCGTTTTTGCACTCCTTTAAGAAAGAAAAAACACTTTTGGCATCTATCATTAATGTGTTGCTGGTTTGTGGGTGGAAACAAATGTTTTTTTCCTAGCTGAAACTAGGAATCATGTAACTAAGAAACTTATTCAAATATCCCCAAGACATATGTCATAACATTGTATCATGGAAATGGCTGACCTTTATAAATCAATCATTTTAATTTCCTTCTCCAGCTTGCCTTGGTGACATGGAGAGAGTGTTTATTCAGACCTCTAAATAAACAGGTGGGCCATCTTTGTAGACTTCTTTTAATACATTGCTGGTTTTTTTTTTTTTTATATATTGCTATATCTAAAGTGCAGTTTGTGTTTGTGCTGTTTTGCCATCTATCACTTCTCCTCACACAAGGTGACGAATGCAGTACTGAAACTCATCGAGAGAGAAAGAAACGGCGAGACTATTAACACCAGGCTGATCAGTGGAGTTGTACAGTCCTATGGTGGGTTTCAGCTGGAGAGTTTTTATTATTTTTCTGAAGGAAAAAAAAAAAAAAAAAAAAAAGCTAATACTTATATAATTGAAGGAATGCATTCCCCAGGCAATGCATATGCAAATGCAATTACCATATTTTTCAGAAAGTAAGTTGCTCCAGGCCATAAGACACATTCTTTAAAAAATCTGATATAATTGGTCTAGCAGGGCTGAGCCCTCTTGTTTATTAAAGATAAAAAGACATAATTTATGGCTTCCACATTAGATTATTTGCTGTTTACAAATGTCTTGCGGTGGATTAATTTGGGCAATTGCAACAGCACATCCAATGGTTATAAGAAAAATACACAAAAAGGTAGGAAAAAGGGAGTCTGGGGCTGATTTCCTTCTAGCCCAGACTGTAAATTCATGCATCCTATCAGTGACAGTCATGTCAGGTGATTACACAGAGTCATACCCCCCCTAGATGTGAGATTTTGGCAAGATAACAAACTTAACACTTAAAAAATATTGAATGCAGCTGCGTGCATTTAACTGTGTGTGTTCTAGTTTGGCATACATCATTCTTATTATTCCATCAATGAAATCTTATCTCATAGAATGCATTGCTCAGCCCAAACAATTTCATTGTTGATAGGTATTAGATTGTAGCCCTCCCTTCCAATATCACGACCAATCATCACTAAATATCCACAGTAAAATGAGGCCTAAACCAAAAAAAAAAAAAGATTACATACATCACTTTGCTCTGTAAGTCACAGCACATGGCATATAATGCATTACGCTTCTGTTTGTCTCTCACAGTTGAACTGGGTCTGAATGAGGATGATGCCTTTGCTAAAGGACCTACATTATCTGTGTACAAAGAGTACTTTGAGAGCCAGTTCTTGGCTGATACAGAACGCTTCTACACAAGGGAAAGCACAGAGTTCCTCCAACAAAACCCTGTAACTGAATACATGAAAAAGGTGGGATATCAGCGACCCTACCGGAATTTGAGTGATTGAGTGAGAGCCTGTTTCTCTCCTGCAATTTTTTATTTATTTTTTTTTTTTGCATGCAGGAAAAGGTATAAGTGTGTCGTTTAAAATGTACATTCAAATCATGAAATGGGAATACAGAGTCAAAATAAAACTACGAAATGTTAACATTTGTCAAAATGGTAAACCACTGAAATTGCTGGCTTTATTGAAATATGAGAGGTGGTGAATTCAGACATTGTACATATTAAACCCAAGAACAAAATCAGTATTTAAAATGTGTGTCAGCCTGACGTTGTCACCACACAGCAGATGGAGCTGGATTTATTGTATTTTTTCCGTGTGTGTGTGTGTGTGTGCGTGCAGGCAGAAGCACGGCTGTTAGAGGAGCAGCGGCGGGTTCAGGTTTACCTTCACGAGAGCACACAAGACGAGCTGGCTCGCAAGTGTGAACAGGTTCTCATAGAGAAACACCTGGAGATTTTCCACACAGAGTTCCAGAACCTTCTGGATGCTGACAAGAACGAAGGTGAACAGTCTCTTAAATTTAATTGAATATTTTTCTGCTTTCTAGTAACGTCAATGTTTAGTTTTTACTCCAAACACAAGTCAATACGTATTAAGAAGAGTCTACATACTGATAAATAGGTATGTAGATTTTTTTACCTATACCTACATGCTACAGTGGGGATTGAAAGTTTGGGCACCCCAGGTAAAAATTTGTATTAATGTGCATAAAGAAGCCAAGGAAAGATGGAAAAATCTCCAAAAGGCATCAAATTACAGATTAGACATTCTTATATGTCAAAAAAAGTTAGATTTTATTTCCATCATTTACACTTTCAGAATAACAGAAAACAAAAAAAGGCGTCTGCAAAAGTTTGGGCACCCTGCAGAGTTTATAGCATGCACTGCCCCCTTTGGAAAGCTGAGACCTGACAGTGTCA
>CM075024.1:12215835-12253587 GCA_037576675.1 Pangasius sanitwongsei
TGGAGATTTTTCCATCTTTCCTTGGCTTCTTTATGCACATTAATACAAATTTTTACCTGGGGTGCCCAAACTTTCAAATATATATATACACACACACACACACACACACACACACACACACACACACACACACACACACACATACACATTGGATAAAGTTCATACATAGTGAGTTTCACCTCCTCCTATATATCCTGATATATAATTGCTTTTAACTACGTGTATGCAAGATGGCTGCCGCATGTATCCTGCATGCTGAAATACCAGCGATACCAAAAATACATAGTGTAGGCAGTATAGCACCCTGTGACATCGTGTCTCAAACTGAACAAACAAAAAAACTAACGTTGTGTCTCAAATCACATTCCTATGTACTATTCTAGACTGTGATTGAGTACTAAAGCTACCGATTTTCCTGTTACAGTAAGTGTACAGTAAACCTTAACCTAGCGAAAGGTCTGTTTTGATTCTTCTGGATTTTCTAGATTAGTAAATAATTTTAAATGTGAGGTCAGAGTTTTCGATTTGAAACGTAGCCCACTGACAATCACATAGACTGCAGAAAGGTTTAAAGAGAAACGGAGCTTGTCAGTGTGTTTAACATTACTACACATTAAATCGCTAAACGTTCGACTTGGGAACCAGATGGCCTGAGATGGCCTTTGTATCTGATGTGCCATCTGGTGGATGCCGCTTTTAATCCTCCGAATATACATAAGATACGCAAGCGAGTATGTGAACGGTGCCACTCGCGTAGCTGCTGTGTGCACGTACATGCGCGTGGTGAGCGTGAAGTGTACTTGTGCCTTTAGAAGCACTTTGCTTGCACAGCTGATGATGGATGTTTATCCAAAATGTTTTTTTTTCTCTGGAAACTTTGTACTCTGCTTAAGTTTTACTACATCCACAATAATTATACATAAGGCTAAACAAAGTACTTGTGCTTGGACCTATAGTTTTAATCTATTTGGACTTTGACAAAGTTATGGTCATTTTAGCTGTCTACCACAGTGTTTTGGCATAATTAAATAATGAATATTATGAATAATAAATATAATAAATAATGAAACAGTGAATCAAAGTGCAGGCTTTCAGTTTATATTCGAGGGTATTTCCACCCAAATCAGGTGAATGGTTTAGAAATAACAGCACATTTTATTTTATTGGACAGTTGGTTGCTCAGGTGTTCCATGGCCAGATGTGTGTTATTCCCTCATTATTTCACTTACAAGTAAGCAGATAAAGTCTAGAGTTGATTTCAAGTGTGGCATTTGCATTTGGAATCTGTTGCTGTTAACTTTCAGTGTGAAGTCCAAAGAGCTGTCACTGCCAGTGTTGCAAGCCAAGTCATTAAACTGACAACAAACCCATCAGACAGACACCAAATCACCTATTTGGTACATTTTTAAAAAGACAGAACACACTGGTGAGATCAGGTACACCAAAAGGCCCACAAGACCACACAAAACAAATGTGATGGATGACCGATGACATTCTTTCCCTGGTGAAGAAAAACCCATTCACGCTGTTGTCCAGATCAAGAACACCCTCCAGGAGGTAGGCGCATCTGAGTCAAAGCCAACAATCAAAAGAAGTCTTCACCAGAGTAAATATAGAGAGTTTACCGCAAGATGTAAACCATTGGTAAGCTTCAAAAACAAGAAAACCTGTTTAGAGTTTGCCAGAAACATCTTAAAAAGCCAGTACATTTGTGGAAAAAACATCCTATGGACAGATGAGACAAAGATCAACTTGTACCAAAATGATGGGAAGAGAAGAGTATGGAGAAGGGAAGGAACTGCTCTTGGGCATGTCTGGCTGCCAGTGAAACTGGTTCCCTTGTTTGTTTGTTTTTTGGTTTTTTTGATTATATGACTGCTGACAAAAGCAGCAGGATGAATTCTGAAGTGTATAGAGATATTTTATCAGCTCGGATTCAGCCAAATGCTTCTTAACTCATTGGAAGGCGCTTATGGTGCAGATGGACAGTGACTCTAAGCATACTTCGAAAGCAACCCAGGACTTTTTTTTAAGACAAAGAAGTAGAATGTTCTGCATTGGCCAAGTTAATCACCTAAACTGAATCTGTATACGTATTTCACTTGCTGAAGGCAAAATTCAAGGCAAAATGCCCCAAGACCAAGCAGGAGCTGAAGACAGCTGCAGTAAAGGCTTCGCAGACCATCAACAGGGAAGGAACCCAGCATCTGGTGTTGCCTAGGAGTTCCTACTTGAGGAAGTCATTGACTCCAAAGGATTTGCAACAAGGCCTTAAAAATGACTATTTAATTTATGATTGTTAGTTTGTCTGGTTGGTTTTGGTCCAAATATTAATGGTCCTGGCTGTATCTGTCCTCTTTCTTCCTTGGAAACTTTGTGTACTTCACAAAACAAAATTTATACTTATATTTTATCCCCTGCACTGCAGATCTGGGCCGAATGTACAACCTTGTCTCACGCATCACGGACGGTTTAGGGGAGCTGAAGAAACTCTTGGAGACGCACATCCACAACCAAGGCCTGGCAGCCATTGAGAAGTGCGGGGACTCAGCTCTCAATGTAAGCCAGCAGAGTCAGAATAAAACCAAGATTTGTTTCAGAACATTTTGAATGGTTTCTGCATGACACTCTTGACTGAGGCATGGTCTGTCTGGCAGTATAAAAATATTTCTATCTTTGATTAATCAGGTGACAGAGCTAACAGTTGAGCAGTAATTACACAATTTTACAGCAGGGAAAGTCAGCAGCATAAAGATATAGTGATTTATGGTTGTAGCCTTAGAGTAACAGATCCTTAGCTTGGTAGGTAAGTATAGTTATGGTTGGCTCTCACCAGCATGTGGACAGAATAAGATTACAATGGCATTATTACATAAGTATTTACCCCCCTTTCCCACATTGTGTAGTGTCACAACCTGGAACTGAAATGGACTTAACTGGGGTTATATGTCGTGGATCTACACAGAATTGCCCATAATAATGAGGTGGGGAGGGGGGAAACAATGTAGTTTTGCAAAATGATTTACAATTTAAAAACATTATTGTGATTGCATAAGTATTCACCCCAGTTGTAGTGAAACCCCTAAATTAATTCTGGTGCCATTAGTTGCCATCAGAAGTCACATTAGTTGAATGTACTTCAGTACAATTAGACAACATGCTTAAACAAAAGCATCATGAAGACCAAGGATCTATCAAAACAAGCCTGGGACCTGTCCTGCAAAAATCTAAATCAGGGTTTGCTTATAAAAAAAGCTTTGAACATCCCTCAGAACACCATTAAGTCCATCCAAATAGAAAGAATATGTCACAACCAGGAGGACTAGATTAGGCCATCCACCATAAGTCAGTGAAAAGATGGGTAAAGATGGGATTAGTCACACAAGCAGCGATTTCAGTTCTAGGTTGTAATGCTACAACATGTGGAAAAGTTCAAGAGGGGTGGGTAGTATAAATTACTACAAGGCACTGTAAATCACATCCTCCTGAAATGGCATAGTTAATTACAGCCTCCTCACACCAACACTAACATCCTGCCTTCTGTGAAACGGAAGCCATTTGTTTCCAATTATAAAACATCACTGAAATACTTTATTTTAATTGCAGGATCCTAAAATGTATGTACAAACAATATTGGATGTGCACAAGAAGTACAATGCATTGGTGATGTCAGCATTTAATAACGACGCAGGCTTCGTGGCTGCTCTTGATAAGGTTTGTATTCTGTATTTTGTCATTTTTGTTTTAGTTTGGCTTTATGGGTTTTGAACAGTTTGCTTCAAGTCAAAATTTGTTTCTTCCTGTAGGCCTGTGGGAGATTCATCAACAATAACGCCATTACAAAGATGGCTCAGTCCTCCAGCAAATCTCCAGAACTGCTGGCCAGATACTGTGACTCCTTACTGAAGAAGAGGTGAATACTTACCTGCATTAGTATTCTCTTTAGAATTACTGTAGTGAGCTACCGAGTGGGGAAACAGTCAGACTAGGGCTGAGGGACCCTGTGAGGGGTCTGTGAGATTGATTGATTTATTTATATGGAAATCACAAACCACCATTTTCAAAGTTATTATATTTATTATTGATTTCTTATATTTATTAGCCTGTTTGTCCAAAACTCAATAACCCAAAAACAAGAACTGCAAATAATGTGTTGTGTTGGTGGAAACTTAATAGCCAAAATGTTATTGCACACATTTGAATAATGAAATTTGAATACTTGGATTATATTTATATTATAAATCTGTACTGAGGGGGAGTACATGGAATTTAATTTACAGCTGAAGGAGTTCCTGGTTGTAAAAAGTTTAAGAACCTCTGCGTTGCAATATCTGTCCTATAGTATGTTATATAAAGTGGTCTGTAGGGCACTTTTCAATTTTCATTTTGAACTGCTGGGATGCAATTCCATCTTATAAACCCCCCCCTAAACCTTTCCCTTTTACCCAAATCATTTGTACACATTAGTATGAATATGCTGCTTTGAAGAGAATAAGTTTGTGGTGGTAAGTGTGTGTTCTCTGATGTTTTAAAAAGTTACTGTTGTTCTGTTATGTAGCTCAAAGAACCCTGAGGAGGCGGAGCTGGAGGACACACTCAACCAAGTGGTGAGTCTCACGTGCACTAAAACATGAATCTTTGAACAGCGGAGTGGCACAACTGTGTAAAGTTAGGTATTTCATTGTTTAAAGTAAGACTGCTGATGCAGTTTCACTGAATGTGAGTTTCCTATCTGACAGCCCGCTCCCACACACGAGTGTAGAAAAGTCAATTAAATAAATAAATAAATAAATAAATAAATAAACAAACAAACCTCGCTCCTGTCTAACTGTCTTATGGGTCTTTCAGCTAGGGCTGGGTAATATGATGATATAATATTGATATTGTAATGAATTATGTCACAATATGCTTTTCTGAGATGTGCCATGACATCTTGGTTTTTTTTTTTTTTTAAAGAAATTACATTTCAGACTGGAATCAACTGATTTGATTTAAAATTTGTTAACCTTTAAAAAAATTGTAAAATGTATTAAAAAAATTACAGATTTTTCTGCTTCTTTTCAGTGTTTTTTTTTTAATAAATGAAAATATTTTTAAATATAAAAAAAAATAAATGTGTTTTTGTATGTTTGACATTAAATATAGCATCAAAGTTTTTTTTATGCAACACTACTGTATTATAGGCAGTCTATGAACAAGCCTATATACTGTATCATGATAAATATTGTGTATCGCAGAAATGCCTTGTGTTATGATATCTTTGTCATATCACACACCCCTACTTGCAGAACAATCCTGATGTTCGTTGTGGTGTTAAAAATCCATTTCAGACGATTGCTTCCCTTTACAGATGGTGGTTTTCAAATACATTGAAGATAAGGATGTTTTCCAGAAATTCTATGCCAAGATGCTGGCTAAGAGGCTGGTTCACCAGAACAGTGCCAGTGATGATGCCGAGGCCAGTATGATCTCCAAATTAAAGGTTCGTATTATAGCTAACTTAAAACAAAAGCTTCTGGGTTAAAGATTTTGCTGAGAAGCTCATTTATCTAGCTTTAATCAGATTAAATGATTATATTTAATGACATACTTTCATGGACATTTGCTTGCATTCGTGTTTATGTACACACTTACAGCTTGACTATTTCAATGTAATGTGGATCTGGGACTGTCTTTTCTCTGCAGCAAGCATGCGGTTTTGAGTACACCTCCAAACTACAGCGCATGTTCCAGGACATCGGTGTCAGCAAGGACTTGAACGAGCAGTTTAAAAAGCACCTTTCAAACTCTGAGCCTTTGGACTGTGAGTGCACTTCCTCGTGGGAATAGTGCTGCTTTTCTCGCCTCTTTATGCATCTCACATTTGTGTAGGAACAGATTTACATACACAGCACTGTGCAAAACCCTGTTTCTTGTTTTTTTAGTATAAACTTTGTTTTTATTTTATTTTTTACTTCTACATTATCGAGTACAAAAACATTTTCGATTTCCGAACATTAGTTTTCCAGCACAAAAATTAATTGTTACAGTAAAAACGTTTGTATGTCAGTAAAGAAAGCAGCAGATTACATAAGAGAGACTTTTCAGACAAAAAAAAGAACAGAATGAAGGCTGCTGGGTTTTGCTGCAAAAATAAGCGAGTGTGAGAGTCAAAGTCTCCAGAAGAACTGTGGCTGCTTCTGCAAGATGCTCAGTAACACTTACAGCTCATTTCCTCATAAAACTACACACATTGTACCTGAGACTACTATTTTAAAAAAAATATTGACATATATTGACTTTGTTTCATTTATTAATATTTGCTGCTCTTTATAGTATTTTTTAAATTCAGAAATATTTAATTTCATTATTTTTGAAGGCATCTTTGCTCTACAGCATGTGCCTAAGACTTTTGCACAGTATATACATATATATACATATATATAATAATGTTTTTTTAAAGGCTCGATTTCTCAAATCACCCTGGTTCATTGTCTGTCTGCGTCTCTCTCTCTCCTCAGTGGATTTTAGCATTCAGGTTCTCAGCTCAGGATCCTGGCCTTTCCAGCAGTCATGCACATTTGCATTGCCTTCAGAGGTAAGATACTCGCCACAAAACTCTTACACACATTCGGGAAATTGGCAACATCACAAAGCCACGTTTGTTTTACTTTATTTGTGCACGTTAAAATAGGGCTGTAAAGATTGACCAATATATGAATAAGGTTCATTCATTTTATCAGTCCACCAGAAAAGAGTAAGCTCCCATGTGCTGTCCGGTCCCATGTTTTGGTTGTCCAGAAACCTTACTGACTAGGCTAAAAAGTAGCAGCTAATGTAATGTAATGTAATGTAATAACACATGGCCAGCTAGTTCGCTAGTTAAGTGCATTAATACAGACTAAGGGAAATGAAAGAGGATATGAATTTCCAGGGAAGGGACAACTGTGTAGTTATAGGCTTTATCCTCTCTTAGTAAAGATTTTCATGTCGCACATTGTGTTTGTGTCCTCAAAAAAAAGTCACCAGATCAACTGTTTCGGCTATGAGCTGTGGTTTTCTGTCCTCGCATCACGAGCAAAATAATTTATTCGAGACTGATGGCTACTGATTTGTTCACTCCTGTGACCTAGTAGCTTTTCAGTAGAGAGGAAGTTATATCACATGGAAGCAGCTCTAAATCATATTGCATTTATTCTGTAGAAGCTCTCCGTGTTTCATCCATTGAGCTGAAATACTCATCATATTGTCTCAGGAGAACATGACAACCCCACATCAATTTAGGTTCTTATGCTAGAGAATACATCCAAGTTTAAAAAAAAAAGAAAAAAAAGAATGGAAAGCTTGTTCAGACGCAAAACGTCTAGGTTCTCAAAACCTCATGATTCTTCATCTCCCCCCCTCTCTTCTCAAGCTGGAGCGCAGTTACCAAAGATTCACAGCTTTCTATGCCAGCAGACACAGTGGGCGCAAACTGACATGGCTCTACCATTTATCCAAGGGCGAGCTAGTCACCAACTGCTTCAAGAACAGATACACTCTACAGGTCAGACAGTGTTGTGCATCATATTGTAACATCAAAACTGTGATGTCCTATAGGAGCAGCGTGGGCATGGAAATATTATACTTTTAATTCAACATGTCAATATTCAGTGGCAGATAGAAAAGCAGGGGAAATATGTGAAATGCGACGCACAGACAGTATTGCGTTTGATTTCTGACATTAGTGTTCAGCATACCACACTGAAAAGCAAACTCTTCACTGCATTTCTCTTAGATCGCTTTATAAGTAAAAAAAAAAAATTCCAATTCAATTCCGTTTTATTTGTATAGTGCTTTTAACAGTGTACATTGTCACAAAGCAGCTTTACAGAAATAAATACATTCAAATTAAATTAAATTAAAACCAAAATCTCTAATGAGCAAGCTAGAGGCGACGGTGGCAAGGAAAAACTCCCTTTTTTTTTGTTTTTTTTGGGAGTGTATCAGTGCATTGCAATGGCCTAATGGTTAGAGACTCAGACTTGTAACCCGAAGGTGAACCTGAAGGTCGTGGGTTCGAGTCTCAGGTCCGGCAGGGATTGTAGGTGGGGGGAGTGAATGACCAGCGCTCTCTTCCACCCTCAATACCACGACTGAGGTGAGACCCTTGAGCAAGGCACCGAACCCCCAACTGCTCCCGGGGCGCCACAGCAAAAAAAAAAAGGCTGCCCACTGCTCCGGGTGTGTGTTCACGGTGTGTATGTGTGTTTACTACTGTGTGTGGTTACCTGGATGGGTTAAATGTATGAGTATGAGTCACCATACTTGGCCACAAGTCACTTCACTCACTCAACACTGAAGTGCAATCATTGTCCAGTCGTAGCTTAAGACCCCAAACCACGCTCTGTAATCAGAAAAGGGGAGAAGAGTCTGAAAGCGTCTTTGTCCAAGAACACATTATATGGTTTCTTATAGGCTCATTGTTTGTTTGTCCCTTACGAAACTCTTACGAGAAAATGAAGCTCACACACGTGGCCTATTCACACTGAGCACAATGGAACCGAATGCCAAAAACACCAAAAGTGTGAGATTCACATAGAATCACCCTACAACACTACACACACCAGATCATTTAACTCGTTTTATTTCTAGAAAGAAGGGAAACTATCTGCCAAAAGAATAAGAAAATGTCAAGCGTGAAATAAAAAAAAAAGTCTAGAAATACGTTTAGTAGTCTTATGTTTGATTCAATGTAATGTTATAATAGGAAAAATCAGATACATTTGGCTATATTCAAGATACTTTCCCTTGATTAGATGTCATTTTTTGCAGTGGTGTTCTAAATAAACCATTTAATTTAAAAACTTTGATTAATTTGAGACTTTGATTCCAAATCCAGTTCTTGAAATGCAAGATTTTTCCGTTTGATGTGCTTTGTACTATGTGTTCATATAATATACACAGGTTTATATTTGCCTCTCTTTCAGGCATCCACCTTCCAGATGGCCATTCTGCTGCAGTTCAACACAGAGAACAGCTACAGCGTTCAGCAGCTGGCCGACAGCACACAGATTAAAGTAGTGAGTAGCAGAACACATTTCAATCAGCAACAGAGTCACTGTGTCTATTAAATATGATATTTCTGTGACTATAAGATATATTCATAAACTAAGAAAACCGAGCAGACTGGGCAGAAAATGCTTTTTTTTTTTCTTTTTTTTTTTTTTTTTTTTTTGAATCATGTCCAAGTCATGACCAAAGTCTATGCCAGAAATGATTTCTCAGTTAATGGTGCAAGCATATGCAATATTATTCTATAAGAAAGAAAAATGATAAATGATGAATGATAACATGATGTACAACGTAAAAAGTTGAATACCTTGACAAGACCTGTGAAATGTTGCCTTATCTGGCTTGCTATTTATTTCATGTTTTATGTTTTATTAAACTTGTATTCATTGTATTTATTTAACAGGATATTTTGATTCAGGTTTTGCAAATCCTGTTGAAGTCCAAGTTGTTGGTAAGTGGTAATCCCTTCTTTGGCATAAATACATGAACTTTTTGCAGAAATTGAAGAATTCTTACTTCGGTATGGCCTTTACACATTTACACACAAGCGTCCATGATGCACACTGGGTCCCTGTTCATGTCAGTACTATAATTTGAGATTATGACAATGGCCTGTTGGTTGGATATAAAAAAAAAAAAAAAAAACACACAGAGCAGGTTTTGGAGACTGAGAATTGTGTGAATGAAACGCAGGAGAAGCCATGATATTTTGAAGTGTTCATGATAAGACTGCTTAAAGTGATGTATTGTACAACCCATTATTAACACATGCCCAATGCTGTAAATACTGCGTCTCACAGGTTTTGGAGGACGAGAATGCAAACGTCGATGAAATGGACTTCAAACCTGATACACTCATAAAGCTTTTCTTGGGCTATAAAAAGTAAGTCTGTTATCTAATCGTTGGCTAAATGCATCTGGAGTCCTACCTTTAAATCATATACTTCATGTGAACTTAATTGCCACAGGCAGTTCTGCACTCATGTCTCCAGCAGTGAACTTGATAACTTCAGCAAAACGGGCTTCATGTGAAAAAACTAATGAATTTCCTGGTTACACAATGGCACTTTTTTGTCCGTGTAGTACACAGTTATAGAAGAGAATTATTTATAATCGCACTATCCGGTGTCACCCAGATGTCCCCTACTGAGTCTGGTTCCTCTCAAGGTTTCTTCCTCATGTCGTCTCAAGGAGTTTTTCCTTGCCACTGTCACCTCTGTCTTGCTCATTAGGGATAAATGTATAAGTTTAAAACGTATATCCTGAATGTATATATTTCTGTAAAGCTGCTTTGTGACAGTGGCCATTGTTAAAAGCGCTATGCAAATCAAATGGAATTGAACTGAATTATTCACATGTGGATATTTCTCACATGTGGAATTATTCACATGTGGATCTTCTCTCCGTGTTTACAGCAAGAAGTTGCGGGTCAACATCAACGTGCCAATGAAGACGGAGCAGAAACAAGAGCAGGAGACAACACACAAAAACATCGAAGAGGACAGAAAGCTCCTCATACAGGTGAGGAGAGATGATACATGCTGGCACATTTCATGTCTTTCCACCTTTAAGCATCTAAGCATCTTTAAGCCCTCACTGTGGATTATGATGACATACAGCGTGAACTTCGTTTACAAAATAGTGAGTAAGTATGGGATTAGAATACAGTGGAGTTTCTGATTTATTTATGCAGGAAAGTTAAAGTAATAGAGCTGGGACGTCAAACGAACACAGGAGGAAGTGGGTTCACATATTACGTGTTGAGCGCAGTGTGCTTTAAAATGCTGGTTAAAATGAAAGCGTCTGTATCCTAACCCTAAAAACACTTCAGAAATGCATTTTAGATTGAAATGTTTGTGAAGATTTTAGCAACTCTGGTTCCAATGTACTTGATAGTGCTGCATTTTTATTATTCCTATAAGAAATGAGCAGCCTTGTGCAGCGCTGATGTCACACCGGGACATTGCTAGCACATTTTAACAGGGTCACATTAATGAGAAATCCAGCATAGACAGTGGAGTACAGCAGACACTGGACTCAAAGTTCCATGATGCAATGCAGCTATACGACACGGTTACGGCAGACACTTGGCTCGGCTAGTATTGACGAGATGCCAAGCACACTGATGTTAACTGCAGTGTTAGCATGAAAATTGAAGCGTGGGAAGCTGATCTGTTTAAGCAGAGTGTACAGATGAGCAGGTGAGAGAGCTGGACAGAGTAAAGGGCTAAAGCGCTGCTGCGTCACTTATACTTTAATATGCAAGTAGTTCAGAGTGTTTCCTTTAGGACTAAATTCTTTTTGTGCACAGGAAATAAATTATACTTTAAACCCTTTTGCTGTTGCCAGGGTTACAGTAAACAAGTGGTACACAGATTATAGGCAATTCAGAGTCTATGCTGAATCATTCATCTCCTTGATTCTCTCTCTCTGTCTCTGTCTCTGTCTCTCTCTCTCTCTGCGTGTGTGTGTGTGTGTGTTTAGGCTGCTATCGTCAGGATTATGAAGATGAGGAAAGTACTGAAGCACCAGCAGCTCCTTGCAGAAGTACTAAACCAGTTGTCGTCACGCTTCAAACCTCGAGTCCCTGTCATCAAGGTAAAACGCTACGCCATAACACAGCGTCTCCTCTGAAATAAAAATGCTTTAAATTTTCTGTGGAATTGTGTGCTGACTTTGACCCGTTTTGTCTTTCAGAAATGCATCGATATTCTGATCGAGAAGGAATACCTGGAGCGCGTCGACGGCGAGAAGGACACCTACAGCTACCTGGCTTAAGCACTTATTTCTAAAGTCCGACTCGAACATCATTCCCGAAGCCTCTTGGCTTTCATTATAAGGGATGCACTCAAGGAACTGGACACTGGAGCTCCTTTTAAACGCAGGGGTCTAACACTGCTGTTCTCCTGAAGTCTCGGCTCAGCCGCTCAGGATCTCCATCGCCGTTTCCGTCTGTAAATAAGCCGCCATACCCTTAGTGAGACCTGACCTGGCTTCAGGGTTGCATGTTTCTGCCTCTCATCTGAAACACGTAGCTAATTAATTTAATAATAAACTGAATGACTTTGGACTGACTTTTAAAAGGTTATTATTGCATCTGAGAAGAAAAATCATGAGTTCAGGCGGCGCTTTATGAATACATTTGTTAAACTGGCCCTTGTAGAGTTGTGTAAGCAGCCTTTATCCGCTCCATCATTTGTATAGTGTGGTTTGTTTTATAAATGTCATGAATAAACTTTAAATTTTCTGTAAGTTGTCTGTTATGTGCTCTTTCCAGTAATTGAAACCTCATCACTAGACACACTGAGGCTCGTCGGTTTCCCGAAGTATCACACGGCTGTAGAAGATTTGCGTTTTCTCAGCCACACGCGGTATAGCAGGTGAAGTGTTAAGCAGTTTGTGCCATGTAAATAGATTCTCCTCACTAGTTTCTTCTTTACCTCTTTTTTTTTTTTTTTTTTTAACAGCAGGCCAAAATGGCAGCAAGTTGGACACTCCTGTGTTTAACCAGAGGAGCAACTGGAACCTGTACTTTAGCAGTAAGATCATTAATGTATAATGAAACGTTCACATTCTTGGGAATCATGGCTCTGATTCTGAATAGTACACAATAATAATAGATCACAGTAATAATAATTACAAAGTTATTACGGTATTTGTTTACAGCAAAAGGATGTGAGAAGGTTTCATAGAACTCTAATTGAGTAAATAAAAAATAAAACACTTGGGGGTGTGCGCTTATAGGAACATAAACAACAATGGGGTGTTAACAGCAACTCTACCGCTTCACACCCAACGTGAAGTTGATTATTTTCCTATAACAGCATGCCCCAAAATATTTTATTCCTCTTACCCCGACAGCAATTTTCAGACAATTTTTTATTCATTACAGAACACCATATTTTATCCGTTTATAGTTTTGTTTCATTTTGGGGAAACTAGTTCCTGTTATCGCTTATCTTATAACAGCCATAAACACTCGTTCCCTAAGCAGCCTCACTTTTTTTTTTATGCCTCCACCACCGAGTCATGGAGTCATGTTTCCCGGTTGTCCATCTGTCCGTCCATCTGTCCGTCCACCCATCCAAGATTCTCATTAGTGTGATATCTGAAGAACAAGTGGTTGAATGTTGGTAGGATTTATATGGAATGAAGCAGCACATGAACCGAGTAGATTCTGGATTTGATCCAAACAGGGTCAAGGTCAGAATAAGGTCAAATGTGTGAAATAGTATTTCTTCAATTGCATCCCATTTGAAGTACATTTTAAGGGTATTTCAGGTATACAAATTAGTAAAGAGAAGGACTAGACTTATGGGGATCATCAGCATCAAGTTGTACATGTTCTTTCTCTAGAGATTATAAGAAAAAATAAGACAAAGAAAAACAATTTTTCATGATCCTGAATACTTTCCCTTTTTGGAAAATGTAAAAAAAAAAAAAAAAAAATTAAAAAAAGCTTAAGAAAATTAATGAACGCCTTTCGCGGTTTGAGACTTCAGCAGCGCTGGTGTAAGGACAATTATGGGATTGTTTCAGAGAAGCGTTCGGTGCTTTGTCAGATTTGTCGAAAATAAAACCGGATAGTTTTATCGATAGGCGATAGTTGTCCTTCCCATGTCTCTCACGATCCTTAGGTTATTAAGCAGGACATTATAAATAAAACTATGTTGATCTCAGACAGTCATTCTGCATACCTAGCCTCCTCTTAAATGACGTTTTAGGGATGTTCTGAGGCGTTAACCACACGATAGCACTCTGGTCTATACACCGTGTCCATTTAACATCTCTTGTTGAAGACAATACATTCAGTGCAGACTTGCTGAAATAGTAGGACACTGGAAAAAGAAAATGGCCTCCGTATTTCATGTGTGTGCATCACACGATTCAGAGAAATGTGTGGTAATAAGAAAATAACGTGATGGATATAGCAGGCGACGAGCTTATTTTAGTTTTCTTTATTACTTTCAACAATATTATCTGTAAACATTACAAATCAGCACCTTGTACAATCAGAGGCAGAGAGAAACAGAGTGGTCACAAACCCTCAGGGAAAGAAAAACGACTGAACGACTGAAATTCTCAGGAGAAACATGCTGGTGAGGAGCTATCGACCTCGCACTGAGAAAACCATCAGAATTTTACTTGGCAAATCACAGCAAAGTTTTTAATAAATTACAGAAAAGCCAAACCTGCTTTCAGAGTCGGAGAATATAAATAGCGACAGTTAAAGATCTTCACGTGAAGGTGATTTGAAGCTGATCTTATTGCTATGGTTTTATCACAACTTCTCATATACATATTCAGCTGGACTGCATTTCATGGGTCATCCAACATGTTTGGGCATGTTTTGGCTGGAAAATTCCTGTGTGGTCTTTAAGTACCGTTCCGTCAGCCTTGACGTCACACCACTATAGCACTATAGCACCATTCACCTTTCATTCTCCAAAAAAAAAAAAAAAAACAGTTTCCAGTAACCCTTAACATTAAGGGTTACATAATAATCATTAATCACTTATTATACTGTTACGTTATTCATTACCATCAGTGATCTAGTCCAGAGGGTCTCAAACCTTTTGGAGGCAGGGACATTATTAAAATGTGTACAATAATATTCTGCCTATTTATTAGAGGCATAGAGCTTTTTATTCCTCAGCTTCCTACTGAATAGCACATTAGGTCCAAGTTGATATTATTTATAGGACTTCTTTTGCTGTTGAATGACTGAGGTTTAAACTAAACCCATTCAGTTAAAGTGTCCAGTCAAACAGGCTAATAAAAGCTTCATAATAAATATAAGAACTTTCATAATGGTAGGTCGTCATTTCCAACACTAACAAAAAAAATAAAAATAAATTACAAAAATCACAGACCCCCGGCTATGCATCACAGACCGCACTGACAACCTGTATGCTAGTAACTATTTACTACGTCTCAGTACAAGCGGTAGCTTAAAAGTATTTACCAGTGAAATAAGAGGGCCATTCCATCAGTTAACAGTGACTTCATGGCTCACTGCTAAATTCTTAGTCTATTACTTCAAATTCCCTAAAGTGAGATTGAAATTTTCCTCACATCTCAGCAGTATAAAAAAAATAAATAAATAAATCTGAGCAGAGAAGCAAATGCTAGTGCTAGTCATGCCCCAACGCTCAGAGAGGGAAAAAAAAGAACAAATGATATAAACCACTAGCATCCAAACCATCAGGACAAAGAAGTGTCTCTTGCACTGCCTTAGCATTCAGCCATAGCCTAGGCATGTGGTCTGGAGGAAACACTGAAAGGGGGTTGACTATAGCTTTAAAGAAAAGGTGATCAAGACATCAGTTATATATAAAATCAATGATTTAAGAGCATAATAAATCATTAATCCATGCTCAGAAATAGCAGCCAATTTCTTTGAGGAAAAGAAAAAAAATAAAAATACACTGAATTATTAGGAAACGGTTGTTGAGAATAATTCAGCATGTTATCGGTTGACTTGTGCTCTTGATTATGTGATATATAAAAAAAAGAAAAGAATTATTAGTAATAATAATAATAATAATAAACATTGTGCCAGTACACATTGGATGACCCAATATTTAACGACAGGAAGACCTTAATGACTGTCCAAACTTTTCCTTCCTACAGTGATGGTCTGGCAAAAAGCTGCTCAAAAGATGTGGAGATTACTAAAATAACAAAAACAAACAGTAAAAAGTTCCCTGATTCTGATTTCTACTCCATTTGAAATCTTTGTTCATGCATACAACAAACTCAATACACAATCACCAACATTTTAGGACACCTAAACAATTCAGTGTAATTTCAAGGCACCGCAAGTTAGATACTGTATCTATTCATGTTTTTTGTCTTTTATTACTTTTTTTTTTTTAAATACTTTTTTTTTTTCCATTTATTTTACAGAAACTGGATGCGTTGGCACTCCAGACCTTTCGAGGTATCAGAACATGATACCTCTGTAGATACTCGTGATGACAGACAAGCAGAGAAGGTGACTTTGGTTTTCATATGGATCAAAAACACCTCAACTTGATGAAGACTGCTGTAGCATAGTGAGACTCCGGTTTATTAGGCAGGGCTGATTTATACTGATACATCACGATGCATGTAAGCAGACGTGTGAAGGGGTTTCTGGGTAATGTGTAGTTTGGAAAGGCTGACTACTTGGGTGAATCTGCAGTGCTGGGGGTCAGGCATAGGAAGTGTATCTATTAGCACTGAGACAAGACTCAAAGCAGAAGCAAAGCAGAAGCAAAGCAGAGCAGGTCGAGGACGGCTTAACGCGAGTTGTACGACGTCAAACGCACTTGTACCGCAGTGCTGTTGCATTCTCGAATCTGATTGGTCAGAAGTGGGTTGATTAAATTTCTATCACAGCAGCTCTGAGAGCAGTACCGGCTGTAATTCAAATCACAGGTTTATATTTACGCACTTGTTCTAATACATCATCATTTCTCTCGTAATGACTCATTAACAGGGACATGCATGGTGAACTCTCCACATAATCTAAACTGATAATAAACAGATTAATACATTCATAATAATTTACTGCTGATGCATAATCTTTAATAAGGAGACATTAATGTAACATTTATGGAAGGTGTCTCGCGTGCCAGCGCTCTGTGACAGGCAGTAGGTTTTTTTTTATTGGGAAAGTCTTCAGGACAGAGGACTTTACACTTTCTGGTTTCTTGGTAACAACTAGCTGTGTTTTTGTCTTATTACTTTAACAGGCTGGTAATGGTACTACTGTTTATAGCTGCTGTAACATAATTGATAGCAGGAACTAACTTATGTGGTTCCACAACATTAGTTGTAAATATAAAACATTAAAAATGTACAACGTGCTGCAAGTCAATTAAAAATGTTAATCACTAGCAAACCACAGTGGTATTAGAGGAATAAAACACTCTGGGACATGCTGTTATTGGAAAATAATCAACTTCAGAGTAGTAACAGTAAATCCACTTCATGTCATGCAGCATTACACCACCCCAGTGCTGATTGTTTCCTATAACAGCACCTCCCCAAGTGTTGTATATCCTACTTATATGACCATCTACAAGTTATTACAAAATAAGATCCGTAACAGTGAATTCTCTGAAATAAGAAAAGTGTGGGTTCAGATTAAAAAAAAAAAAAAAAAAGAAGGCAATGAGAGAGAAATTTTAGCATAATATTGTCACAAATGTAAAAAGTACAGCGTAAACAGCAAAATATCTCTTCATCTCATCCAGTACTTTGCTGCTTCGGTTCTACAGTGAAATCCAACACGGTCTTCTTTTTATTTTATTTTATTTTAATGGACATGCACCACTGACCGTAGGTGCACACGCTCATATTATGCGCAATTATTTGCACAAAATGTTTGCAGTTTTGCAAACCCAGTATAAATCAGCCCATATACAGATTCTAGTACCTAATAAACTGGTGCTGAACCTGTGGTTTACTGTCAGTTTGGTCCAAAGGTTGAAAGACATCAGCTGCTTGCAATTTAAAAAAAAAAAACCAAAAAAAAAAAAAAAAACCCTATAATAAAAAGATCGGAACGCTGGAAAACAAACAGCCCATTAGACAGTGACGGATCTCTACTAAACTTGAAGCTGTAAACAAGTGAATATTCAAGTTACTGTCAAAAAGTGAATTCCCAGAGTAAGCCTGTTGGTCATGAAAAATAATGACAGAAAAGACTGAAGTGTAAAAAAGTACTAGAAATATCCAAGTAGGCAGATCACCTTGTCCTATAAAAAAAAAAAAAAAACAGTATTGAAACGTATTGAAACGGCATGTGGAGAGAAAATTCCTGAAGAGTGTAAGGCATTTGTTCCAGAGGTAGATGGATTCATGGAATTTCCATTTCACGTTCGATGCCCACGTACTTGAGAGCATCGGCTTGACTGTATCTAAAAGGAAAAAGGAAAAAGGGAAAAAAAAAACACACAGAATGAAAAATATTGTATAAGCTGAGGATGCACAACATAAATATGCTGCAGTTTTTCCCCACAAAATGTTTTGTTTCATTGCTTTAAAAGTTAAGAGTCACCGTCATTAGCTTGGGCATGTATTACCAGCATTACCTGAAGAATCGTTAGCCAAGTCACCCAAGCAAATTTCTCTGCAAACATTAGCTAGCGGTGTTAGCTTGTTGGATTAGCCTATTTGGAGAAGTTTTTTTTAGTTAATGCCTATTGGATGCTACGCAAGTTCAGAACCTCAGAACTGCTGTACTGTTCACTATACGACTTCTCAATAGCATTTTGTTGTTTTACGAACATTGCAGTGTGCACACTCCGCAAGCAATCGCAGATGAGGCTCACATGCTACACAAACTTCTACTTAGACAGATTCCTCTCTAGTCTTAGAAGCACGTCTGAAATCCAAATCCTGCATTCTCATGCAAATACACTTGTGGGCTCTCTACCACGAGACTTTGTCAAGAGTAACTTGTTATGATGGTTGTTTCTGCAACATTTTCTGATGAAATAAGAAAACAGAGAAATAACAAAAATGTAGAGGGAAGACTGGTTGGTTACATTCAGGCAGCAAGGACTGTCTGTTCTGCAAAGAGAACTGGAGGTATAGTAAATAGAAACATTGCTCTTTTGTACTGTTCGTCATCAGGAATCATGTGGTGGTCGTTTATGTTTCTGCTGTTCCTAATAAACCGTTTGGGTACGACATGGAAAAAAATGTCTTATAGAAGCATTGTTATTGTGCTACATGTAGTGTGCATTCAGCATAAGCAGGCAAGGCAGCTCCGTTAGATCTACATATTTGGGCTTTGATATATCATTTTAGTGGCACCAGACATACTTGTTTGGAACATGTGATTATGTGATTATCATTTTAAGTATCCATGATAGCTGACTGACACAAGAAAAAAAAGAAATTGCAAAGAAAAAAAGTCAAAGCTGGCCAACACTTACCTGTAGTCAAAGAAAAGCTCCTCCCCGGTTTGTATGGCTCTCTTGGCAAAAATGCCTATTCGGTGATCCCCATTAACCATCATAACTAAAAAGTACAAGGAAAAAAACAAAACAATGAGACTAGATCAGCTTTACCGTTTACTATTAAAGAAACAGCCAAGACATACCTGATGTCTTAAGTTTGTTTCTTTAATTTTGCAAGCATATAGCATTGTGCAAACTGCATGTCTAAATCAGCACACACTAGCCTTTAAAATATTTGGCTCAGTAGTTTGTACACAAATGGTTCCATCATCAAATTGAAATCATATCATCCAGCTCATCCATCACCCTCTACCCAGGTCTGAGGCTCATGCAGAATAATCCGTTTATTGGCTTCATTAACCTTGGAGCTCTAGCACAAAACTAAAGAAACAAACTTCCACTCCATTTGTCTTACACAGGGTCGCGGGGGAGCCTGGAGCCTATCCTAGTGGACACCCTGAACCGGGTGCCAACCCATCGCAGGGCACAATGTGACTACAACGCATGTCTTTGGGCTCGGGGAGGAAACCGGAGTACCCAGAGGGAACCCCAGAAGCACAGGGAGAACATGCAAACTCCACGCACACAGGGCGGAGGCGGGATTCTAACCCCCAACCCTGGAGGCGCGAGGCAAACGTGCTAACCACTAAGCCACCGTGCCCCCCTCACCAAACATACCGTGGCTGATTGACATTTGGTGTAATGGGAAGACTGTGTACATTTTATTTTTGGCCAAACTGCACCCAAGATGCAATGTTTCGAATGCCTCACCTTTTGCATAGCAGTTGGGGTTGACAGAGTGATTGGCAAACCTGATCTTGTTGCCTTTCCTCGTCGCATCAACAACAAAATCTGCAGAAAAACCCAAAACTTATGTTAAACAAATAATGCACAAGAGAGCACAGACTTGTAACATGAGAGCAGAGAAACAGACTCACCATTGTTAAGGTTGAACAAGAAACTACACATGTATTTGTCATAGACCTTTCCTCTGCGGTCAGCCTCATCCTGAGAGATGATCTACAGGAAACAGAAATACAGAAATAAGTATGAGCTCAAACACCACAGCGTTACAGAAATCAGGTTTGTAATAAAGAACCTGAACCACGTCGAGTAGCTGAGTTATGGGATTGGAGTGAGTTGAGAAAGATGGCATTGTTTACATTTTCCGCCATTTCATTTCTTTCCTTCAAATGCAGGCTACAGTAACTATGCAAATATAAATGTAGTGAAGCCACTGCAAAACTAATTCCTGCTATGTTCTTGATGCTCGTTGTTTTTCAGCATTTGACCCCACAGCAATCTTCTTTGTCAGTCTAATGACTAATAGTGTTCGGTTGTGTGGTTTAGCTCGTCGTTGTTCTACGCTAATGACCTCAGCTGCGCCAGTGAATGTATATAAGCGTGGACAGCATGGTGCTATTCACTCCCTCTGTACAGTTTTGAAGCCTTTTTATGGTCAAATTGAAAGTTACCATCTTGACTAAGTTTGCACAGAAGGTCAAGAGTGGAGCAAGAGACTGCAGAGTAGAGAGCCTGGAGCCAGAGCATGCTCAGTAGATACTGCCAGTCAGACAGTACATCCGTCTCTCACCCACCCATACAGGTCATGGACATGCTGGTTTGAGAGCTAAAATAGTGCAGCAAACGCTATCTCAAAGAGGCAAGTAGAGTGTTATATTAATTAATTAATATGTAAAATGCTCAATTGTCATCATTTGTGCAAGTATATTGATTTTAGCTTTGTCAGGAAAAGATTGAGTCAATTCTGACTTAGCTACTATTTGCTAGCTAGCTAACACTGGCTAATCCATTACGTTTATCAGGAATGCAAGTATAAGTAGTTAATGTAAGGTCCCACCTGAAAATATACTGGTACAGAGGAGTCAAAATTTACACTACCACTTTTTCACCTAGCTCTGATACCACTGACTGGCTAACCTTACCAAGCTACTTTGAGTGTTAGCCAGTTCACCTTCATTCACCTTTTTCTCCTTCAACCACTGTGTGGTCAATCTTGCTGTGTGCTTTGGGTCATTGTCATGTTGGAAGGTGAACCTTCTTCCCATTGACAACTTTCTGGCAGAGGGCAGCAGGTTTTCCTCAAGAATTTGACGGTATTTTGCCCCATCCATTTTTCCTTCTATCCTGACAAGTGCTCCAGTCCCTGCTGCAGAGAAACACCTCCACAACAGGATATTACCACCTCCATGCTTTCCTGTAGGAATGGTGTTATTTGGATGGTGAGCTGTATTGGCTTCCCGCCAGACATATCGTTTGGTGTTGAGGCCAAATAATTCGACTTTAGTCTCATCTGACCATAACACCTTTTTCCACGTGGCCTCAGAAGCTTCAAGGTGCGTTTTGCCAAAGCTCAGTCGTGACTGCACGTGGCCTTTCTTGAGGAGTGGCTTTTTTCTTGCAACCCTCCCATACAAGCCACATTTTCAATTTCAAGAATTGTGATTTCAAGAATTTGTGATATTGTTGTCACATGAACACAATAACCACTCTTTGTCATAAATTCCTGCAACTGCTTCAAAGATGCTGTAGGCCTCTTGGTAGCTTCTCTGACCAGTTTCCTCCTCGCTCTTCCATCAGGTTTGGAGAAACGTCCTGATCCAGGGAGGGTCTCAGTTGTACCAAACACCTTCTACTTCTTAATAATAGACTTAACTGTGCTTCTAGGGATTGATAAATTTAAATTTTGGTATCCATCTCCTGACTTGTGCCTGTCTACAACTTTATCCCGGAGATCTTTTGACAGTGCCTTGCTACCCACAGTTGATTGTTTGCTTCGGTTTCACTACCAAGGACCAAAATGCTCCAGGAATAGCTCTTTTATGCTGAGCTAATCAAAATGACCACAGTTGATCACAGGTGGAAGTCAAATTGCTTGGTGTGTCATTGAGACAGCCATTTAGCTACACCTGATTGAGTTTACAAGTCATTTTGGGTGGGGGGTGATCCTTTATCCAACTCAGTGATTCTGTTTTCTAATTTTTTTTTAATTTTTTTCAGACCTGTTGCTGTTATATCTTTCACTTGGATGTTAGAAGTTGCACTGAGTAAATACAGCTGGATAAAACAAAAATTGTGTCTGTCTTCATTTCAGGCTGCAAAGCAACAAAATATGATTATTTTAAAGGGGGGGTGATTCTTTTCTATACCCACTGTATACAGTCACTGATCTGCACACATGCATACACACAACTCTACAGCACAAGAATCACAAGAGAGTACGTCCTAATGGACGAGCAGCTCCGTTTATCCACGATTAAGCTGTTCTTTTATTGTAACTCTCCATGATGTGCCCATCACTGTTGAGGTTAAAACATAAAACCTTTGCAAATGTACGACAGTAGAGCTTGATTTTAAACGCGCTCACCTCTCCACAGTACTCCGAGATGAACTCATTCTTCTGAACCGGCTCTTTGATGAAGATGCCCCATCCTGCCACGTCAGATGGTGCCAACAGTAAGTGCTGAACACAAACAGGATAGAAGGAGAGAAATCTATTATAAACAATGCGATTCATGATAATCACATAATCTTGTGTCATGATAATCAGGTAATCTTGATAATCTTGTTTATATCGTGGTTTTCAATCATTCAGAAACATAACAAATATAGCCATGAAGATGATGTTATCCTGTGCATTTTGAGGTGGGTGCATGTGGGTGTAGAAGTAGAGTAGAAATATATTCATTTATTATTATTATTATTATTCATTTGACATCTTTGCACCTTCTTGGCTCCTCTTTGAATGCTGCAGTTCTTGCATGAGACATTTTTGCTGTCCCAGTGATCAGCAGCTCCGCAGGTGAGACAGAGGTCGGGGTCGCACTCACGCACGGCCAGGTAACACGGACACTGCTTTGTGTTACACTGAGCCTTGCAGCGGCAGCCCGGGAAACGGTTCTGGCCTGCGTGTTAAAAACCAAAATTTTTTTTTTTTTAGAATTATCGTTATGCTACACTGGTATATTTAATTGTAAGCAGAAACATTTAGTACAGCAGCATGTGTTAGAAATATGCTACCAGATGTTGAGAAAAGGGTGGGATGTTTTTAAAAGAAAAAAAAGAAATTAAAACAGTTAATTTAAACAGCATTAAAGCAGTTTCCCCAAACAAATAATTGTAGGCATGTGTGGCAGGTTTATAAGGTGTTTATTGTTGACGTCTTTAAAATGGAAAGTTGTAAATAGATGCCACAATATATTTAAAACCAGATTTGGCTTTAATAGGTCTCGACCATTTACATAAACCATGCATGTGTCTATACTCACACTCTGAGCTGCACTGGCAGAACTTCTCACAGAAATTTTGAGCAGTGACACATGGGCAGGAGCTGTCACATGGTTGCCTCGGGTGGTCACATGGCTGGTAGTTGTAAACGTGATTGGAAGATCCATCTGTGAAGAGAACAAGACCAAACCCTTATCCAACATAATGATCCATCATTTCGGTTTCTGGTACCTTTGAATTCAATCAATTAGATAAAACCCTGCCTGAAGGTAATTAATCAGTACTTGACTGATTGATACTAGGCTGATTGATCAACCAATCAGAATCTGCTTCATTAAACTGTGTATCAAGCCCATTGAATGAGACATGGTGTCTGTTTGTCTTAGTGAAGGAGGTGTGGCTTCCCACTTTTCATATCTACTTGCACAATACTGAATCACTTTGTATTGTAATGAAACAGCTCTATATCATACTGGATTAAATAGTCGCCTGCTTAGCAGCCTGCAGTTTGAACATGATTAATATAATGGATGAAAGGTTCACAGAATTGGAAGGATAGACAGACAACACTATAACGCTTTTCTGAAAAACCGTAAATCAGGTCTTGTGCTATGTTACGGCAAACAGAAAACTCCATCAACGCCAAAAACAACGAACGATACAAACCTTTCTTAAGTTGAATTTTTCGACAGTGTGTGGCCCACAACCTATAACAGAGATAGAAACTCTTACTTTCAGCTGAAATACTACAGGTGAACCAAAATGAACAAAAGGATGCAAAAGCAAGCATCCTCTTACGAACATGCCTGTGTTTCCTCTTCTTCTTTCGTGGAGGTGTGTCTTCATCTTCAGCAGGCGCACGTGCAATGATGCTGGACTCCTTTACCCTGAATTCATACACCTAGCAAATAAATTGGAAAAATTTACCAAATATGGATTGTGTGCAGATGATTCTTTAGAATAAAGAGACTCTTGAAATCACTGTACTGTCATACAAACCTGTCTGCAGGTCTTGGAGCCTATGAGGCGAGCGATGGCACAGAAGTTGTCGTAGTAAGTGCCAATGAGTACACGGAAAAGAGAGGCCTCCGCTCCGCTCCAGTCCACGTTCTCGGGAGGATCAGACATCTTCAATTTCACTGGAGTCTGGCAGCGGGAATTCGCCTCTGCACACAGACCAATAGAAAAACTTACACAAGGTGCGTAGACAGACCAAGCTTTGAGAAACATGAGCATTAACATGTCTGAACTGTGACCGCGTGTCTGCCGCTTCAACGCAACAGACAGATTTCATTTCATTCGAAGCATAAGTGTTGTAAGTCTAATGAAACGTGCAAAACGATTTCTAAGCTATGAAACCTTTAGCTTTAGGGTTCTAAGAGTTCATGCTTTTACAGTAATTCCAGCAGTAGTTTAAGAAATAATCACAAATCCCAAATATCTTTACTAATATCTATATGCTACGATATCTGATCCTCATGCTTTTTTAAACATATTTGTATTCTGATGTATTAGAAGGGGAGTGTACTCTGTATATTCTCTCTTCCCATACCCGAAGAGCTAGTGGTCTCGTCCTTCTTGTCCTCATCGTCTTTATCATTGCTGTCGTTGGTGTCTGTCCCTCCCTCTCGGTCGCTGTCCGTGTCTTTAGTTTCTGCGTTCACGGTTGGTGTACTTGGCCTGCTGTTGCTGTTGGCAATTCTGCCTCTGCGTCTGGCTGCCGAACGCTTCAGCGGCGTTTTCGCTCGCTCAGCCACCACACCAGCTGCATACTCCTTCACCATGCCGTCCTGATGTGCATTTCCATTTTTGTTGAGAATGTTAAGTATATTTTTATGTCCAAAAATAAAAATCAATAAGACATCCATGAACAGTTCATATGTATGGCCCAGTTTGTTCCATGTTATTTTCCCTAATTTTCAATTACATTTTTTTTTATAAATTTTTCTGTCATTTCTTTTTTTTTTTTTTTTTTTTTACATTTTACCCTCTAACACCGTGGGTCTCAAAGAGAGATCCATGAAGTATAGCGGTATAGGGGTCCCGAATTTTTTTCCCATTACAATCACAACCAATCAAAGTTAGAACATCAAACTTATTATATTAATATATAAAATAATAATTATTATTATAATGTTTGGTCACTTGACTGAATGGGTTTAATCCTTAATAATTCAAAACAAGTAGCCCTTTAAATAATGTCTACTTAAATCTAATGACAGTTTATATAAAAATGTGTTCTGAGTTTAATGTTCAGGAATAAATCTCCAAAATATTACTAGATAATATGATAAATAATGAGCCTAATATTTAAACATCTAAATTATTAAGCTAAATCTGTACTGAAGGGGTCCATGAAATTTTCTTATAGTCAAATGGGTCCCTGGCTGCAAAAAGGTTGAGAGATCTTGCTCTAACATACCTAATTTTATCACTTTTAAACTTTTATGGATTTATGTTTTACTTTGCCATTTTTTGTCAGTTCTTGCATATAGGACAATACTTTATATACCATTTATTAAAAATGTGGCTTAGCGTTCCAACAAGCGTTGATCTTATACTTTGGGTAGTAAGAGGCAAAACCATGTGAGCATATAAAGATATGATAACTAAAGTGACATACACTGCCCGGCCAAAAAAATAGTCTCTGTTTAGATTTTAATAGGCAAATACATGAGTGTCTATGAATAGATCATTATTAGAGTGATTATAATGTTTCTAGCATGTTATATGTTTGACAACATATCTTTTAATCTTAAAAGATCTTGAAAGAGGTGAGCACTCTGTAAAGTCTCCTCCAGCACGTCCCAAAGACTTTCACTGAGGTTAAGGTCAGGACTCAGAGGTGCCAATTCATGTGTGAAAATGATTCTTTATGCTCTCTGAACCATTCTTTCACAATTCTAACCCTGATGAATCTTGGCAGCGTCGTCCTGGAATATGGCCATGATGCGTCTTTCTACATGGTTATTAAAGAACTGAAAAGCTACACACTCCATCTTTTAAGATTAAAAGAACTGTTGCCAAACATATACCATGCTAGAAACATTATAATCACTCTAATAAATGATCTATTCATAGACACTCATGTATTTGCCTATTAAAATGTAAACAGTGACTTTTTTTTTTGGCCGGGCAGTGTATTTATTGTGATACACACCAAATTTTCCTTACCTGAATCAGATACATGTAGCAGTCGAGGCCACATGGCTTGCTGTCCACCATATTCTCCAAGTTCTTGCGTTTGTATGTGTTTGGAGTTGCATGAAAAGCTGTACGGAGAAGCACAAACGTCCACATCACAAACCCTTTCTTCGTTCTCTCAGTGAGACAGTGTGTGGGAACAGAGCTGAGACTCACGGTGAAGGAAGCAGTCATATTTGAAGCAGCGCCTACAGAAGAGTGTATGGAAGGAGTGCAGGCTCTGCTCTCTCTGGACTGATTTGGCGTTTGGGCCGTCAATGTTGGGCGTGCACTCAGGAGGAAGGGTGCCGGGGAGCTGCTGCTCAGTCAGCTCCTTATACCTGCGCACAGTTTAAAGGGCAAAGCTTTACTGTTTGTCATTATGTACTCTCTTGAAATCTGAGAGATGCTGCTTTAAAACATTGGTTTCCTCTGCAGTCCCTGATCCAATCACATTGTGCCAAGTATTCAGTGTTCTCGATTGTTTATTTGGTTGTGCGTGTTAGGCGTTCGGAGTATGCAAAAAATGTGTACTGTCTGGACCAGTTTGGGGAAACAATATTTTAAAATTAAGCACTCACGTACATTTAAGTACTTAACAAGTTGCTTGTTTTAGACTCATATCTTTGTTTCTGCTGATGATATTGAGTTTAGGAAATTGAGAATGATATCAGTAAAGCCAATTTGAACTAAAACTATAGGTATTAAAATCTGAATTTTTTGCACATTAAAATCTTAATATAAAGTATAAAGATGTCCATATTGAACCACTTTATACTGAATCAACGTGAAATATGTATGCTGCATGAACAAAACTATGCAGTGCTCTTGCTTGATGACTTACTTTTCTTTGAGCTCTTCTGGTGATCCTTTATCAGGAAACATAGAGGAGATGGCATCAAAGATTTTATCAGATGGGAACTTTTTTGAAAAGTCACTGCTTCGACCTATGACAGCAATGACACCACACCATAAAAGTTTAGGAGCATACGACAATTTAGGGAGTGAAAACAGTATAAACAGTATGAGTATAAGGAAGCTGCACCTAAATTTGGTTTGCTCAGGGATAGAAAAATCAGTATATGTTATGTTTGTTGTACTAGAGGTCAGATAAATGTAGCACTATATTTGTACTGCCTCTAAAAACCAGCACCACCTACTGGTGTAGTTTTGTCTAGTGTCTGTCCTGTTAAGTGTTTAGTGTCGCTGTAATTCAGCACTACATTTCCTGAACTGAAGCCATTGCTACATGCCTCGTCTTAATCACTGTCAAGCAGGAAAAATAGGTACCTTTCTATAGCCTTTTTCTAACTGCAGAAATCGCATGAACAAATGTAACACGTATGTTGCGTCATTGATATACCCCAATATATTTGACTAACGTCTGAAAAACTGAAACGAGATCAAAGCTCTTAATACGAAGTCATATGAAAAACACCATCCGCTCTTACTCTCAGAGTTAAGAAGCTGGTCCTTGCGAGAATCTTCAGCAATGTCCTTTGCGTCACAGTTGTCTAGTTTGTAATCGTGCTGGTCCTCTTCTTCGTCGTCGTCGTCATTGTCATTGTACTGATTGAGAGCGTTCACCAACTCCACAAAGATCTCATCATTTATAAAGCCACATTCTGAGGAGAGTTAAAAAAAAAGACCATAAATATTTGAGATTACAATATGCAGAATTCTGGCAACTGAAATCTTGAAATCTGAGCATTACAGCAGCAATGTTTACAAGCATCCTAATAACCAAACAATAATCTTACTGATTAAAAAAACCCATAATAAAAAACCTTTTTTTTTTATTGTTTATTTGTTTTAGAATGAAGGCCAATTTGAATTACGTCTATCCAAACAGAAGACCTGTTTAATAGAGCAATAAAATGGAAGTATAACCACAGCGTGAACCTCTGAATTACATTATTTTTAACGTTTCCTGTATAGAAATCAACCGCAGCATTACAGTAATATCGTTGCACAATTAGTGGTTAGAAAAATAACTAGCACTGCTGTTGAATTCTCAAGTCTTATTGGTCACAAGCTGTTGATTAATTTTCTATAACAGCAGCTCTGACAAGTTTCAAGGTAAAATCACAGACTGAAATTAATGCACTTGTTGTAATATGTTCTCATAATAACAACTAATTCACAGGGACTTGTACGGTTTCCACAACATTAAATATAACTACTGACCGATAAAAAGAAAAAAGTAGGGTGCTGTGGTGTAAGGGTAATAAAACACTTCACGACATGCTGTTATAGGAAAATAATCAGTTGCAGGGTGCTTAAGCAGCAGTGCATGATGTTTACTGCATTCCTCGTCAGTAAATGCCTTATCTTAGATGAGGTCCCTCTGGTTTGAATAACTAATTTGTTTATACTTTGGTAAATAGAACAAACTAAGTTGATTAGAAAATATCGCGGGCAGATTTAAACAAAAAAAATCTGCAATAAAGGTGTTTTCCTGTTCCACACCGGTATTACAGTACAGATAAAATTCATACCTTGGGAAAAGTTACAGCCTGTATACCAGATCAACTGTCCTTACCACCAACTTCTATGCTTAACAAGAAAAACATTACTTGGGAGAGATCCCTGGCACAAACCTCTATCTCCGTGAACTTTGCCATCGTAGTTTTTAATAAGCTCTTCTATAAAAGTGCCGTCCTGGTCCAGGATCTCGTCTCCCATATAAGGGATGTTGTGCAAAACCGTCTCATCTTCAACCTGCAATACAGTAGCTTGATTAGGTCACAGAAGGTCTACAGTAAATCGATTCTTTGTTAATTATGTACTTTACCATAAAGTTTTGTTGGAGCGGTGACCAGGAATACATCACAGGCACAGAAGCTACAGCGTTCAGGGTTTTAAGAGGAATGACTTGTCTGGAGAACTCCGCAAAGCCACTATCTACTGTGCACTGAAAAGCAGGGGTCATGTAGAATTAAAAAAAAAAACGCTGCAATCTCGCAATGTTACGTTTCAACCGTTTGCTGAAAGAGAAGCCGGGTGCTAACCTCTCTCGTTCCACGTAATGAGCTCACGGGTGTCATGATGTGCACTGGCTGAATCCGCCGCAGCTTCCACTCCTGATTGAGGATGTCAGTGCGCTCTATAATCTTCTGCCTGTTGGAGTTGAACATGCTCTGTAGAGGTGGATAAAAGGCAAAAGGCACTGTTTCAGCAATGTTCCGTCATTACCTACGTTCATCACCCTGAACACCAGCCATGAATAAAGAACGACTCCTATTGCTTTACATTCATGATGAATAAAAACGCATTTTGAAGGTCTGGGTTGTCACCTTTCACTTTGTGAGTCCAGCTTGAATTTTAAAACACAAATCACAAACTCAACAGTTTCCAAGTGAATTTTTTTTTGGGGGTATTTTAATTATAACTTTTGTCACATTTACTATGCTATTCGCTCACTTACACATACATTCTGTCTGTTTAGCAGCTGTTATGCTCTCCAGAAAGAAAAGAGAAGGAAAAAAGAAAAAAAAAATTCACAGAAAGCAACTAGTGACGGACCTCTACTCACCCCAAAGACCTCGTGGGATTTTTCTGCCTTCCAGCAATATTATAAAAAGAGTAAAACGCATTCCAAAATCCCTAGAGGACATACTTTTCAAAAGATGCATTTCCATATATAGTTTCGCGCTATTATAGTTTATAATAGCCAGCTAATCTGTGGTTAGAGGAGTCCCACCTTAACCTCGTCTGCTCTTCGGAAGCGTTTCAGTTGGCGTAAGCGCATGTACTCGGACTTCACTCTCCTCCTCCAGCACACTGGGCCTTTCTCCGATTTCTTCCCAGTCAAGCCCATGGTTTCCCTACAGAAACACACATTCGTTTAAAGAGAAATTAAAAGAAAAAGAAAAATCTCTGTGCAACAACAAGCTGTTCATGTCGGACCAAACATACGGGAAGCGGCGCAGGCAAGACGTGAGAGGCGCTGACTAAGTGTGAAGTAACAGAAGAATTCACAAGTACAACATTATGGGCAAGTTCATCAAGATTAATCACCTCACACAGACTTCAGAGCAACTGTTCTGTCTGCCGTGTTTTTTTTTTTGTTTGCAGTTTTAACGGAACATTCAATTGATGAACAGATTCTGAAAAAAAAGGATGTATGGTGTTTTTTTCCTCTCCCAAATTTGCTCAAAATGACAGCCTTTAAAAAAAAAAAAAAAAAATTAAAAATAAAATAAATTAATAAAGACATCCCAATACTGCCTTGTACACAGGACAGTAAATTTTGGGAGCACAAACGCTGCCCAGAAAAAGCTGTCTACCTACGCACTAGCTACAGAGCTCCTTCCAAATGGAACACGGGGCTGGGAATAATTTGAAGTTTGCAATACTGAGCATGTTCTTCATACCACATCATTGCTGAACTCTCAGATCTGATTAATTTCCTTTACCAGCAGCTCTGACTGCAAAGCTCATGACAGGTTTATATTAAATGTGCTTGTTCTGATACATTACCGTTTCTATAGCAACAGCTCACTCACAGGAACTTGTATCTCTCATGCTAGACATAATATAAGATAAGCAGAATAAAAATGTCTCAGTGAAGAATTAAAGTATACGTTTATATATATTGATCAGATGCAACTTTCTGTGAGGAGAGGTTTATTTAACATTCAAGGAAGGAGTCTCCAGTGCCGACTCTTTGTAACAGTTAGAGGTAAATCTGTTTCTTTACATCTTTATTTTTTCAGTCTTCAGGAAGACAGTTGTCGCATTTTGCAGTTTCTCACCATCAAGCTGCGTGTTTTTGTTTTTTTTGGTCTTGTTAACCTCAAGAGAACACGAGGAAATGACTGTTTATGGCTCATATTTGGACCTAACTTGTTTCATGGATGTGGATTATTCTCCTATAACAGTACACCTTATCATGCTTTATTCCTTATTTGAGCACCAGTGCATCATGATCTTTAAAACCTTTACCTTGTTTTAAAAAAAAAAAAAAAAAAAAGAAAGAAAAACACTCTTCCACCATTGATTCTTCAGTTCTCTCGTAAATGATATTGTATGGATGCACAAAACCAAAATTTTGTTTCCGTAAACCTGTCAGGTGATTTATCGTAGACCATTGGATCGTAAATGTTTACATGTGAACTCTTTTGCCTTTAAATATGTATGTATTTGTTCTGACAGGCGTAGCATGAATGCATGTTTTTTTTTTTATGGCAAGTGGCTACACTAAGGGGAAAATAAATAAATATAATTACGATGCATTTACATGCATGGAGATTCAATACAATTGCACTGGGGCACCATGAACTGTAATCAGGAAATCCACAGAGAATTTTAGAAAAAAAAAAAAAAAAAATGATATACATAACATGAAGGTGGTTTTTACCCCAATACGTAGTTGGCTGCTTACAGACAGATAAAATTACCTGCGTTATTAGGAGCAAACTAGGAGCCAGATGGCAGTTTGCTGAAACAAAAACCTACCCAAAGGCTTTGGGGAACATCACCATGGTAAGTCCTTCAACATAATGGGATAAGCTGTTCACTTTGAACTCCAGGAAACGTCAAGGGCAAAAACAAATGTCAGGCAAAGCAGATATGGAATGCAATTCATGTCAGGGGATATATGAAATGCTTAAGGTTAAAAATTAACAAAAGCGCTTTAATCAAACTTGAAGATTAGGATGCATTCTCAGAGAGTGCCATTAAATAAAGAAGTCAAATAAACAGACAAAGCAAATGAAAGAAAAAAGTATACATATATATATATAGTGTGTGTGTGTATATATAAAGAATGAATTTCAGGTGTAACTAGCAGGCTGTCTGTTCCTCCTGAACGCCACACTTCAACATGAACTCCCAGGCTTCTGCAAAGTGCTGGCTGATAACCTTGCCTTTCTGAGTGCCTGTGTAGCTAGAAGTTTAATTATCACTTCAAACACAGATTATTAAGAACTTGGCAAAACATTTGAGAAAAGCTTTTATTATGGAGGTTATTATTTTTATAGCTGACTAGCCTGTAACTACTTCAGTAAGGTTACCTGGCTAAGCTGCTTTAGCTGCTACAGCTGTAACAACACGGCGCCTCGGTGGGTTTGTCTTACCTTCAGAAGTCCAGTCCACATGAAACACCCAGACACCCAGAGTTCAGTGTTCAGTGTTCAGTGCTCAGTGCTCAGAATGTAAACGAAGCCGTCGGCTGAGAATTAGCACTTAGCTAAGCTAAGCTAAGATAAGCTAACTCGGCTAACTAAGCTATGAACACTGACTTCACCTCCAATACCGGCAAGCTCGCTAAACAAAGCCAACAAAGCTCCTTTCAGCCCGGTTTCCTTTCCAAGCCCCCCGCGCTTCGAGGTCCCTCACAGTAAATGCCAAAGGACAGAATTAAATTTGAAATAAAATGAAATTGTCTTACAAATTTCAATATTTCCGTTGCTGTAACTATTCAAACCCGCTTTCTCTCCGCTCTCTCTAACTCCGCCCACTTTGGGGCGCTGCAGAATCAACGAGCGCCAAAACAAATTAACCAATCACAGCGTCCCACATTCAAGATTCTTACTATCAGGCAGTTTGATAGGTCACATGGTGCATTGAAAGGGTCCAATCAGACACTGCTCTGCGTGAGGGGCCCAGAATGGGGAACATGTGGAGAAGTTCTCCTTTGTTCTTGGGTTTTTGAAAGAACACAATTTTTGTGTATAAATAAACGGACCCCTCACATGACCGGTATGACCTTATTTATTTGTTCTTTTATACTTCTCAAACGAATTGTGGCACTGAAGCGCTTTTGAGGCTTTTTTAATCATTACACTTATACAAATAAAATGACCGGTTTTCATTTTAAGAAATTATATTATACGTCGCACTGTTTTCTTGGCGTGTTAATATAATTTGAAACGCATTCTTTTCATTTTTGGATCATAGCGCCAATGTAAACATGTCAGTTTTTAGCCTTGTAGCCTTTAGACTCTTTGAACTTGAGTTCATCCGGTGTATTAGACTCCGCCCATTTCCCTGACGTAACGGGTACAACGCAACGCGTGCTTACGTCATTCTGGTGGCGGAAGTGGATTCCCCCTTAGTCGTTTCTCTTTTATTTAAGAATGCACAAAGCGGGTCAAATTGACCTGGTATAGTGTGATTTTTGAAATATTTGATCAATAAAAACATTTTTTATATATTCCATGCAAGCCTTAAGAAACCTGTTTCTGACCATCATCAGTGTCATTTTCATATTTCTTGGTCATAGGTTGGGAAAAAGTAAAATGTTTATATCACTAACCCAAGACTTCCTAAAGTGGGTCAAAATGACTCATATGCATTTCCTATGGAATTTTGACTTAACGTGGTATTTTTTTAAATAAGTTTTTTCAATAATAATATTTCTTTCCTTAAAACCCCATGGATTACTCCAAAATCTGTTGTGACTTTTGTCTCTGAGCCAAGAATTTGCCTCAGACCACAGCTGTCATATGACATCAGTTGTCATGGCAACAGTCATAACAGAATTCTCAAATCACAGCAAGCATAGACCTACACCACACTGCTCCTGTGATCCTGTCAGGTAAATTCCATCCATCTTCTGTACCGCTTATCCTACACAGGGTCATGGGAGAGCCTGAAGCCTATCCCAGGGGCACAAGGCAGGTGCCAACCCATCGCAGGGCCCAATCGCACACACATTTACACACCGCAGACAATTTAGAGATGCAAATCAGCCTACATCGCATGTCTTTGGACTGGGGGAGGAAACCGGAGTACCCGGAGGAAACCTCCAAAGCAGAGGGAGAACATGCACACTAGGTACACATGTATATACACACACGTCATTCAATGATTCATCCAACCTCTTTGCCTAGATTGCTTTCATGGCTCGAGATGCCAAATATGCTCGCATGTTTGAACAGATACCTGCAATGGCTTTGGAGTCAGAATCAGAGTGTTCAGGTGATGATCCAGACTACAGACCAGGTTGTGCTGGAGATCAGGAACATCAGGATGTATCTGCATTACTCCTGGATGAAATGACAGATGATTGCACTAAAGAGTCCTCAGGTGAGGAAATAGAGACCCAAGTCCTGTCCAGTTGAGTGAGCCGTAATGGCTCATGTTGGTGTAGTGCACCTCCTATTCAAAACAGAACCCAACCCCACGACATCTTGAGGGAACATCCTGGACCAGCTCCAGGGCCCATCACCATGTCCCCAAAAGATGCCTGGGAGCAGTTTGTCACAAATGACATTGTTGAAGCAATTCTTATTTGTACAAATCTTGAGAGTCAGCTACAGCAAATGGAAAGCAATGGATGGACATAACCAAAAAAGAGTTCAATGCTTTTCTTGGTCTCTGTCTTTTGGTGGAACAGAGAAGAACTGGGGTGTATGTGTCCGTGAGCTGTTTTGTGACCATTACAGAATCCAATTAATAAGGCCACTATGAGTACAGGAAGATTTGAAGATATCCGACACCACCTTTGTTTTGACGACAAATGAACAAGAGCTGCCTACAGACCACATGGCATCCTTTAGGTACATATGGGACCTCTTCATGGTCAACTGTCGGAAACGTTTCATCGTTTCATCCCTAGTGACTGTGAGACAATTGATGAACAGCTGGTACTCATCCGAGGAAGATGAACGTTTACCCAGTACATGCCAAGCAAGCCCGCAAAATATGGCATCAGGATTTTCTGGCTCTGTGATGCACATATTCCTTATGCCATAGATAGTGTTATCTACACTGGAAGACAGCCTTGGGAGGATATCCAGAAAAACATGGGTGCAAATATTGTCCACAAGCTGTGCACTAGTCTGAGAAACGCAGGTGTGATATCTTACTTTTTTATGACAAGTATATGGCACTCTATCTATAAAATGCAGATGAGTCAGGATTCATTTTAGTTTTCCAGTTTAATAAGATGCCAGGATGCATTCATGAATTAGAAGTGAAACTGTAAATAACAATGAATAAGCAGTAAATAATAACGAATAACAACTATACATGTTCATATATACATGTTGAATAAACTCAAATGTATGAACATACTGTATTGATTTGAACTGATGCAAGAAGAACACACTCAGTAAAAGATTTTCACAGGCTGGAAGGGTCCCTGAAGGCCTAGTGGTTAGGCCTCGGTGCTCCCACCGCCATGGCCCGGGTTTGATTCCTGGCCAGGGAACCGACCCCAGACACTGGGGTTGCACAAGACAGTGCACCCCCAGTGCTGGTCCCAAGCCTGGACAAAATTGGCGAAGGTTGCGTCAGGAAGGGCATCCGGCATAAAAACTGTGCCAAATCAAATATGCAGACCAACGATCCACTGTGGTGACCCCTTCATAACAGGACGCAATATCTCCATGAACAACTTTCTTTTTTTTTTATACAAGTGTTCCACTTGCAGAATAGCGCCTGGAGAACAACCTAACCCTTGTGGCAAAATAAACCAGACATTCCACCAGTATTCAAGGCCTCCAAAACTCACCATCTTTACACCACTGAATTTGGCTTCAGGGGTAACATTACCATGGTCAGCTATGTGAAGAAGAAGGGCAAGGCAATACTTTTGTTGAGCACAATGCACCACAACAAGTCAGTGGATGACAGAGGTGCAAAGAAGAAACCAGAAGCAGGTTTGTACTACAACAAAACAAAACATTGAGGTCATGGATCAGATGATTGGCAACTACACCTCAAACAGGCAAACACGGAGATGGCCAATGGCTCTACTTTACAACCTCCTAAATGTGGCAGCCCTCAATGTTTGCACACACTTTAAAGCCCAGCACCCTAAGTACCAGAAAGGTATACCCCATGCCTGATGGCTGTTCCTGAAAGAGCTGGCAAAATAGCTCGTCACTCCACAGATCCTGTATCGGCTTCAACAAAATCCCCACCTTCGAAGCCATGCCATTGTGGCAGTGGAAAAAGTGTGCGGTGAACAGAGACAGACCACAGGAAAGGACATCTGAAGGCCCAGTAAAAAGGAAGAGGTGCAAACTCTGCCCAACAGTTATGGCCGGAAACTGCGAACTTTTTGTGCGAGATCTTCTGTCCCTGTCTGCAAAGATCATTCTCACATTATCTGCGAGACATTTGAGAAGTGAAAGTTCTGACTACAACATGAGTTAGAGTAGTATTTCATTTGTTCAGTTAGCTCAGAAAAAGTTAGACTGCATTTGAATTCATGAATACATTGAATACATTAAGATTTTATATTTTTGTACTGCATATGTGCTAGGGAAGTGAACAAATAAACACGTTTGATAAAACATTTGTGTATCATCCTTTTTTTTTTTTTTTAAATAATTTAATCAACAGGACACATTAGTGTAGGTTTTTTTTTGGTTCACACATTTTATATTGATGTATCATTTCCCATATACTTTAAAATTAGGCATTCTCTTCCAATGTGCGACACGTAATGTTTTTTTTTTTTCCTTTTCATGGTAAATCTTTCCCTTATTCTACAGGGTGTCCCAAAAGTCTCCATACATGGGGGAAATTAACACTTTTTAGCAAAATGTCTTCCAAACTTCTTCATACTTAGTTGACATTTCTTTTCAGATAGTCTTTAAGAATGCCTCTGACAAAAGAAGAATGTACTGAAATCATTCTCATGGCTGGATCGGGAACCTGTCGCAAGGTTGCAATGGACTTTAACAGGAAACATGGCAAGCACGTCACACACGACACTGTTTCCAAACTTAACAAATTCAAAAACACTGGAAATGTTGCAGACCAACCAAGAAGTGGGCGTCCACGAACATCCACTGACGAAGGCACAACCAACTTGGTGCTGTTGCAGCTGGAAAATTTATCTTTAAAACCTACATGTGCCTAGTGTTAGCACCTGGCAAATTAACACTGATAAATTAAGATTAGCCTTTGCGAAGATGTAGGCAGACATTTACTGTGATTATATATCAATCAATCAAAATGTTTAGAGAGCCAAGGTGCCTGAATGAGGCGGAGGCATCTGATTGGTCCAGATGGACTTTGCATCTGAAATCTAACAGTAACTTTACACAGAACCCAAAGCCCATTTATTCCTTGTGTTGTGTTGTATATTACTTTGATACTGGTGTATAATCAGCCAACTTGTTCTCGTTTATACAGTGTATTTATGTTTTGCATTTGTTCTGCAGCCAAAATTTTAGTCTTCCTTCATGACTCTGTAATATAAACAGTGTAAAACAAAGATTTTTTTTTGTTAAAGACAGGAATAAAGACTTTCCTCATACATTTACCATAGTTTGAGTATCTTCCATTGCATGACTTACAGTCAGGTCCATAAATATTGGGACATCAACACAATTCTAACATTTTTGGCTCTATACACCACCACAATGGA
>CM075024.1:12254490-12290110 GCA_037576675.1 Pangasius sanitwongsei
CCTGCATCTATCCCTCTAGACCTGCATCTATCCCTCTAGACCTATCTTAATGGAAGTGCACAATCTAAAAAGAGGACAGCCAGTTGTTTTCCCTTTTCCAATTTTTTTTTATTTAAAAAGATTTTGAAAAGAAATCTAACAAACAGTGCTTTGGAATGAACAGAAAATTCTGCTTTCAGAAACAATTGCTTACTGCAAGAACAAGTCAGACACCTGAGGTCTGCATTTTATCACATGTCAGGTTCACAGTTTCTCTAAATACCTTTAGAGTTCGTCTTTCTTCTGTGATAATTTTGTTGCATGTTCTTCTAAGAATTTGCTTAAACTCTCCAGGTTTCTTTCACCACCTGAAAATTGAATGGGATTCTGCTTCTTGTTGCTGGGGGCAAAGTATATCGTAGGAAATCCTTCCACTTTGTAGGCGTCGTGTGGCACGTCGTTGGCCGTGGCATCCATTTTGGCGATCACCAGATTCTTCTCGTTCTTGTATTTCTTTCCAAGAGCGAGGTAGTCGGGCTCCATCTTTTTGCAGTGACCACACCACGGCGCATAGAACTCGATCAGGACATCCTTCTTCGCGTCCATGACGATTTCATCAAATGTTTTCCCAACAACAACCTTCACAGGTCCCTTGTTGTTCTTGGGAATGGGCTGCGACTTGACGATGGGCTTCAGTTTTCCTGTTACAGAGTAATAATATATACGACTAGTGAAAGGCTTATAACCCAGTTCCCTGAAGACGTATTGGCAGTTTAATACCCATATACCAATAATTAGTTATACAAAATAAAGTATGATTGTAACACACCAATGGAAAATCAGTGGTGTTCACTTTTTATTTAACACATTATCTTTTTATTTAACACATTATCTTTTTATTTAACACATTATCTGCTAATGTCCTTTGGTTTTTAATCTTCTATTTGTGTAGCTTGTTTTACTCTTCATCCTGAAATGAAAACTCTACAAACCACACCCAAAGTTGTGGCCATTACACTACCACTCAATTCAGTTTACTGCCTTGAACAACTATGAAAATGACGATAGTTATAATACTAATATAATATAATAAGCAATTGCTGACTGAGCAATAATTCCTTCACAGTACAGTTGTGTTCTACTTGCATTAAAAAGATATATGGGTTATATGACTATTGTAGAAGCCCATTGAGTAGCAAATCCAGCAACTCCTCACCTTTTTTAAAGCCCAGAACGAATTCCCGAAGCACGTCAGAGTCAAACTCCTCTGGCTCCATCGCATACTTCTTCCCTCCTTCATCAAGAATGCCGACGTTCACCTCCTCGCCGCTCTCACTGAGCCCGAAGCTCTTCAGCTCGTCCGCATAGTCTTCCTCATCTGCGATGGCGAATGTGTACTCTGGGAAGTCCTTGGCCACCTCCAACACTTTGCTCCTCCAGTACTGTGTGGCTGTGTGCAAAAAAGCAAGACCATTAAAACAGTGCTGGACAAGAGGCTGGACAAAAAAAAAAAAAAAAAGTCCAAATCCTGGCTAATGAATGCGAGTGGCACATGCGATAATCAATTAAACAATATCTCTGGAGGTAAATCTAATGACAGTGATCGTCCTTACTCGTGAGGCAGGAGTACATTTGTCTTTCTCAGAGCAGAAGGTTAAGTTTAAAAAGTACATTTTAATAATACAAAATTGTGGTATTGTTAAATCATAGGCAATTAATCACAATATAAAAAATGTAACATTGGCACATTGCTGGTAGAAAAATACTTTTTCAGAAAGTGTATTGTGAACATGAATGATTTTTACTATACAAGTGATAATGTATCAAACCATGTGCATTAATATACACCTCTGAGTTGCTTCATTCAAAGCGTCATGTAGTGGCTGATTTCTATAGAAGAGAATATTTAATCACTTACCGGCTCTGTAATCAAAACTGAAGTCAACACCGTAATACACAACCACCAGCGGACGTTTGGAGTATCGCTTCTCAGCATTGCTCTGTTTTCTGTGTCCCACTAAAGGCAGCGTGTGTTTCTTAAAGAAATCCTGAACCTCTGAGGCAGATGTGGAATCCTAAGGGGAAAACATATAAACTTAGAACATGCAAGAAAAAAAAACCTGAATGATTTACTAGTCGAGATCAGGCAGGCAACTACAATACATCAGTTTAAAAAAAAAAACACAAAAAAAAAACAAACAAACGGAAGACATTCACTCTTTTATACACAATATTATTTCAAACACTATTTTTAATTATTTCTTCTGTTTTTATTTACCCTCATTTTTGTTTTTCTGACTTATATATGCTCATTCATGCTCATACATTCACTGTCACTTTATTAGAAACAGGCTCGCCAAAACTGGACAGTTGGAGATTGGACAAACATCTCCTTGTCTTTTTCCATAATCTTCATCTGTCCAGTGTAGGTGAATCTGACTCCCTGTTTTTGTCTGAGAGTATGTTGAGATGCTCTTCTGTTCACCACAGATGTTAAGAGTGATTATTTGAGTTACCGTAGACTTCCTGTCAGCTTGAACCAGCCTGGTCATTGTTCTCTAACCGCTCATCAATTAAGAATGCTATTAAGAGTGTCACTCACTGGACATTTTGTTGTTGTTTTTCGCACCATTCTGTGTAAACTCTAGTTAATGCACCATTCTGCCGACACATGAGAGGCGCAATAGATAATGATCAGGTGTTCCTAATAAATTGGACAATCTGTGTATGTCCCTACTTAATTAGTCTCTTTTGTCTTTTTCGGTCTTTTTATTTCATGTAAAGCTCTTTGAGCTTTTAAGTATAAGATTTCTATACAATCATCATCATCATCATATACATCACCTCCACTAACACCCTCATTTTACTTATGAAGGACATCCGGGGACTTACTTTAATGGTTAAGGTGCGGGATGGAGGCTCATATTTCGACCTGAACTTCTCTGGCTGGAGCATGGCCACCTGGCCAGGTGAGGCCTTCAGGAACTTGGCAATTTCATTAGTGAACGTGTGGCGGAACTTGTAGTCATCTCTGAGGGTGTTGCCTAGAAATCGAAAACGAATATTAAAAATAATCTTAAAATTTAGACATAGATGTTCCAATAATCATAATATTCAAAACACACAATACTGTCACCACGGACAGCTTTTTTTGTAGGGTTGCACAGCTTACTGGTACTGAAAGAGTTACCAAATACTGCATTTTTCAATATTAATACTGGAGAACTTAAGTAGTTGTACATAAGTCCCTATTCCTATGCAGCCACACAGACACATTATAAGCATTATGTAAAGTGGGCAATGTTTAACAGAATATTAATGTCAGGACCCGAGAGCAGCACCATTTAGCTCATAACAAAAACATTAGCTTTTACAATCATAAGTCTTTCAGTTAAAATGACAAAGTAATGCAGTCATAGCAGGATAAATGATGTTAAGCTAATCTCCATCGAGTGCTTTGAACTTTTTTTGTGCTGTGCAAGTTGTAACATATCTTTAGCCAAAACAAAGCAAGTGTGGTGGTTTTCTTGTTTTTTCCTGTATGTTAGAAAACCTGCTCCGTGACAGCCAAAAACCATTAAATACATTGGCAGGCATGTTTTACGTTCTATGTGCTGTTATTATGTTTTTAATCTTTCATTATTAAAATTCCCTGGTTCTGGTTTTCTTTTTTACCTTAGTATCATTTCAGTGCTTGTATTTCAGATGAACCCTTTGTGGTACCATAACACCACTGTCTAGCTATTTTAAAGGAGAATCATGTGTCTGAGAGAAGAGAACCAATTTTAAGATACAACGTACTGTTAAAATTATTCACACTGCAAATATGTAAACATGTCATTTGCATATGGCGATACTGTATACCAGTATACAATGTTCTGCATGTACTGTCACAGGAAAGTTATATTACGGCACATGCCTAGTGAAAAATTAGGGAAGTAGATTATACTGGGGGTTTCATGGACTAGTCGATTAACATACTCACTGCTATGAGGAACTAGTCAGAGCAGTGGAAAAAAAAAAAACGGTAGGGCAGATACTAAGGAGATGAAGGCATAAGATGCATCTCATGCCTGCGTCTCCTTACTGTCTGCCTCACTGGGAAAGTGAAGAAAAAGAAAGTACACCCTCCTTCAATTCTATGTGTTTATTGATCAGGGCGTAAATAACAATTGTGTAGGCTTCACTAACTTCTAGAAACAAACAAATAACCTGAGGAGACAACAAAAAAAAAAACAACAGATTTCAATATGCATTCATTTTTCCCCCCATAAAGTAAACCAGCATTCAGAAGCCAGGTGGAAATAAAATAAGTACACCCTTCCTGCTTCCACACTCTTTAAGAGCGTAATTAGCAGCTAGGTATTACTAATGAAATGGACAAGATTAGTTAACGATCAAGGAGTTTGACTACTTCTATAAAAGCAGAACTTTTGGCAGTCTGGTGTTCTGGAGCACTCATGTGTGTGTCTACATCATGCCAACAACAAAGGACATCAGCCATGACCTCTGAGAAGTAAATGTTGCTGGTCATCCATCTGTGAAGGGTTATAAGGCCATCTCCAAACAATTTGAGGGGGAAAAAAATGACTGCATTTTGAAATATATTGAGGTTGTTTGTTTGTTTATACAAGTTGGTGAGTACCACACAATTGCTATTAAGGCCTTGATAAATAAAAACATAGAATTAAAGGAGGGTGTACTTTCTTTTTTCCCCATGACTGTACTTGTTAGTCTGGAAATGTTAGTCTTGAAATATTTCAGACTAGATGAAGCCAGTTCTACAGTTAATGGCACATTGTGCAAGAGTAACAACATGCCCTTTCTGGTCAATTAGTAAAAAAGAATAGTTGTGTAATCCCTTGACTATTCTGGTACTTACATGCTTCTTGATAGATCTCATAGGCAGCATCCTCTTCACTGGTGAACACGCCAACAATCACGGCATCATCTCCATCTTTCACCAGTTCCTGAATTTGTTTCACGGCCTGCACCTGCTTGGATGGAGGGCCTGCTTGCTCGCTCATGTAATCAACAATACCTGGACAAAACCATTTTCACGCCAATGAGCTACGAACCACATATAAAAATATATGCAACAGTAACAGAGGTCAATAACATGACATACCGTATTTCTCCCGTGGTCCGTTGTAGTCGAACGCTTTCCCCTTCCTGAAGATTTTGAGTGTTGGGTATCCAGTTACGTCAAACCGGGAGGCGAGGTCAGTCTCTGCAGTGGCATCGACTTTAGCCAGAGGTATAGGAGGGGTTCGAGTGCTGAGTTCCTTGGCAGCTTTCTCATACTCAGGAGCGAGTCTTTTACAATGACCACACCTGTTTACTCAGAAAAAAAAGATACTAATTAAAACACTTCATGTAGATAAACAGTGGAACAGAAATTCTCAAATATCCTGTATAGTACCAACCAGGGGGCATAAAACTCCACCAGAATGATGTCAGCATTATTAACCACATCATCAAAATTGTCCTTCGTCAGTACCAGTGTGGCCTCTGGAGGAGGTTTCCAGTCTGGCTGTGCAACTTCTTTAACTCGCTCGACAATAGCTGAAAGATTAAACCCAGGTTAAACACATACTGGGAAAACATACTGGGTTTTCACTTCTAATATATGTATGCATTTAATTTGTAGAGTTTTACAGATTTAGCATTAATGACTGATTTCTTTACTGAGCTCCATCATTATTTCAAACCTTTCCATGTAAAGCACTTTGAGATTTTGAACTCAAAATTAAAGGGGCCACAGCTGAGTGCAAAAGTTTGCACACTCGCACACAAAGTAATTTAACTTATAGAAACAAGATATTTAGGTCAAATGATGCAAGTTAAGATACTGCGCTGTTTTTTTTTTTTTTTTTTTTAAATCAGTTCAAAAGTTTGCATCTCTCTTTCTGAATGTGATAAATACTCTCAAATTGTAAACTCTTCTATTGACTTTATATCTTCTTTTGTATTGCCTTTCTGTTCATTGTGCTTTGAATTGTTGTCTTGATGCAGGATATATACACATTTCATTTCAATAATCTACGAAAAAAAATAAGCCATGAAGGATCCAAACCAGAGATGGCACCGAACCAATACCTGGTATAGTGTCGATACCAGCAAAAAAAAATCGTGGATCAAATATCGGCGAAAAAACATATCGGATATCGGATAACGTAACAAACTGCAAAGATTAGAATTGGATTTGGAAAAGAAATTTATTTCTGAAACTGGAAATGTTTACATATAAAGAGACTTGACTGTTTTTTCATTTGTTAAGATTGATTTTATTATATTTATACTTTATTATAGTTATCATATTTACAGTGCAAGTGATGTTTGTGTGAAAGACTTTTACTGAAGAGCTTCAGTTTAAAAAAAAAAAAAAAAAAAAAAAAAAAAAAAAAAAAAAAAAAAAAAAAAAAAGTATAATAGTTTTTAAAGAAAACAATATCAGATGGGTATTGGAAGATTTCGGAAAAGAAAAAGTGGTATTGTGCAATCTCTATATTTACTTACTATATACTCCAAATATTTGCCATCTTCAGTATATATAAATAAAGATTATCTTAGCACAGCCATCTTGAGTATCTGCAGTTTCTGTTTGCAGAATCTGAAACTAATGAGTACACTCCACATGCTACACAGACAAATTAGCAAACTACAAATTTTAAGCACTTAGGACTAGGGTGGGGAATAGTTATAATAGTAATTATATAGAATCCGATTATAAAAGATAGAGAAGCTGTCAAGATATAAAAAATATATATATATTAAAAAAAAAAAACCATAACATTACAACCTAATGTGCATACTGCAGGCACTAGTACATGAACCTACTCTATTGTTGGGAGGTTAAAATTTATTTTTCCCCATTGTTGTTGTCCATCAATTTTTTTCTTGTTAAAATAAATTTAGTACAGCTGTAGTGTCATATATAGTCTAATATATACATACATACATACATACATATACATACATACACACACACACACACACACACACACACACACACACACACACACACACACACACACACACACACACACACACACACATATATATATATATATATATCATGCAGCCCTACTCAGGAGAACGAACTCACCTTTTTCCGTTCGATCTCCATCGTAGTCCACCGCCTCTCCCTTTTTCAAAATTTTGATAGTAGGATATCCAGACACATCAAATTTACTCGCAAGTGAAGTAGCCACAGTGGCATCGACTTTCGCCACAGGGATCGGAGGATCGTTTTCCTTGAGTGTCTGAGCGATCTTCTCATACTCTGGTGCAAACTGCTTGCAGTGGCCACACCTGGTAGGGAGGAGGGTAGTAAAAAAAATGTGAGCTAGTGTTTGCATAGTGAAGCACCTTGTAAAGGCTGAATACACCCTCTCAGTGCGGCGACTTACCACGGCGCATAGAATTCCAGCAGCACCGTGTCTTTGTCCTCTATGAACATGTCAAAGTTGGCATCAGTGAGAACCAGCACGCCATTTTCCTCTTTGACCTCCGTGCTGTCGTCGTCATCATCCTCATCGTCATCATCGTCCTCATCATCTTCAGCGTCCATGTCGCCGTCTTTACTCAGCTCTTCTCCTGAAATTTACATAACACTTTAGTTGGCTAAACAGGTTTTATTTTTTAATATTTTATATATATATCCCCCCCCCCAAGTTGTCTGTTCAGTAAGGCTGGGCAATATGACCATTTCATTCAAAATTATTATTTTTAATAATTACAAACTGATAGGAAGCCACAGATTTCATGTTAAAATATGTGTAGTTACAAATTTTTACATTTTTTCCCCCTTCTTTTTCAAGTGTTAATTTATTTCTGAAGACATTAAATACAGGTATCATTAAGAATCATTAAATCAGAAACAGTTACAAAACACTTCTATCATATTGTGGATATCGTTTCATTTTCACAAACTGGAAGCAGCTGACTTGACGTTAAATGCTGACTTTGTACCCAGTCCTTAAACTTCAATTTTTTTTTTTTTAACAGAATTTTTACATTCTTCTTTCTCAGCGTTAATTATATTTGTAGACAATGAATAAAAAGTATCATCCAAACTGGGAGGTTTTCCCCGGTTTCTTTAATACAACATGGTGTACCTAAATATTGTGATGCATATTGTGTATCAGAGAAATGTCACTGAGAATCATTATATGATATTTTTGTCGTACCTCCCACCCTTACTGTCCGATGCACTTATTCGCATAGCCGTAACTATCTATGAGGACACGAAGGTCCGTTTCAGAAGGTTTTGGAGTTGTTTTTTTTAAAACCCATCCACAAGTCAAATTCAATATAAAAACAGCAAAGTTCTGACAATGTGCTGTTAGAATGTAGCCTTTGCCTACTATGTAGAAAAACTTCATTTCAGTAGTGATGACTGACTCTCAACTGACCTCAGAGCAACTGAGGACACTTTACACATCACACATGATGTTTAGAGAACGAACATGAGAGGAAAACAGGATACGCACATGCACATAGAAAGACAACTGTAAACCAAAATACTTCACTCTGATATTTAAAATTAAGCAGGCTAACTTTTAAAGTCTGAGCTGTGTGTAGAAAAATTGAAGTATAACATAACAGATTACAAATGAACAACTGATGCACTATTCTGCATTGTAGTTTATTAACAGTGAAGTGAATCACATTTCTGCAATCTGGACCTTTAATGCTACTTATTAGTTTTATTCCACTGCTTCCTGCAGTGCACTTTTTATGGCCTTTTTTTATTTTTTTTTATTTAAACCGTTTTAAAACTGAATTGAAATAGAAGCAAATCTGGGTGCAGTGTGCACTTTTTTTTTTAAATCTCCCCCCACTCATACAAGTACACATCTTACACCAGTACAAGCTACCTGTTCTGAGCATCACAGCAAAATGTATACATCACTAATCGTACTTGTGCATGCTCAGATGGCTATTTTCTCCTAAAACCTGAGCTGATTGTTCATGCAAAATCAAGAATCATTCATGTGTGTATTAATAATGTGCATGCATTCCCAGCCCCTTACACTCCTGGCTGTCTAGCAGGCCAGACCAGGTCAGGTCAGGTCAGGTCAGGTCAGTGCAGTTATTAATGCAGCATGGTGAAAGTGTAAGAGTGAATGATGACCCCAGATCTTCCTCACCCTCTTCCTCTCCTGTGCTGATGGTAATGAAGTGGGCTAAGCCGAGCAGCACAATCAACAGCAGCAGCAGCTTCTTCATCTCTCTGCCTTTTCCACTGGGCCTTCTCTCCTCTTCAAGCCTTTCCACTTATCCCACACTCACACAGTGCACTATTCCAGCAGTGCTGGCTTTATTTTTAGACGTTTAGCTGTATTAACTAACCCCTAAACAGCTTCTCTAAAGCCAAGTCTTACTTTAAAGCCGACCTTCCCTCTAAAGGCGTCTGTCTGAAATGCCTTCGCTTTGCTTCTCGGCTCCACTCCGCGACTCAAACTTGTCTGACTTGCCACGCTCTGATTGGTTGGCGGATGCTGGGCTCGACCAATCAGAAGTCGCCACTCAAGACCATACCGTACGTACGTTCGGAGCTCTGATTGGATAATTGTCAAGTAAGGCACAGAACTACTGGATGACGAGAAACGCCACGCAATAAACTTACTGTAAAAGAATTTAACCGTTTATTGAGAAGAAAACTTGCGTAATGTTAACGCAAAATCGTTACACACAGCGTATCATTCATCAAATAAGAACAATTTAAATACAAAGGAGCCCATATAACATAATATAAACAAAAAATATATCCTCGAAAACAAGAAGGTCTACATTATTGGTAACCAAAATCCTTTAAAAGCCATTAATAGAGATTTTCGCCCAAGGTTAATGTTTCTATATTGACATTAGCCTACATATACTTTACTCCACTTTAATAGGAACACCTGTACACCTGCTCATTTTTTATGTAGTTATCCTATCAGCCAATCACGTGGCAGCAGTACAATGCATAAAAACATTCAGATACAGGTCAAGAACTTCAGTTAAAGTTCACATCAAACATCGGAATGAGGAAAAAGTGTGACCTGTGACTCTGTCGCGGTTGTTGGTGCCAGATGGGCTGGTTTGAGTATTTCATAAGGAGATATGCTGATCTCCTGGGATTTTCACACACAACCGTCTCTAGAGTTTACACAGAATGGTGCGAAAGACAAAAAACATCATGTGTGCTGAGAGCCTGCAGGCTGAAATGCTTTGTTGATGAGAGAGATCAGAGGAGAATGAACAGACTGGTCTGAGCTGACAGGAAGTCTATAATTAGTAACTCAAATAAGCACTCTTTACAACCGTGGTGAGAAGAAAAGTATCTCAGAATGCACAGGAATCTGACGCTATCACAGGCATAGACTCACACAAACTGGACAGGTGAAGACTGGAAAAAGAGCAGGTGATTTTTTTTTCCAACTGTCCAATTTGGGTGAGTCTGTGCCCATGATTCCTGTCCTTGGCTGACAGGAGTGGAATCTGATGTGGTCTTCTGCTGTTGTAGCACATCCACCTCAAGGTTTGATGTTTTGTGCATGCTGAGATGCTTTTCTGCTCACCATGGTTGTAAAGAGTGAATATTTGAGCTATTATATCCTTCCTGGCAGCTCGAACCAATCTGGCCATTTTTCTCTGACCTCTCACATCAACAAGGTGTTTCCATCCACAGAACTGTCGCTCACTCAATCTTTTTTGTTTTTCGCACCATTCTGCATTCAATTAGAATATTTACTTTTTTCCCCCTCCTTTTTAGTGTTAATTTTTTTAGACAATAAATAAAAGTATCATCAAACTGTAAGCTTTTACAGGTTTTTTAATGCAACACAACAAACCTAAATATTGTGATACATCTTTTGTATTTGTTATCCGCTATATCAAAAGATTAAATTCAGAGTAAATTCAGAATAATAACATTCAAATTCTGATTTTTGCACTTAAATTCAAGTTACTATTGACATGCTTCTTTGTATTGCATCACTTTGACATGAAGAATTGTAAAAATCCTCAACAGCACTGACCTGGAATGCTTACATCTTCCTCTTCACCCTGTTTTTCTTGTTTCTGTACATGAGATTCATACAAACAGAACTGTCTACATGACTTTCTGTGAGATGGATGGTTTGTCAGATTCTCTGTCAGGGAGATGAAACCTATAGGGAGTTGTGAGCTGAAAGCTTTATTTGGGATTGTATTATCACAGTCATTGTCCTCCCTGGTCAGCTTATATATTTCTGATCTATTTGCCTTTAGCCTTTCACTGCTTTCAATATGAACACTGATGGTTCGATGTATACAGAGAGAAGTTTGAGAGTCCTTTAACTTCTTTACAGGGGATGTGGAGATGTTCTGATGGGCTTTTTGATCTGCGTAAAATGCCCAGTCACGGATTCTTTCCCCACTTCGTCTAAAGCGCTGCAGGGTGTTCCATTCAAGCAGTGACCTTGTAATGAAACAAGTACATATTTACGGAGCGGGCATTATTTACATTTATACATTTGGCATACAGTTTTAGTCAGAATACAGTCCAAGCACAGCATTGAGAAGTTAAGTGTTAACCACTGAGAAACCACTGCATTTATGTGAATTGTATCTCAACTGAGGTTCATTTCAACACTACGAAGAAATTTACCTGAGACTGCTTTCCTCATAAGGGTATAAAAATTCACAGCACACAATTGGCATTATTTCCATTTCCTCCATTTTGTTTTCATCACCAACCTATGAAAAAAATTAAATAAATACAGAATAAACATGACAGGTGTGCAGGTATAGGAAAATAATTAATAAAAGCTCAGTGTTATATGGCCCATATGCAAAATGCAGAGTTACTCTTAACACTCCAAAGTTGATTACTTTCCTATGACAGCACACCCCAAAGTCTTTTATTCCTCTTATACCGAAGCAATTTGCCAATGATTACATGTATTATTAATTAAAGAAAGACATGTCATTCCTTTTCATTTAGAATTTTACAGTTTACTTTAAGGTTGTGGAAGGTCTGTGAGACAAGTCATTTCCTGTTATCCCCTAAATTATAGCAGCTATAAACATTTGTTCTCTCACACGCTTGTCTTGAAGTTAGTAACACTAAAAAACACAGTTTGTCAAGAAACATGAAGCCTTCCATCTTGAAGATTCTCCCAAAGCAGAAATGTTATTGAGTGTTATAAAGTGCTGACCCTGCAGACTCCTTCCATAAACGTTAAATAAACATCTCCTTACAGAAAGCATCCCCATGTCAACTATTACACTTTTTCTTTGTTAAATAACAGTATGTATTTTATCTGCTTATTATTAGTCTTAGAATCTGTGAAGCACAGTGAAGTAGCTGTTAGTAGAAATGTGAATGTATTAGAATGAGTGCATTTTTTTTTATAAACCTGTGATTTGCATTGTAGTTGTCACTACTGTCAGAGCTGCTGTTATGCCAAATTAATCATCACCCTCTGACCAATCAGATTTGAGAAAGTAGCAGCATTGTAGTATAAAGATAAGTTGACAGAGTATAAGGGATAGCTTAATAGTTCTAATGTCTACCTCTGAGCTGTAGTCATATGCTGATGTGAGAGGACTCTGGTCCTCATAGTTGTCCTGGTCTTCACTGGTACTGGAAATGACATTGAGCTTGAGCAGGAGCTCATCAACGAGATCCTCAAACTCTTCCAGGACAAAATTCTGTACAAAAAAAAACAGTAATGGTAATTTGATTTATATGCTCAGGTTTGTAATGATTTCTATCATATTCTCAATCACCATAATAATGTAATCAGTGATATAACAAAATTTGAATCTAAGCAGACAAGCATGTCTACTCACTCAATCTGGATTTGGCTGTGGTTTCTTATTTAATGTCTTATAAATCCGCTTTCATGTATTGTGTTAAGTCCTGAGCTCTGTTAATGTCTAAGCTAAAAGTGTAAACACATTATAAATCTATGTTTATGAACACCTATAGAAAGGCACATGAAGCATTAAAATGTCCCTTACGTTACTGTTGGTATGAACAGTCCATTTCCGCCTGCCTTTGCCAACAAGTGCCAGAGCCATATCCCGGATATAAGTGCAGAGCTCGCTGACGGACAGATGATGTTTTCTCCTTTTATGTTTTGCCCTTTTCACAACTGAACTGAGTACACCAGTTATCTGTTAAACATCAATGCAAATGAAAGAAACCATCGGAATGAGTTTTAACGTGTGCTATTCATACTGGATTCTATCAGTGAACTTGATACACATACCATTGCTTTCACTGCAAAAGACACTATGCAGATTAAGGCTCCGTAGCAGCAAAGCATCCAAGAAGCCTGATTTTTGTGCAGATCACCAAGCTTTCTAATGCCAAAACCATGCGTGATAACAGAATAAACTGATTTTGGTAAAGTGAGAAGGTTCCCCAGAGAGGAGAAAGCAAAAACAAGGATCACACCAGTTACCTGGAATCAAAAAGCAAAAAAAAATCAAGCAGGCTGCACAACTTCATTCATATTGATGTGTTCTGAATCTGAATCTGTGTGTACCAGAGGCCAAAGCAGGCTGGAGAAGATGACTATCACTGTAGATACAGCCGTGGTCATGGCTTCATTTAGGCGTAGCAAGGAGCAACATTTAATCAGATGACTGAACATAAGGAGCCCATAAAGTGAATGAGTGCACTGTGAAAGAGAAAAAGAGTTCATATACTGGTTATTTTCCATGACAAAATGTTAGTTACAATTTTTCCAGGCATCTATAAATAGTCATAAATTTTCATATGTCTTCCATTTATTTTGGGTTAATTTAAAGCAGGTTATATTTTACTATCTGGAATTGCTACATTCAAACCTTTCTGATTTGCTGCACCATAATAAAATAGAATCAAACACATAAGGTGAGTTGAGACAGATGCTGTCGCAGATCATTGTCATTACTTCCTGTTTGCTTCCTGGCTTTCTTCATTACTGATATCCTTGTCTGCCTGTGTTTTGAACACTGATAACATTACTCAGATATATACAGTAACTCAATAAAGAAACTGCGCCGTTATATCCACCTATCCCTGGCTTTCCTGCACTGTCAGTAACAAACGTACAGTACACGGAGATTTTAATTCCCAGTGGTATAAACAATATACACAATAACAATATACTTGCTCAAGGGCTCAACAGTGGTCCTTAGGGTCCAATTATGTAGCTTAAATGAGCCTTAAATGTACACTACAGTCATTTCCCCAGGTGAAAGATATAAACCAAAGGGACAAAAGATATACCCTTGAGTGACAAGCATTTGTGCCATATTTTATACCCATGGTACAGATTAGTAATCTTTTTTTTTCTGAGAGTATGTATTAAGGCACATTTTCACCTTGGCCAAGTACAGATCAGATTGAAAGTGAGAATTGTGCTTTTCAGTTTTCACACTGCACAAATTTAGACCAGAAAAAAACCATGAGGGATATGTGAGGGGATTGAAATGTACTCGCAAAATCTTTAATAGATAACTGAATCATTTATATAATAATTTAGATTTCCTGCAGTATGCTGATGATTACTACAGTCAGACATCGCCAGGGCTTATTTGGAAGAAGTTAAGGTTAGCCCACCCATTTAACATCACCTCAATCCTTCTGCGTTCTCATCTTCCCAAAAGAACTAGACTATGAGTTTGAATTGAACTGCCTAAATACTTCATATGTGCTTACAGTAGCCATGACAGGTCTCTTGACCAATTCAGAGGCTGGAGAGAAAGCAGCTTCAGTCAAATCCTAGACAAGATTTCTCTGCAGCATATTTAAGCTGACTCTTATCTACATGTCTACTACCTGTTCCCAAGAGGAAGCAGGACTTAAGTCAACAAATGTCTTGAAATCTTCTCTTTGCAGGTGTTCCACTGTATCTGTGATCAGTGTGAAGTGATGCACCGAACAGACGAAGCACAGAAGACTGAGCAGGACTACAATCACCTGCAAGACAGAGATAATGTATGTGAGGGTTGTCAGAGTGAGTTATAGCAAAAGGAAATGAAAACATATGAGCAATGGAAATTACTTCTATCCATTTCCACAAGTCTGTCCAGTAACGCCGTCCTCTCTGAGCGATGACATATGTTTGAAAGTAGAGTTGAAGCAGAGTGAGGAGGAGCAGGAGAAGCTGCAGGGGCAAAGAGATGGAAGTGGTTAAGAAAAATAAAATGACTTACTTACAGCACGTTCTTATAAGATTATAACAGCTATAATAGTACATCTGTATTTGTGTAGCAATTACGGTTATGTCTTGTTAAACAAACAACACAAGTCATAAGAAGAATTAACTTGCTTCACGGACATTCCACAACATTAAATGTAAACTGATAAAAAAAAAAGCATCATTATTTAATAAATAAAAAAATGTAATTTTTGGCAAATTCCTGTTATATAAGAGGAATAAAACACTTTGAGACATGCCTGACTATAAATATAGTGTGTTTTCTTGATTCCAGTAGAGTACAAACTTAATTATTTAAATCACGTCATATCCGATACACCATCATCACACCCCTGAATGTAACCTTTGAAATGAAAACTATTGCTATCAGCCCTGCCACTGTACTACCAGGCATCATGTGATATGAGCAGTAAGATAAGGTCGATAAGACTGCCCTTGCTTTCCCACCTCTGCAGCTGTAGTGCAGTAATCAAGGGCAGAGGCGGAGTGATGAAGTCTGGTAGAGTAAATGAAGACTGAGGATAGAACGGCTCCCATGCATGACATTTCTCCAAGCATGGTGACCGTGCTAAAGAGGTTATAACCAGGGCTGTATACAGTGAACTGCAGCATTATGGCATGGGTGGAGCTGCCCATCCAGCCTGAAGTCCACAGTTTCTTAAGCCTGCTGGATGCTTCAGACCTGTAAGAGAGGTAGTCATGGAAACGGTTTGTAAATGTTAAGGGATAGAGTAAATAATGCCAGTTAAGAGAACTTGATTATACAGTGTTACTTTAATAAGAAATTTGGAATTTTAAGTATTTGAAACACAAGAACTTCACAAAAAAAGCAATTAATAATTATTTAAAAAAAAATTATTGTGAGCTTTGGATTAATCAATGGACATCTTCACCTGTTTTTTCCTAAGGAGACATTAAATCCTGCTCCCTCATAACACCTGAGTTTCCCACATCGGTGAGGTTCAGTGAACACATTAAAAACAGCTGCTAGAGCTCCAGAGGAAGACTGAAAAGGGGAAAAATGTCAAAAGTTTCCATTTTAGACTTCAGATTTTTCAAAACATTGTCTTAAAATGATTTTAAGGTCTAGAGCTCTTTCTCTCTCTGTCAAGCTACACGTTACTCCTGAAATACCAGTGATCCTGACCCTTTCTGCTCTCCGGACCTGCCTGATCCATCCCGATGCCCTACTTCTGGTTGGAGTTCTCATCACCTGAAAACCACTCGCTGCTGCTGAGGATAGCCCCACACGGACAGCCTAAAGATCAATGTGATTACTGTGGATGGTACCATATAGAAACCATACACATGGCTGTGGATGTTCTTCCTTGGATAGCCTTAGGACTGCAATTACTACAAACAGTTTTGCAGTCAAATCTCCATCATTCAACCAACAGTTGAGAGATTCAACAAAAGACTATAGATTTCAAATAGACAACAAATAGACTTCAAGTTAAAACTATAAGGAATTCAGGAATGACTCTGATGCTCATATTCATAAGTTGCTCATGAGCTCGTTAGTTTCTGGTTACACAATTGCACTTTCTGACCATATAGTATACAGTTATAGAAGGGAAATGATATAATCGCACTATCTGGTGTCACCAGATGTGAATGGGTTCCTTTCTGAGTCTGGTTCCTCTCAAAGTTTATTCCTTTATATATTTCTGTAAAGCTGCTTTCTAACAAATGTCCATTGTTCTAACCATTTGTGGCAACTATCTGTAAAGTAATAAAACACAATGGTTCAATCTGTTATAGGAAGATTATGAATAATGGGGTGGTGTGATATGTCACCACCCCGAAGTTGATTATTTTCAAAGTCCCCCTGAGTTTTATCCCTGTGTTGAAAAAGTTAAAGTTACAGCTTTACCACTGACTGTTACAAAGTGCTGACACTTAGTCCTCATTTTACTCCTTTCTTCAGACTGACAGTCTCTTCAATAATAGTGTAACTGAAGTGGTTTTTCTTCAGAAAATGGCAGCTGATTTAATATTTCCAGGTGAAGGCTAATTTCCTCGTTAAGACAATATCTATCATCTGAAGATTCTGGAACCTGGGGGTTGAATACTTATGCAAGCAGCATTTTTCAGTTTTTGATCTTCTTTGAAATACTTGCTGACCATTAATGAACTTTGACTTTGAACAGTCAAAATTAAGACTGTAAGAGAACATGAATTTGCAGTAAAAATACTGAAAGGAAGAATGTGGATATATCATTTGTTATTCAGACAAATCGGATCAATTCCGGGGGTTGAATACTTTTGCAAACCACTGTATCTAATGCGGGTATAGTGTAAAATGATTTATGGTATACATAATATAAAGCTTTAAAGGTACGAGGATGGGTCAAATGAAAACCTTAAATGTGCAACACAAATTAGACGAGCAGTGCATTAAATCTGTAGCTGCAAAAGTAAATATGAACTACTTGTTCATTGTTCTCAGTTGCCCCTTCTACCTCAAACTTGATACGATTTTGTCACATCGATTTGTAATAAACAGTTTAGTACCCTTTTTCTGAGAATGTAGAGGGTTTTTTTTTCAATACTATAAGAAAATTGTAAAACAGCCTGTGAAGAATTTTATACTGAATCACTGTAAACTGGATGGAGTACTTTCACACAACTTTCTGTTTGATCAACTAAATATTGCAACACACTTGGGGCAGTGCGTGTACATTTCATTTTTCACCAGACTAAACTTTTAAAATCAGTTTTGCTCATCGCTGTTAGTGACTTACCTGACATGAGGAACTGTGTGTGCCTTCCATCTTCATAATGACTGGTTCTCCAATTAAAGAGACAGTTTTCACCTGTTAATATCAGAGCATCAGTTTCTGATCATAATGAATCACCTTAAAAGAAAATAAAAATCTAATCCATGTGTAAACATTTCCAAGCTATACCTACCTTGTTCTTTTTTTTTTTTTAATTGTTGCACATTTTAACTTAATTATCGAAATGTCTGTTTGTCACTAGTAGTAAGAATGTCATCTCCATTTTTATTTCAGTTGCCATATAAAATATCATTCTCCCAGAACTGCATATTTTCTATTTCTTATTTATAATGGCTTAAACACTTAAAATGTAATAATTAATCCAAAACTATGAATTATTTATCTTTTTTTTTTCTAACTCTCTTTGAGTAATCAAGAAGATTACCCATCAAATTTCACATTAAAATAAATTCCCCCCAAAACCACCAGAGGTCGCTCTTATGTCAGATATTACTAATTCATACTAATTCAAGTATTACTTTATAACATAAATGATCAGGAATTATATATGCTCCCCACAAGACCTGCCATTTTGGAGATGCTCTGACCCAGGCCTCCAGCCATCACAATTTGGCCCTTGTCAAAGTCGCTCAGATCCTTACGCTTGCCCATTTTTCTTGCTTCCAACACATCAACTTCGAGAACTGACTGTTCACTTGCTGTCTAACAAATCCCACCACTATATATATATATATATATATATATATAAAGCACCATCCTAGAACAATTTCCTAAATCATGTGTAGCAATTGTTATTTAATTACCTTAATTAATTTCAGCAAACAAGGAATAATCAGATGAATTAAACTAAAGCACTATAATTTTCAAAGCTTACTTTGTCTTTGTCCAACCCATTATAATCATGGGAATAAAGGTACAGCTCATGTAGAAGTGTGTTTGCTGTCCAGTTCCACCAGTCATCAAGCTTCTGGATTGAAGGACTCCTGTATTTTCAACAAAGCATTATGGGTTAAATGACCTTACCATCAGTATATTCAGTATATTCAGTGCTTTGAAATAGGTGGCATTTACCCAGTGAAGCGAGCTCTGACTGCCTGATTCAGAAGGAACTTATCATTAGAGGACTTTCCGTAAGCCACAAAGCCGACCATAGATGAGGCAAACACGTAAAACACCAGCTCTCTGCAGAAAAAATGAAAAATTGAAGAAAAAAAAAATAGATACCACACCTCCTCATGTATGTTGTGCTCCCATATTATTTTAGTGACAGCCAATTCCCTTCATCTATTATTTCACTCCAACCTGTGCTATGTGAAGGGCGTTTTGGGGACTCGATCCATCTTTTCAATCAATATTACTGATCATGTTAAAATTTCAAAAGATTTCTATAAATTCTGAACAGATCTGTCAATAGGGGAGAACATTGCTAAATAGTGAACACTATATAAAGTTTAGGTCAGAATGCATTTTTTTATATAGTTTTGCACTAAGGATTCTTAGAGACCTTATTGTTTTCTGAAGACGTGTCCTCTTTTTAATTTGACTCCTCACACTTTGAAGCTCAGTGGGAGTAGGTGGACGTGCAAGCCGCAGGTATCTGGCTCTCTGACGGGCTGCTAGCACCTGTCAATCAAAAACACCTCTGAGTGAATGACATTCACCTTTAATACAGTCAAGACTTGCCATGGCAAATAGCACACACATATCAGGAGTCTAGGCTATCATATTATATTAAAGGGCACTTATCATAATATGATAAAATAATTTTTATTATTATTATTATTATTATTTATTATTATTTTTTAAGTTTCCAGAATTTTTATGTTCAGGTTTCGTGGTATAGGCCATTAACTATATTATGAAAAGGAAGCACATCTGGAATGTGGATGTGGATCTGGATGTGCATTTGGAAGCCTGTATTAAAGAAAAGAATAATGGAATTTCTAACAGATTTAGGTCCTTAATGTCTTGAGCCTATATCACTTTGACAAGAGAATATCCTTATTTCCAAAACATTCCCTGAACTTGCACACTTTTCCAGGACTAGAAAGGAAAAAAAAAACCTTTCGGGCTTGTATTATTTTATATGTAAGGAATAAAACAAAACAGGGCTTGCTGTTACAGTAAAATATATCTGATTCATTTCTTGAAACAGCTTGTATTTCAGTAACCTGGCAATGATTGCATTAATTTATAAATTTAAGAATGACATATCATACTTTCTATCAATTTGTAGCTACATTAATGTTGTGGAACATTTGCCAAAAAAAAAATGTGGTTCCTGTTATCACTTCAACTGTAGCAGCTATAAACTGTTCCATCATCAGCATCGTTTTTTCCCCTTACCATTAACTATAAACTTTAAACATTAACTATATAAGCACTAACACTGGAGACTCCTTCCATAAATGCTAAATAAATGTCTCCTTACAGAAAGCTTCACCATATGTTTTCTTTGTTAAATAACGGCACATTGCATCTGTTAATATTAGTCTGTCCTGTCCTAATTCAGGCTCTGACAAGAATTAAATGATAAGGCTTTAGAAAGAGGGCATTAATATACACCTGTGATTTGTCTTGCAGATGGAACTACTGTCAGAGCTGCCATTATAGGAAATAAATCAACACCTTCTGACAAATCAGGTCAGAGAATTCATCAGCACTGTGGTATATTCAATTATATGACACTGTAATATTAAACATACACATACTGTTCATATACTTTCAACTTTTAAATACAGACTCTCTGTAAATAACTGTTTATATAAAAATACATGAAGATTTAGGCATGGATTTATGAAAAGATTCTAGATGAGTTTGACTTGCATTACATTAGTGTTGTAGCTTCAGTGCAAAACTAAGACTACATCTGATTAGGTAGACATGCCTCCAGGATGACTCTTTCAAAATTCAAAATACCTTTTCAAAACTCATACTGATCTCCTCTGTGGGATGATAGGAGCTGGATAAGGGCTGCTTCTTCACACAGGCTCCATTTTGTCTGCTATTTTTTAGCAGCTCTATGATGGGTTGATCATCAGCGGAGTTTTTGCAAAAATAGCCTTGATCTCCATGTCGCAGAGTTACAGATACCGCAACAATAAATATCTGAATTGGAACAAATCATTATCATCCCACTGTCAGTGCATAATCAGAGCTGATTAATAATTGCTAGTAGATTATTAATGATTTCTTCCAAGCTGTCATAACTGTCAGAGTACGGGCCAAAATGATTTATTTTATATTTAATATTATGTTTCCACCATAATTTTATGCTCATTTCAGATTTTATTAATGAACAAGCAAAATTATTTTATGGACAAATAATTATTTTTACCCTAAGATTAGCATGATTAACTAAAAAAAATTATGCCATTTATAAAGCTGAAACAAAAAGGTCATTGTGGGGCCATTTCAATAAATAATATTTATATTCAGATATTTTTAAATAAATGTTGAAAGTGTACTGCAATGAACGCTGACACTAATGGCACTAATTGTGTAAATTAAACAAAGTTACTAAGTAATAAATAAGCTAGAGGGTTAAATAGCTCTTATATTACTCATATATAAACATATATAAAAGAGGTATAGAGTCATACAACAACATGAAATGGAAATGATGGGCAGATTTACCATTGCTGGGTGTGCTGCAAAAGCACAGAAAAGCAGAGAGAAAAATACTGACTGAATCCACAAGAGACACTTTGTAGAGCTGAATCTGTAAAGAAAGTGTTTATAATAGTCTTTACTATTAAAGGAATACCACAGCATGTTTAATCATAATCTCTGTGCACCACATATGTAGCATATAGGAATTCTCATGGACAGTAATAATCGTATTATTATTATTTGTCCTGAGAAAAGAATGAAAAACCTGTTTAATCAAAACCCACTTATAAAGGAGGTCTTGTTGAACTTTGTCAATAAAAGGTTAATGAAACATTTTTTGTAGGATGAATTCTTGATTCTTACAAATGTATTTGTAAATCAAGCGTCTAATCGGTATAACTGGGCCTTTTAGAGGCTAACTGCATGCCTCTTTTAGGGCCTTTTATGTAATGTGTCACAAATATAGTCAGAATAGCTTAATGTAAACAAGGAAGTGTCTCAGTTTCCTCCTGATCACAATGAATAGCACAAAATCTCACAAGTAACTATCCCAGGAACGCTGGGCAGGAATACACCCTGATTCCATTCACACCTACTGGCAGATTAGCATTGTCAATCCACCTACTGCTAATGTTTTTGGGAGGAAGCAGGAAACTGGAGAACCTATAGGAAACCCACATGGACACATGGAGAACATTCAAAACTCAGCACAGACAGTAACCCAAGCTCAAGATCGAACTAGAAACCCTGGAGCTGTGAGACGACAATGCAACCTGATGCACTGCTGTACTGCCCTACTTTTAATTGTTGTAGTTTTAAATTTGCAAGATATACAGTAGTTGTGCCCTGGGTTCCTGGAGGACTAATGGTTAGGCCACAGCGCTCTCACCGCTGCGGCCCGGGTTTGATTTCCAGCTAGGGAACCAGCCCCAACCACTGGGGTTGGGTGCAACAGTGCGATCTCAGTGTAAATCCCAAGCCCGGATAAAAATCAGAGAGGGGTTCTTCAGGAAGGGCATCTGACGTAAAAACTGTGCCAAATCAAATATATAAGGACCAATGATCCACTGTGGTGACCCCTAACGGGAACAGCCAAAAGAGGAACGAACAGTAGTTGTGCCCTATGCCTTCATTATATGTGAATTATCAGTAAACAGGTTTTGTCATGTCAAAATTTTTGCCTGTGGTAATTGCACATACAAACCTTGGAATATTGCTTTAGAGACTTACTTCAGCCCCAGAATTCCAGTAATGATTACACAAGTGACGGACAAACACAGCCACAGCGCCCATGTCCCATAGTAGCACCAAGCTTGCAGAGTTCTACTTCTTCTAGAAACACTGTTCTTTGAGAAACTATTTACTGCAAGCAGATCATAGAAAATGGTAAATACTTTTTATTAGTAGCCAATCATTTTACTACGCTTCTGTATCATAAAACTGTATATCCATGTTACAGTGTTCCTCTCCATATGATCTGTGCTGTACCAAAATCCTGATGCTCACTGTCTACATTTATCATGCCTACTGACTGTAATGTAATCTATCTGAATTATTGTAATGCTACTAAAACACCATTCTTTACCCATTTACCCTCATGAAGAATACAATTATCTATAAATATGCACTAATATACTAATTGAAAATGCTTCTATGTCCTCCTATCATCGCAATCACCCTACTTTTTTAAATGCGTTGTCAAGTTATAAACTGGTTACACATGTATCCTTGCCTATGACTCATTTTCTAAGGATGTGCTGATGAGAAATTCTTTTTTAAATGTAAACAAAAATAAAATTTGGTTGTGACAATTGTCACCTAAATGTAAAAGATCATGTTTTCAAGTGCAACTTGTCTCTAATAATATATTTCTTCACCAGTTATGTCCACTGTCTACACATGGTACATGCTGAAAGTTTATCTATACCTGAGCTAGACACAATGGCATTGTGTTGTACTGTACACCCGCGTATAACGACAATACATCTTAAACTAACTGAACATATTTGGTATATCATAAACATACAAACCTGCAAAAGAGCTAGCTTGGAGGTTGAATCGAGTGCTTTTGAAGATTTCGCTCTGTAATTTGTCGTTGTCGTCAGGAATATTTTCTTCAGTAATTTCAATGCAAGAGATAAAGTCAGTGGGTTTCTGCAGTGCTGAGCTTTCTGTCAGTTTGCTGCAGGACATAGACTCCAAATCACATGCCTTCAAAACCTGTAATGCAAACAATAATAATTTAAGGGACTGTTTCAGTTAAACAAGGGTTCCCTTTTATTTTACTGTACCTCACCTCAGATTTATTTTTCCAGGGTGAAACTCTGCTCCATGAAACGTTCAGCTCAGACACACTATCCCTCAACAGAAATGGATCCCGATCATCTGTGAATTTATTATTAACACCTTACACTGACAGCAACAACAGAAAGAGCAATACTCTTATATGTGGAAGATGTCTTGCTTGATTGTACCTTCTATAGAGAAGATGTGAGGCATTCTGACTTTATACTGATCCCCTGAATGGCTGCCATTTTTGTTTGTCTACAATTGCAAAAGAAAAAAAGGGACGGTCACAAGTATTATAACATACACTATATGAAGTTAGAATATATCTCATGATAAAATAATATCTCATCTAAAAATTGACATTCCATGATTGCATGTTTTAGTTAAAGAGCTTTCATCTTTACTTCCTGTTCGAAAGACATCAAATCATCAAAATACAGATCAAGCCTCATATTGGCCAAAGCATAAGCTTTGCCAAGAATCCTAGATTGGCCAAATGTGTAAAAGTGGGAAATTTAATGTTTAAAAACAGTAAATTGAAGAAAGTATACATGAATAATGAATCAGTTTATTAATGTTAACCCTTATATATGTTTACCGACAAGACAAAAGGCATATCTTTCACAAATGTATGTTAAAATTACAATGTTTTACATTGTATGCAGCTGCTGAACTTCATGTTTCCTATGATTTGGAGTTTAATTTAATATTGGCTATCTAACAACAGATTCGTTACCACAATGATTTCATTGCTAGCTAGTTAGCTCACTAAAGTGTCGATAAGCTAGCTAACAGTAATGATACGTGAAGGATTCATTAGTTGGTAACTTGACCAGAAAAAAATTGAAAGAAAAATAATTCACTTCAGAAATATAGAAATGATTCATATATGTATGTTTTCACTTTTAAACAGTATGTAAAAATGTTGATTTTGAAAAGATTTGGCAAGAAATGGGTAATGGGTACAGTTGGCTAACATTAGCAAATAGTAATAGTTTAGTGTGTTCCTAATTTTTCAGGACGAAGTGCTAGTTAACTAAGTTAGCTAGACAACAACTATATTTTCTATAGGTGTTCTCATATTGTTTGTATGTAACATTTAATAACATTCCTACACTGCTGCATCATTTTATTGAGAAGATATGAACAAATTCATTCTGACCTTGCAGATGCGGAAGAGGAAGGACACAAGAGAGCCTAAAGGCAGCAGAGTAAGTGCACACAGTCCTGTCCACACTGAGAGCAGTGACACACCGATCAGGCCTGACTCCAACCAGCACTGACATCATGAAAACACAGAGTAAAGTCAATATGGAATAAAGTTTGATCTGCAGTATAGGGATTCTGCATCATTTCACTGTGAACAGTTTGTGTAAGTGTTTACCTGGTCTTCTTGTAAGTATATAAGTATGCAGTTAGCACACATGTAAGCCTGCAGCAGCAGGAAACATACACTCAATCGCTGGATGTGTGTATGCGTGCTGTAAGATGGCCGACTGTACACAGACAGCCATGGGTGGAAGTCCTCTAAGCGATCAGTAAGATTCAGATGCAGCAACTAGACAGAATGAAAGTCACACTTGTTTTAGACATAAAGCAATTGTTAACATTAATATTCAGTATAATTGCTCCTGTGATATTGCTTTTATACCACAGGAATATATTAAAGAGAAATTAATATCGAGTGAGTGACATTTTGGACACAATATGGCCAAATGTTCTGTTTATTTTTACTCTGCTAGCGGAAATAGATCCCGAGGAAGCAATCCTATCAGGTAGGGTCTTGAGCAAGCATTTTCTTGCGCAATTCTCAATCAGTTTGAGGTATGAGCTATAACTGGGCCCTTGCAACACATTCAGGTTCTTGGTTATGACCCACTACCGTGTAGCTTTAGCAGTATGCTTAGAGTTGCTGTTCTTTTGGAAGGTGAACTTTCTCAGTCTCAAGACCCTTGCAGACTAAAACAGGTTTTCTTCTAGAATTGCCCTTCCATCTTGCCCTCAACCCTGACCAATTTCCCAGTCCCTGCTGATGTAACGCATCCCCACAAAATGATGCTACCATCAGCTTGCTTCACTGGGGGTGGACTTCTCAGTGTAATGAGCAGTGTTGGGTTTCTGCCAAACGTAGTGTTTTGTGACACGGCCAAGATCAACCTTGTTCCACATGCTGAGTATCCAAATGGGATTTCGTTTTGCCCTTTGATAACTTTCCTCCTTCCCTTACCCTTCTTCTTGCTTACCCGGTCACTGATGTTTGGTGGATGGCCTTCTCAAGGCAGATTTGTGGTTGTGTCATATTCTTTGCATTTTTCTATAATGGATTTAATGGTGATCTGAAGGCAAATGGCTGCACCAGAACTAATCTAGTTTCACATACAGTATATGGGAGCAAACACAACTTTTACCTTATCTATCTATCTATCTATCTATCTATCTATCTATCTATCTATCTATTTTAACAGACTTCAATATTATGTAAATGAATTTTATGTAAATTTATGACATTGCAATTAAGTACAATCGTAATATTCGGGGGGGGGTAAATACATATGCAAGGCACTGTTCTAAGCATTGCTGGCACTCACCTCTCTGAATGTGAGCTGTCTGTCTAAAGCGAGCAGCTTTCGCTCCACTCGTCCATCTCCTTCATCTACTGCCAACCAGCACTGCGCCAGAAAGGTCCAACTTGATCCATCTACTATGTCCTTCACCATCACGTGATTCAGGAACCAACTGGGAGATATACCTCCACCATCGTGCCACACACACACCTGCCATATTTGGCCCAGACTCTGAGCTGAGCTGAAAAAAATCACACAGCAAACAGTTTCTGAATTTTATGAGCACACTAGTCAAACTGGTAAATGAAGATTATTCTGTATGTGTAATTAATGCCAAAACATATTTGGAGTCTCAAGTGTCTTATTTTAGATTTGCACTGGAGATCCAAGGCTAATGCATATAGCTAATAAATAGGGCAAGCTTATAGCCATTATGTTAGCACTGTGCAAACTGCATGAATACATTATCAAACAGTCACTTCAAACAGCATTGTTGAGTTTCCAGTATCTCAAACAGATTTGTTTTTGTGGTTTCTGACACAGTATGATGCACTATTGTCTATAAAATGCTAAAAAAAAAAAAAAAATGCATCACAGAACTAAACTCTTATTCAGGTAGGAAGTGTGGCCTAAAGTGTGAAGGCAAAATTTTTAGGTTAGATGTGATCTGCATGATAATATAGTTCTAATTTACAAATCAACAAATACATTTATAAATACATATTGTACTCATTCCTCGATTTATTTTGTACATTTAAGTAGAGACTTATATAATGCATACTTATTCTTCTACGTAATTAGTATATTTAAATACGACTCACATAAATACATATGTTTTTACATACAAATGGTATTATTTCTAAGAATGTCATTTAATGTGAGTGTGTGAGGATTTGAACTTTGCATAGTGCTAAACTGCTTCCATTATTTGTTAGCTACAGTGCAGCTAAAGCAAACACACACCAAACATGAGATTATGAAAATATTGTGTACATTTCATTTTAGGCTGAAATTTTGCCATCCTGTCACATTAAAAATGCTGCTTTGCTGTTACCTCAGAATAAAGGTTGTCCTGGAATTGCGGGTGAAGAGTGCGTGGTCAGGATTGCTGAGTTCTCTTGTCTGAGATACTCCTTTCTCACCATACAGAACTATGTGAACCTGACACGAGAAAAAAATGAAAATTAAATACTATCTATAGACATATCAACATAAACCCTAGCATAGTATAGTGTATTTATCTGTGCATGTGTGTAACTGTGTCAATACTGTGAGTCTCATTCATCTCAAAACACAATATTCCACTCCTTTAGCGGAATAGTGCAGGGTCTAAAACTACCAAGAATTGTCTGTTTTATCAGTTAAAAAAATTCTCAGTTGATACTTACTGTTCAAGAAAACATTACTTATAATTAAGAGCGAAACTCTAGTTCAATAACTGTTTTTAAAACCAGATTTAAAATCATATATCATAAATGTCATACTTTGTTTTGATCTTCGAGTATTTTTGTATTTAAAGCACTTAGAGAAAGCTTATCATACCTAGAAGCATATATATTTACACACAGCATGTGCTTCATTTTGCAAAACAGCTGCAACATTTTGTTCAAACAGTAACCTTATTTTTTATGCAATATGCATAATGTTCATAAAGTTGACTTTGACATTGTTTCTAAACGACTAATATGTGATATTAACACACTTAGTATGCATCCTCTATACCAGTGGCTCACAAACCTTTAGCAGCCAGGACCCCTTTAACAGTAAGATAAATTCCATAGACCCACTTAGCACAGATTTATTTTATGAACCTTTCTTAAATGTATGCAATAATATTTTGGCTATTTATTGGAGCCATAGAGTTTTCTATTCCTGAACTTTCTGCCAACAAACACATTAGGCCTAATGGCATACTCTGTCTCCCCTGTCAATCACAGAGGCACTAGCCAATTGCAGGCTATGAGCTCATGTATGCAGAAGAGGGTAGATAAGCGCTTTCCTCTGAGTGTTTTATGCTGTCCCGTGAGACACATGAGCAGCAGTTCAAAAAGACGCGGTTGACTGGCTTCAGGTGTCTCGGTGGAAGCAAACGTTAGCCTTCACCCCCCCCAGTTGGTAGCTGTCATGTGATAGGGGAGAGATGGCTGGTGGAATTGGCCATTGGAATGACCAAATTGGGAGAAATTGGGGAAAATAAAAATTATAAACTATATTAGTTTTTGAGTTTTAGTTGCAGATCTTTGGACCTGACTGTATTTTGTCACCATGTTGAATATATTGCATTTTCGTATGAGTACACAAGCCTTGGTTAGTACCTTTGCTGTCATTCTGGCCCTTGATCTGAGGCCTGTGTCAATAGTAACAGCATAGAGGAACTGGTCTGAAGGATTGTTGTCTGGCAGGAGGAATGTCCCCAAATTCTTTTCCACCTGAACATCAGCATGATTACAAAACACCAACAGCACAGCGTAGAGGGCCATTAATACCACTATTACAATACACACCATTGGATTGGCCCGGATGCTGAAAAAGACACCACAATTCAGATCAAGACCACACAATGAAGGACTGTGATTGAATACATACAAGCATATAAACATTACCTTATATACTCAGTGATGTCTGAAACACTGTGAATGCTTTGGATCATCTGATGTGCAACAGTGAATGATGACAGCTGGTTGTAACTGAAAGATTATTAGGCCAAAATACAGTTAATATGTGGCAGATGTCTTCATTTAAAGTGAATTACAAGTGAGGCAGATAAAAGGAAAAAGAGCTTTTTAAAAGAGCTGGTTAAAGTAAGGGACAGTAATTGGAAGGGCAGATCACACACTGGTTGCCAGTTACAAACCTGCTGGTAATAGTGGACTAATCCTTTTTTTACCCAAATTTCTCCCAACTTTTCTCCCAACATCCCATGAACTTTTCCCTCCCCACTAGCTATCTCTCCCTCATCACATGGAAGCTACCAACAAGGGTGGGTGAAGGGAGCATGAAGCCAGCCAATGCATCTTTTCAAACTGGCGCTATTGCTATGTCAGCATACATGAGCTCACATACATACACAACTGGTTAGACTCCCTCTAATTGATAGGGGAGAATGTAATGCCATCCTTCCCACCCAGAGAACATGGCCAATTCTGCTCTCCTGGACTCTCCCAGCAGTGGCATAATCAGTATTCAGACCCACAATCAGAAAACCATATTCTTTAACCATCACATCTCAAAATATTATATGCTGGGAGTATGAAAAATTCACCATGCATACAGCCCAATACAACAGTTATCAGTACATCACAGTATCTGCTTACATCTTCCAATTTCCAAAGAAAATAACCAAAAAACATGTAACTATTTTGATACCACCCAATTTTTTTGTCCAACTTTCCATCTCACTAGTTAATTCTCACTTATCACAGTGCAGCTCAAACAAATGCTTCCTCTGTGAAACATCAGTCCAGCCACAGTATCTATTAGCAGTGTTGTTCATGCAACAGAGCATCTAAGTGTTATTATGTCATAAAAATATATAAGCCAATCAGTTTCCAAAATGAAAATATAGACCATGAAACACTAGTTTGCCAGGAAAGAGACAGTGCATCTAGGGCTGACATGTTCTAATTTATCATACCAATATACACACCCAAAACTAAATCTGTACATAGTAGTATAGTACCAGACCTGCAGTTGACTTTGGTTGAGGTGAAACTCTGCAGCACAGAACATCCATCAGATCTCCAATCTTTCACACCATCCCAAACTAAACATTGAGTGGAATCAATACTCAGTGTGTAGTCCACTTCATCAGCTATGTATTTATTTCTAGCACTTTTATCGTAGTCAGCATTGAGGAGCATCAGATACGCAATCCCAGGATCTGCCATCCAAGTGAAGCAAGACAAAATTCAGTATATATCAATGACATTCTGATGTACATTCTATACTTTACATATGTTCCATAAAATCTAGAAACCTTTCAGAGATGAAGCGGGTAGAAAGATCTGAGCCACCTGTCCTTTCCAGTGATAGACCTTACGTACATTGTACAAAGAAGGTGTTGGTCTTTGGTGCATTCTGTGACAGAGGAAAGGAAATGTTTTACAAAACTTTTTTATATATATATTAAAAGTGTAAATAAATTTGAGACATAATATATGGGGGTTTCCTCAACCTGAAGAGCAGCAAGATGGGGAAAGCACGTCTTGATGGCCTTCTGAACTCCACTCTAATCTGCACAGCCTTCTTCAGGAGCTCAGCTGTGATGTTGAATTGATGAGTACTCACTTCAGAGTGTGAAAGTGTGAACTCCACATCTGTGCTCTTCTTGGATGGAAATGATCAGATTTTAGTGATCCACACCAAAATCTCGTGCAAAATTCACAGAAACACCAATGTAGCACTAAACCCGCCACTCCCTCTGGAATAGCTCAGCAAAAAAGGTAAACATGTAAACAATGTACACAATATCCCCCTTATACCAGTGTAGTAAATCAGCCAAGGTTGCTGCTTCATGAAGTTAATGCTGGTAAGAATTACAGGAAGTCTATTCATTCATCGTCAGTAACCCATTTATCCTGTTCACGGTCATGGTGAATGGTGAACACTGGGCATGAGGTAAGAATACACCCTGGCTGGCATTGCAGTCCATCACAGGGACCATGCACACATATTCACCATATTCACCAACTCATTCACAACTAGGACAATTTAGCATATCCCGTCCACATACTGTCATGTTTTTCAGAGGTAGGGGGATTATACAGAACTAAGAGGAACCCCAGACATGAGGGGAACATGCGAAATTCCACAGACAGTAACCTGAACTCAGGATTGAACCAGGGACCCTAAAGCTGTGAGGTAGCAGTCCTACCCACTGTGCCACTGCCCACTGGAAGTCTGGCTCAACCAAAATCTTCTCCGTAAATACTGGTCCAAATTTTCATATACTTGCTTCAAATGATGTTAATTAGCAGGATGGACTTCTAGCTTACCTCTACAATTCTGCCCTTAAACTTTGTGAGGTTGGGCCAAAAGGGAAGAATGATTACAAGCTTAAACAAACTTAAACAAAGTGATTCTGGTTGTCCAAGATGGATAAGCTTTACACTGTGTTCACTGCACGTTGTTTAAAGATTACAGTAAGTCATCTCTACTGAAAAGCCTAGCTTTGTTTGACTCGCTACCAGCTGCCAAAACACAGGCCGAAGTTGTCAAGCTTCTAGACCCTCTTTGCCAACTCATAAGTTATTTTCCAGTTTCCTTATTGTGTGACTAAATTGATCAATAAACGTTTAAGATTTTTTAATTGCCTTATTGTTGTGGTCTACCAGTTTGACCAGCTCAGCCTTGTGATTTGGCAGCTGGCAGCTGGTCAGTCTGAGCTTTTTCAGCAGGAATAGTGTGTCCTAAACCATATCTGCTCATCACAGTGACATTAATGAACTGGATATATTATGAGGCAGATATTTACAGGAAATATTTTGTGCGGGACAGACTTCTATTACCAGTTTTATACGTTAGCCTCTTAGCGCTAGTGCAAGACTAAAGAAGCAAATATTGGACATCAAACATTCTGAGTATTCCACTATATTTGTGGAAAGGAGAACATTGTGAAATATGTGAAAGTTTACATACTAGCTGGAACACATGAATTCTTAGAAATTTTGCAGTCTTGAGACCATGTTGGCTTTTGTCAGTGTCAGTGAAATAAAAGAACTTAAACGTGTACATTTTTTTCTTCTTGCTTCTGGAACTCAATGATGAGTGGAGTGGACAAGTGCCTCATTTTGATTTCTCTTCTCGTGCTGCAGTTGAAGAGTTTCATGTCAGCAACATGTCCGTTCACCTGGAAAATACATCATACATGAAAATCACAGTCTACACAATGTTTCACTGACAACAAATAACATTGAATATGAAATTATGCTATTGTAAAAGTATTTAAAAAAATTACAAATAAAGTAGTTCCATCTTCAGTGATGACGTAAGAAATACAGTGTAAAAACCTTTTATTATGTCACTACTATATATTCATTAGTGAAGCACAAAATTCACCAGCTGTTTTCCCAGATTTTATTTTAATTGGTTAAGCCCTGTCATGTGACCAGTAGTAAACACAAGAGCCGGATGCTATTAAACTAAATGTGAAAAATGATTGAATATAAATTCTATCCATTACCTACAGAACCACAAAAGTAATTCATGCCACTAGAAATGAAACTTGAAATGTACGTTATTTTCAACGTTAAAATCTGAGTTTTACCTGTAGTGGAGTCTTAGCCCAGTGATACAGATTCTGCCTATAGGACATAATTAGAGTGATGAAGCGGGATTTTTGATCATAATCTCTGCTTGTGTGTTTAATCACTGGCATATGAGGAATATAAAATGTGGTCAAATCAACATTTTTTCTTGTGATTGGGAAATCACAATTCTGCCACGCCACCAGTTTTATGAATGTGGTATTCACACTGAACTGAGGCTCTCTGCTGGACAGCAGATACGTCTGGAATAAAAAGAGGTAAGACATTAGATATAATAACAAAGATGGTTTAACTTTTACCTGAAGCTCAAGAGGTCACAGGCAGAATTCATAGATTTTACAGGACCTTTAGACTTGTGCTATGGATATTCAAGGGAAACCTTTGAATATATTTAGAAAACACAATTATCTGTAAATCTAACTATATATTTGGTGATTGGACCTTTGTGTGACTCAAAGTTTATTGCTACCTCTTTTACTTAACAAAGATCTTAATTGCATGATATATGTATGACTTTCAACATCTTATTAATGAAGTAAATTGTTCATACCATTGAAAAATACAACAGTCCTTTTACTGCCCTTTTTCACGGAAATTCATGTGCAACCTCTAAGTTTTTAGATGAGTCTTTAGGTATTTAAAATCAAATAGTAATAGCATATGAAGGCAACCCTCTTCCCGGCAGGTCTGCATGCCATCCATCTCCAAGACCTGACCCAGAATGCAGCTGCAAGACTTTTTTTTATCCCCCAAAGTTCTCCCGCACCACCCCATTGCTGCGCTCCCTCCACTGGCTTCCTGTTGCTACCAAGTCAGATTTAAAACACTGATGCTGGCCTAGCAAGCCACAATCAGTCCAGCTCTCGCCTACATGAAGGAACTTATCTCACTCAGGTCTGCACCACATTCTGTTCAAGCTTCTAGCCTGGCATAACTCAACCCACCATCCCTTGAGATACAAGGAAGACATGCCTCTTCTCTGTCCTGGTAACCAACAGGTGGAACAAACTTCCCCAGGCTTCCTCTTCACCAAGCACTTAAATGATCTTGAAGAAATTCTTGACTCTTATGGGTTTTTCTCACTGTAGTAATTCGTCTATAACCCTGACCTATTGGTACTAGCATGATGATATGTTTTTGATGGAGATTACAACGCGTTTTGATAAGGCGTTCTGGGTGTGGACATCTGCCAAATGCTGTAAATGTAGGTCATGCGGATGTTCTAATAATGTTTGACTTACCAACACTGTGTCCGTAGTGATGTGAAGAACATCAAGTGTTAACCTGGAAGAAGGAATCTGAGCTTCCAGAATATACGAGAGGATGCGTATGAGAGCTTTCAACAACCACACGTCCAATAAGTTGGACCCACGAAGGGAGGAAAGATTTTGAATATATTTTGTCGCCAGTACTGCACTGTCAAAAGTCACCTGCAAAGGGGTATTATACATTTGACTTCATAAACATTGCTTTGCTTGAGTACCAAAAAAAATGCCTATGAATAGATTATACTCACTTGATTTGAAACTTTCATAAGATCTACAAGAGTTTGAAGGATATCAAACAGCAGCTCCTGTGAGACACGAAACTATAATTGAATGCAGTACACAATAAAAACAATACACAAATGTTATTGGTTATTATTAGTGACATGCAGAAAACGTACCACACTGAAAAGCAAAACATTCATGGCATTGCTCTTACATTGCTTGATCTCTTGAAAAACAATCGGCAGGAGATTGCTTTTTAAGAATTAAATGCTGAACTTGTGTCACAAGTTAATGGGATCCACGTTTAAAAGCAATCAGTGGCATAGATAGGCTAATACCTGGTTTGTGGCATCCAGCTGACAAATTGCTGAAATGAGAGCGGTTCGTGTTTGCGTCTGTAGTTTTACACAAGATTCTGGGTCTAAACTCAAGCGGTTCAATGTGGCGGTCAGGAGAAAGATGTAATTAATAATGTCTTGGGTGTTCTTCATCTGTATTAGGTTGGTTAGATTACTCAGACCATACACAAACCTGAACAGAAAAAAAGAAGATTAAAACATTTTCAGAGAAGATTAAAACATTTTCCTGAATCTTAGAGGTCTTGATGTGTAATAATAGTAGGTTCTGGAGAATGTACCTGCAGTATAATATGTTATCATTTTTAAAATATTTCTCTTCACTTTGGTACTAATACAGAAATGTGTAAATAATGTGCGTACACTGGGAAATTAAACTGAGTGGTTGTGGTAGAAGCACAAGCTTCTACAATGAGTGTATAAATGTCTGTGAAGTCACCTTGACCTACTACTACTACTACTATGTATCCAATATATCTGAATGGACAGATGGCTGAAAAAACATACAATTCCTGATCTGGATTGGAGAGAGGCATTGAATTTCTCTTGAAGCTCGGCCAGACTTTGACATTCACAGGACACGGCTTGGTAGATGCTCCAAATCTGTTCCCAATTGTAATGTAGATGGTGACTGTGGGAGACAAAATGTAAGAGTGTTGAGAGGTGGAGAACCTTACACAATCATAGCAAACAGCTATAAAATTAAACTCAACTTGTTATTATTCATATACATATACCATTATGCGTATAGTATAGAAACTTGCTTTTTGAGCCAGTGGGCGCAGATCAACATTTAACTTTAAAAATAAACATATCATTTAACATTATTAACATTAAACATCATTAAATCTAATACGCACAATTGGCTGGCATATCAGTAAATACAAAGATTATAAATCTCATAAAGTAGCAGTGCAATTGTGTAACAAAAGAACAGCACAGTTTCTGTGAGAATGAGTTGTTTAAATGTTTTTGCAATTCTTTAAAGCTACCTTTGTAATCATTATATGGATGCCCAGATGGAAGGTAAAAATAGTGCTGGTAATCTCTGCCCTTATAGAGGAGTTTTTTTGTCGAGTTTCCCACACTAAAACTATATTCATACAAGAGATCCTGTAAAGAGAACAACAAA
>CM075024.1:12290210-12301836 GCA_037576675.1 Pangasius sanitwongsei
TATAGAGGAGTTTTTTTGTCGAGTTTCCCACACTAAAACTATATTCATACAAGAGATCCTGTAAAGAGAACAACAAACACATCAAATTAATTTTTTTTTTAAATGCAGGAGTTCCTTGAAATATAGGGTGTGATGGTACTGATGGTCTAACAGTCTACAATACTTTTTTTGGTGCACTGGAGCTTTAAGGCTAATGTACCTAACATGTAATGAAAACCAGTTTAGCATTGTGCAAACAATATGAGTGAGGGGAAAATTATGTAAAAAGTATTATTTTATGATTGAACATATCAGCTGAAAAACAGAAATCTATGAGCTGACACTGTGAGGTCACCTGCAAAATATATGGATTTAGAGCCTATATCCTGGGGACCCCAGATGGGATGCCATTCAGGGCACCACGAAAACACTGATTCACACCTAGAGGCAATTTAGAGAAGCCATTCCCCCTACTGGTATAGTTTGGGAAGTGGGAGAAAACCAGACAACCTGGGGAAACCCGACGGATACAAGAGAACAACATGTGACTCCACACAGACAGTAACCCAAGCTCAGGATGGAACTAGGGACATTGGAGCTATGAGGAAGCAAAGCTACCTGCTGCACAGCCATGCCACCCAGGAAAATATATGCAAAGCTTAGATACACTTATGTATTTCAAATGTATGAGAAATGTACCAGATGCGTAAATCAAAATGTATTCATTACTGACTATTAATTAATTACATTCCATCAGGGTCGCAGTGGGTCCGGAGCCTATCTTGGGAATAATGAGTGCAAGGCAGGAGAATTCACCCTGGATGGAATGCCACACACACACACACACACACACACACACACACACTTTGACACACTCATTCACACCTAGGGGCAATTTAGCGTAGCCAATCTGCATGTTCTTGAACAGTGGCAGCATTATGCCACCCAACTCAATGTATCTGCAATGTATGTTTATCAAATACATTAGTGCAAATAATAATATCCACTCCGGTTCAAATGTTAAGTGGTAAAGGAGTAAGTGATGATACCTGACATAAATACAGACCTCTTTTCCTGAAGTGCAGAAGACGCTGAAGTGTGTGTGGACCTCAAAACCTGAGCTGGGCTGTACATGGCACACCATTCCCTCAGGAGCAGGGTATGTGGAAAAGAACAGCTGGGTCTTTCCCTGCAGAACCTGCTCAGAACCTGGCATCAGAAATGAGGAGACATCCCTCAAAACTCACCTCATCCTCTAACAGGCTGTAGATCCAGGATTAAAGGCATTGCCAATTAGACTGTTTTTATGTCTGATCACGAACGCCACAGTTAGTGGAGATGAACTTACGTGCAGAGACCTCCAGCATGTAAAGACTTTTCGGCTTTAGCATCATGGGTTTAAATGTGATAACAGATGAGGATATTCCTGAAACATTCAAACCACACAAAGTGAACTGAAGTCTCCAGTTTAGCACTGATCTGTACTGATTCAGTTTCTGAAAAATCACGTGAACTTCACTGGTGAATAATCACATCATTAAAATGTACCATATGTCTATAACATAAATTAGAAATTGGTTTTTGGATTCTTCAGATGTTATGTTATAGTGGAATTTTTACATGTAGCACACGTGTTTTTATTTATCGCATGAGTTGTACACGTTTTCACGTTACTTTTCATTTATAGGGCATGTGGCTTTATTATCAGATGTGATGACTCACATGAATCGTTCTTTTTCATATATGATCTCATATTGTTCACATGATGTCACGTGTTTATTTGAATTCATATGTGCTATGTCGGGGCATAACATGTCCTGGTGAAATGTATCATGATATGTTCTTTCACGTGACCACAATGAAACGTATGTGCTTTTTTCCATAAGGGTTACATTATGAACCTAACCTTATGAATATTAAGTATTCCTGCACATTGTATTGTAAAACATAGTGTTCTCAAATGTCCAAATGTTTCCAAGACAAATAAAATCACAGGACTGCCATTAGGGCCACTGTTAAGCCCTTGAACAAGACCCTTAACCATCAACTACTCGATGTTTGAATTTGATTCTGCCTAGATGAAGGTATATACCAAATAAATACACTATATGGCCAAAGGTTTGTGGACACCTGACCATCACACCCATATGGGGTTCTTCCTCAAAGTGTTGCCACAAATTTAGAAGCGCACACTTGTATAGAATGTGTGTGTATGCTTTAGCATTACAGTTTCCCTTCACTGGAACTAAGAGGCCCAAACCTGTTCCAGCATGACAACGCCCCTGCTCATAAAGCAAACTCCATGAAGACATGGTGTGTTAAGGTTGATGTGGGAGAACCCGAATGTCCTGCACAGAGCCTTGAACCCCACTGAACACCTTCGGGATGAACTGGAACACCGACTGCACCCCAGACCTCCTCACCCAACATCAGCACCTGACCTCGCTAATGCTCTTGTAGCTGAATGATCACAAATCCCTACAGCCACACTCCAAAATCTAGTGGAGAGCCTTCCCAGAAGAGTGGAGGTTATTATTACAGCATTATGAAAAGCCCAAAGAAAGATGGAAAGACCAAATCTGGAATGTGATGTTCAAAAAGCACTTATGAGTATGATGGTCGGATGTCCACAAACTTTTGGCCATGCAGTGTAAATAAATGTAAATGAAAGTATGGGAAAGTGTGAAAAATCACCTGTGAGGGTGAAAGACTCAAAGAGTGCAGGCTGGATGAGCTCTCTGTGAAGATCCAGCAGGGTTTTCTCAGACACCACATGGCCGAGGCTGCCAGGACCTACCAGGTTATCACCATCATATTCGCTTGAATGAGAAATCACGTCGTCCAAATTGTGGGGTCCTGAATACACACCACAATAAATTACAACAAATACATATTACTGATAGTTATACTTTTCTATTGCTATTATTATTACTGCTTGTGAATGTCAAAAGGAGAGTGCATGTCTACCAGCTGGCCGGCCTACTGAAACCCCTGAGTCTGCTTCCTTTATTCCAGAATAAAAGTCCTCATAGTCTGTAGGGAATACAGTATAATAATAGTAATTTCATGCTCAATTATAAATTATATACATATGCCCATTATAAAGACATGCCTTAGGGAAACCATATATTTTATGAATAATGTTTGATTCTTATCATTATTATCATTTCATTTGATTCTTATCATATACACACACACACACACACACATATATATGTAGGCAATAAATATAGGCAATAAAAACACACTGTTTTTTTAGTAATGGTGTAACATTATTGCAGTTTATAGTTCTAATATTTAGTAATCAGTATTAAAAAAAAGTTAATTGTAAATAAGTAAACCATATCGGTGTTGAATTCTCGATTCTGATTGGTCAGAAGGTGCTGATTAATTTTCTATAACCACACAGCTATGATATATTGTTGGCTGCAAAGCTAATCACAGGTTTATGTTAATATGCTCATTCTACAACATTATTGTTCCTATAGTAACAACGTAGACTGAGATGTATACGTGACGTTTTCTGTGAGGAGGGTTTATTTAGCATTTTTGGAAGGAGTCTCCAGTGTCAGCATTAAGTAACATTCAGAGCTAAAGATAAGTTTTCCAACACAAGGAACTCTTCAGGACAGAGTTCTTAGTAACATGACAAGCCGCGGTGTTTTTTTTGTTGTTATTGTTTTGTTTTCTTACTTCAAGCTAGAGCTAAAAGAGAGGCTTGTGAGAGAATGACTGTTTTGTAGCTCTTATAAGTGAGTAAACATATGCTATAATAGTATACATAAATATAGACAGTAGAAAAGTATGATGTGTCATTCTTTAATAAATTAAAAATGTTTTTTGTTGGCAAATCACTGTGGTATAAGTTAAATAAAACACTCTGGGAAATGCTGCTCATGGAAAATAATCAAATTCAGAGTGGTATCACATTTCCCCATCATTGATTGTTTTCTTATAACAACTGTCATGTTTTATTCCATACAAAATTAATAATGTATTAGAAATCATTCATAAATAGCGATTTATAATAATAATAATACACATTGAGATTTTTTTTTAAAAACACATTGAGAAATGTGTAGCCTTATTTGTTAATTGATGATGTAGCAAAAAGTTATTGCTGAAGCAGCAGAAAGTTTCTGTATGTGTTTTTTGACATTAAAGTACAACCATGACATCGCTTCTCTTTTCCCACCTAGATATCCGTGCTCATCAGGATATTCAGCTACAAAATCCTTCACTCTGGGGTTTTTATCTTCAGTTGGAACAGGAAGGTGGAACGGAGCAAAATCCATCTCATTCACATCACCTGAACTCATTTCAGCTGTGAGGATAGAAATATGATTTAGTGATCCTAAGAAGGAAAGCTGAGAGGCTCAGCTCTGTAGTCAGTTATACTGACTCTTTAAGTAAGATCCATCTGCAGGGAATATGACTCAGAAGTTGCACAAATATTGTAAGAAGTAAAAGAAAAATTATGAAGTGGGGAATAAGATAAAAGAATGTGCATGTATTATAAAATGAAATTGTACCTGTGTTCCACATTGAAATTAATGTCCACTTCATGATCAGTATAACTATAATTTCAAAATCATCCTGCTCTTTTCCTAATTTGACATCCATTTATATTGTAATGTTCATGATTCATGATTTAAAATATGAATATCATGTCTACACCCAGCACTACAATACATGCATTATGTAAAAACCTCCTACACTCTTAAGGGTACTTTGGTTGGCCCTCTGGGGGAACCTTTAAAGATTTTATGTGGGGTCCTACAACAGATTGTTTCCCTATCCAGCAACCCTTAAAACCCCTTAAAGAACTCTTTTTTTCAAGTGTATAGTCATTCTGTATTCTCACTGCAAGCTACCTGTAAGCAATAGCCATTCACAGTGCAAGAAAGCGTCTGTCAGTGATAAGGGGGTTTATCAACCAGAACATCTTGATCTAGAAATGACTGGATCACCACTTAAAGAGGCAAATAGAGAGTTTGCTATTTTATACCATAAATCAGTGGTTGTAATTCAGATATTATAGGTAAAACCAAATGTTTGACCTTTTGTCACATCCACCCAGTACAGTTCACTATCACACCTCCAGAGGGCACCCTTCTCCAAATTCTGTTGTCACATTTCCTGTTCACAGACTCTATAAAGGACATGGGTTACCATTTTCATTGCGAAGCCTTGCCGTTCGTTTGATCAAGTTCTGAGCTGTTATTCTTTATTTGCCTTCTTGTGTAGACCCTTGCCTTGCCTTGTTTCCCTGAATACCCTTTGGATTTGCACTCTGATTGTGGAAATACTGTGATTTTTGTGTTTGACACTGGGTTGTTTATTCACATTGAGTTTTGGATTGTGGACTTTCTTGTTAATAAACCTTAGAATGGATTCTCACAATGTCTCCAGGTGCTGTCAGTTACACGTTTAGTCAAGCAGTATTAGTACATCATATTACTTCATATAGTGTTATGGTATGTTTTATGGAAGTATGGCATTTGGATTGGCATCTATGAATTAAATATTGCGTTGACATGTAATCATGACTGAAGATAGCCACAAGGGGAACAATTTAAACATGCAGACATATTCTCATGAGATCTCAGTTCACACTTTATGAGGTACAGCCTCATACCTGATGCACTGTCTGTCTCAGACAGCAGGTCTAAAAGGGATGGATTCTGGTGCTCCACTGAACGCCCCCATCTGCGCCAACTGACAACACTGTCACGTGCCATCTTAATTTCATTGCCGGATGTTTCTTTCTGATTTAGGATGGACAGAGACGCAGTATTGGCAGGCTCTTGAAAGAAAAGTGTGTCCTCCTCCAGTTTAGAAGGTAAGCTTATGTCCAAACTGCCACAGAAAGGTACTGGAGGAGAGGAAAAATTAAAAGAGAAACTAATATAAATGCAATGCTGTTACACCAAAGATTAGCAGATTTAAAAGTATTCTTACCATCTGGTGCGCTTTTGCTAGATGCGTTTACTAAATACAGCTTCCAGAAGTAGGTGACATTTATAGGACAGCTTTCACATGCAGCTGTGACAGAGAATCTCTCGTTCCAGTTGACTGAATTTCCTCTGCACTCTTTGCAAGATACATGAATGATGCTGCAGAAAAATGAGAAGTCATAGGAAGCTTTTTTTTTAATCTTTGAATTAACAGTAAATGCAATGTGTATAGCACGCAGTCCTGTCTTCTCAGTCTGTTCATTATTTGCTTAATTTTCCATCATTTCTATAATGAATTATGTAAATGACATTATATCATGTTCACTTAAAATATTAAAAACTTAAAACTTTAAATATTCACCACACTGCCTGTACTTAAGGCCTTGTCTATTGTACTTAATATTGTCTGCATTTAATTTTATTTCTCTGCTCTGTCCAGAGTTGGCTCTAGCCTTCTGGGGGTCTTAAACCAAAATATTTGAATAATTTGAATAATTTTGTTCTGATTGTTGGAAGAAAAAATTCCTACCTGTGACCCTCTTTTTTTCCTAAGCAAACTTTATCAGCAACATACGTAACTGTCTTGACCCCCTGGTTTCTGTGAAACCCTAAGTAAGTTCTTATATTACTTATTAGGTAAATTGAAAAAGCCAATTTTAGGTTATAAGCTTGGCAGTCATCTAAATATGTAATGTTGCTAGGTAACATGAACCCGTTATATTCCTTTTTAAACAAATCAGCAACTGTATAGAGCCGTTTCTGACTATGTATTGTTCACCTTTGTACAGTATATGTGCAGTATCATGCTGAATTAAACAGAGATGAAATGTGCATGTGTAATGCTATGCATGTGCACCTGGTTGATTTGGAGCTCATGGTGATGAACATCTCGGATGAAGAGGACCGATTTCCACTTTGTACAGTAAGCGTCAACTTGAACAGATCACAGTTAGAATTCAGTGCGCTTGCAGGAAACATCAGCAATGCAGAGGAAGCGGGAACATGCTTGGAGAAACAGGAGGTCTCGGCCGTGTTTACCGGCCTACATTTCCACCTGTAACTTTGAGGAGAAAAAGTCACAATAAATGATCATTGATAAAGGGTAAACGACTGGGTTTCTTTTTTTTTTATTTTCTTAATATTAAAATAAATTTATAAATTTTTTTAGAAGAACTCTATATTCTATCATATACTTTGAAAATAAAAAAGTGATGCCATTTTTGGTTTCTAAAATTAATTTTTTGACAGATGGGTCTTTAACCGCATTTGCTGGTGCCACAGAGGAAAAAAAATAAGCATAAATTGCACCATTAGACTCAAGGATTGTTGTGGTGGGAAAATGATTATTGAGTGTATTGTGGCAACAATAAAAAGGATTCTTTAGGGAACCTGTATGGTATCTCTCGAAAGAACCTTTCATAGCATCTTTATTTTTAAGATTTAGATTCAGATTTTTAAATAGTCTCTCAAACCAGAACATAAAAAGGACCAAAAATATTTACAGTATTGGATACTGGTTATAACTAGTGTTAATGGCACCCATTTTCATCAAACCATTGCATATATTTCATGTCTAAAGAATTTATTGTTCAATTTATTCTTCAGATTTTTTTTTTTTTACATGACTGTTTTTTCCCCTTGTAAAAAGTCTGCATGGCAGGACAATGTGCATATTTACGTTTTAAAAAATATATGTTTACTTTGCTCTAAAACATATCATTTTCAATTAATTGCACTTGTGGCGAACAGCAAACACATTTCAGTTGAAGTCAATGGATTATACATGGATTATTGATTTGATAGCTGTGAAATAGACACCACCTACATGACAAGGAACTAGTATAAGTTAGGATAAATGGACCTATTTACTACACACATGCAGACATTCTCATTCACATTCATTGGTGTTTACCTCATAATGTTATCAGGAAAATCTGGGTCATATGATCTATGTCCATCCACAGTGATGTTTGAGTTGCTGTTGTGGCGGTTGATAAACACATTTGTGCCTCCACTGATGACGCTCACAGGTGAGCTAGGCATCACCTCGATCAGAACAGTGTATGTGCTGTAAACTATGCTGCCTACAACTTGAACCTTTGGGGCGACAAATGTACTGGTTAAAATTTAATACCTACTTAATGTTACAATATTTATCATTTTATAATTGCTTGTATAGTGCATCATGCTATCAGCTTACAATTTATGGTATTTCAAATATCCCTTCTCCCACCATGCTGGTTAAGCTATCCAATTAACTATAGAATGCTGCATTTTACAGAACAGCCAAAGGCCAAATTGGGAAAACGTGACTGTGTCCAGCAACATCAGGAAACTGTTAACTGACATTGCTCGCTGCTACTGCACCATACTGTAACTGTACCACGCTATAATGTAGGTACACAACTAGCCAGCTAGTTAAATGCTAGTAAACTAGCTTGCGTTTATCACCGGTTGACACACTGTATGTGTGTACCACCATATTTTTTTAGTAATTTATATAACAGGTAGACCTTTTTTAAAAAAAACCCACACGTTTCTTTATTACTAACATTATTTACAGCCAGCTAGATAGCCAGATTAGCATATATGTTCTGGTGCTAAAATGTTCTGGTTACCACAATACTGTGCTCATATATAGTAGTGATAGGTTCAGGCCACTGAGCCTATTTTGTGAAATCACAAACTGAGCTCATAAGTAACCTTTGTATACTGGGGGAAAAAAAGTAACTTTATTGCTTATGTAACCATGTCAAAAACTCATTTCTCTCATTTTCACCTCTTTTAAAAAATATCAGCTCACCCTGTTTTTAAAATCTTGCACACATTTTAAAATAGCACAATTAGTACCAGTATAGCATAATATTAACACTGAGCTCAAATTTAGCTGTACCTCACAACCATAAACGAATTGTACAGACAGTAATATTAACTTTACCTTAGCTACTGCTCTATATGTGCCATAATGAAGGAGGTACTCTGGAAGCTCCAGATGTTGTTGGTTTGTTTTGATGCCTGTGGTTGAGAGTTGCAGTCCAGCCGGTCCATAGAGAGCCCAGCTGTAATGGAGTCCTTTGGAGGTGTTGCACTGGATCTGCTCTTCATACGTCACACCAAGACACACAGGCTGGTCACGCCACACCTAATACATGAAATAAGACACATGCAAAAGTCATATTTAAAATTCATTTGAATTTTGACTATGCTGATGTATGGTACAGGAATACTGCTTAGAAAATCAACAAAACATCTAACCACAAATGGTCAAATTTACATCTGGATTTATGTTATGGATGCTTTGATGTCTCTCTGACCTGGATCTTGCTGGGTCCCATGTTCTTCACAGGTGGAGGTTGGCATGGCTCACGAACGACAAACACGTGTCCTTTTAAAGAGGCCGAGCTCACAAGGTTGGAGACGATCGCTTCTACTATGAACTCCCCTGTACTGCATGATGAAATGTTTAATAGCATTACTTAACGTTGTAGCATTGTCATCTATAATCAGGGTTGGCTGGTATAAAGGGGGGTAGCAGGGCTAAGCCCTCCCTCTCTTTTTTTTACTAGAAATAACAGCACCAGTAGCGGTGATAACTAAAAATACGCAGAATGATGTGAAGGAGAGGCTGATTTCTTTCAAGCCCAGAATGTCGATTCACAAAAAGTCACACACCTCTGCAACTGAGACTAGAAGTATATAGACTAAACCTCCAATTAAAGTACAAAGTAATACACAAGGGGACAAAAGAACTGTAGTTTTTGTGTGGTTTGAAGATAAGATCTGGCTAATGGCAAGCACAGCTTTTCTTTTTCCTTCCTTTATTATGAGACATTGCATGATGAATGGTGTTGCCTATCTGTATTTCCATGAGTGTATGTGTGTGTTCTTATGTGTATGCACAATAGTTTTATGCCTATGATCAGGCTCATGCTTTAAGGCTCAACCATAATGGTTTCATAATACTAACAGAGAATTGCTGACCTTTTATGCTGACCTTTTAGCCTTTCTATTCAATATCATGCTGTAACTATCTAAGAATGACAAAGATTGAACCTGAAGAAACTGACATGTGAAAGACAGAGTAAAGGGGGATAGGTAACATCACAAAATAAAACATTAACTACAGCGTTTTCAATCACACACGATCCGATTAATAAATAAATATTTAAATTTAAAATAACTGAAATTGGTGCATTTATACTTAATACATCCAATTTTGTGATGTCCCTGCAAAACTTTTAATTGACCTTTAAATGACACAGTCTGACACACTATTTAGACGCTCACTAAAAGAAATGTATTCTTCCCAAATCAGAGCATGCTTGTTACCTGTTAAACACATGATGCTCAGTGTCCTGTCCAACTCTTCGTGCTCCATCTCCAAAATCCCAGAGATAAGTGACGCCTGTTCCAGCATTGATCCTACAGCTAAAAGGCACTGTCGTATTCAGCAACACCGAGCGAGTGTACAGAAGTCTGTTGAGACGCACAGCTCTTTGAATCACTATAGTATAAACATCAGAGCTAACAGAGCCGAAGCTGCTGGACATGCTGACCGTGACGTTGTACCTGCAAACCAGAAAACAACTCAACACTTAGAGCCTCACTTACAACAGTGCTGAGTTCCAAAAAGAAATCAGAAGCATGATTTATAATCATTCACAAGTGCATGTGTGATTAAATTCAGTTCAGCAAAAAAAATCACATGCAAATTTCCACGTCATATCTTGAAATGTAGCGAATCGGCCAAATGTTTAGAGTCCAATGTTTATTTCTATCATTTGTACTGTAATTACAGACTAATGTTACTAACAGGTTTAGCATTGTGCATGTCCAAATCATCTCACCCTTGCTTCAAAAGACCAACATTTTCTAGTCCACCATATCTCATATAAACAAGTGGACCAGTATACCTGTCTGGATGGAGGTATTTCTTAATGAATGTCCTGGATGGAGTTCTAACTGTTGTTTTGTCCCCAAAATGCCAGTGAAACTCCAGTGGGTCAGGCTCTTCAGTTATAGCCAGGAATTTAATATCTTCTCTTGTGGCATAAGCTTGTTTCTCAGTGTAGATCCAAACAACTGGGAACAAAAATTGAGATTAGCAGAAGTAAAAAAAAAAGAAGAAGAAGAAGACGAAGAAGAGGACGAAGAAAAATCACCACAGAGGCTATATTATAGCTTCTATAATGTGTATATATGTATATACAGTATGTTATACATTATAATTAAGAAATAATGTATTGATAAAGATGTTTATGCTGTCTCTGAAACTATACTCTTGGTTTAGGGTGCTAAGCTTCCTTACTTGGAATCTCTGAATTAGGGAAAACAGGAAACGGATCTATGTGTATAGAACTTTTAATGGTTCAAACAAAGATCCTTTTAGTGTTTTTTATTTGTTATGTGTTATCTATATGTTCTGTTGCAGTTTTGGTGAGGTGTTTATGTATATACTATATATAAAATATACAAATACAATGCTGGTGCCAGACACTGGCACACTTCTACTGCTGTAGCTCCTCTCCCCCTATGGATGTGCCTGACTCATTCTAGTGCTCTGCTTGTAGTATCTGCTTGGGATGGCTTGGGGATCTCATATGGGGAGCTGTACTGTACTGTAATGGCTTGGGACTGCGATTGCTGTAGTGGCTTTGGGGCTGCAGTTGCCACGAGCACCTTCGTACTCA
>CM075024.1:12311989-12341120 GCA_037576675.1 Pangasius sanitwongsei
TAATAATAATAATAATTATTATTATTATTATTATTATTATTATTATTATTATTATTGTTGTTGTTGTTGTTGTTGTTGCTGTTGTTGTTATTATTATTATTAACATTAACAACATAGCATTTCCATCTACAAATAAGGATGAAGCATGTCTGAAATCAACTGCCAGGCTGTTCTTCGGCACAGTGCCGTAAGTTGTTTTCCGTAAGGTTCCCAATCTGGGTCCTGGAGGGAAGGACCCATTGTCCTGCACATTTTAGTGTTTTCTCTGAGAGCTGACAATTAGCTGTTTAGTTGGATCAAGTGTGTTGGGAGAAGGGAGAGCACTAATGTGTGTAGGACAGGGCAGGGAACCTGTGCCCTAAACTCACCAACCCCGACCTTCAGGATCCCTTCAACTGCTACTACTGAAATAACAGTGATATATGGATGAACAAATGAATAGGCTAAAAAAAATTAAAGGTAGTATTTTGAGTAGCTTTTGAGTCTCATACCACAGCGATTTACCAACCATTACCATTTTTTAATTATTAATCTACATTTATTAGCCTATTTATAATTAACCTTTAGTTGTAATTAATGTTACGGAAGGCAAGATTTGAGTCTTTTACACACAAGAGTTTGCTCTTTCTGGTTCTGGACAGTCCTTCCATAAATGTTAAATAAATGTCTCCTAACAGAAAATAAATAATAATAAATATAATATATAATAAATATTATAATATTGATAATTATTCTAATTTAAGAATTAAACCGCGCTATGGTCTAATGAGCCTATTGTTATGAACACAATTCACACAGAATACAGAAGAAATATTAGTTCTGATTAGTTATCGGCTGTGACGTCATAGCGCACGCCCTTATACTCCAGCAGAGCCAAAGCAAAACGCAAAGCAACTCCCAGGTGATGCAGTGGGTGCAATTCACATTCCCAGCCTTTTGTATCCAGGTTACACCTGTCAAGAAGGTTTTCATCACCAAATGTGATTGAAGAAAATGAAGCAAGGGAAACAAATTATTACTCAGAGTTTTAATAAATAAATAAATAAATAAAAGATCAGCTGACATCAGTGCTGCAGAAACAAAATGCTTAATAAAATTAAGTCATCAGAAAAAATATTGTCATTTTTTTTAAATCGATTTTTTTTAACAATTATTAGTTGTTGTTTTTTTTTTTAAATAAAAATGGAGTTTTAATAAAAAAGGAACCAGAGTTGATTTAGTGAATCCAAAGCAGGATTTTACACTCCCTTTGCTTAGCATTGGAAAGATTATTTTGTTTACTATTTCACTATTTCATTTATCTCCTTCTCAAGTATGCTTCTCTCTCTCTCTCTCTCTCTCTCTCTCTCTCTCATGTTGTTCTCTTTGGCTGTGACCTGTCTAATAAGGATCAGCAGATGCATTAGTACTAGAGCATGATGAAAAGTCAAACTGGGGGCATGTAGAGGGGAACTCTTCTCCACTTTTCCTCTGGTGTAGGAACAGAGGAACTGGCCGTTCATCAAGATTAGGCCCTTTTCTCCCTGCAGTACTGGAGCTCGTTTTCCTTTTTATCCTCTTTGCCAAGGTGGAAAAGCCCTCCCAAGTTATCAGGAGCCATTCGACTCTGGAAATGTTCTGCTCTTACTCGTTGTGCAATGTCATCACACGTTTATTTTGTGCTTGTATGATATTGATTGTTTTAAATTAATTAAAAAACGAAATGTACTTTTGTCAGTTAATTGCTGACTCGATGCAGGGAGCTCACCCCTAACGAGCTGGCTGATAATACGTTAGCTCTTGATTTGTGGATTAGTGGTTAGCACGTTTGCCTCGCACCTCTAAGGGTGAGGGGTCGATTCCCATCTCCAGCTTGTGTGCGTGGAGTTTGCGTGTTCTCCCCGTGCTTCGGGGGTTTCCTCCGGGTTTACCGTTTCTTCCCTCAGTCCCAAGACTGTGGTGTGTGTGTGTGATTGTGCCCTACGATGGGTTGGCAGGCTGTCCCCTGCCTTGTGCCCTGAGTCCCCTGGGATAGGCTCCAGGCTCCCCGCGACCCTGTGTAGGATAAGCGGTACAGAGAATGGCTGGATGGATGGATTTGCGTCAGCGTGTCTTGTTGGCCGATTCATGCTTTGTAAAATAACAAATGCTTCTGTGACCTTTATTATTTTAGCCTGAAACCTGGTTGGATGGATGGACATTACAGCCTTTTGTCAAATGGTGCGGGCTGTAGAATATGCATGATGTGCCATATTCAAGCTGAAACACGCAGCTGGATTCTCACCACATATGGAGAAGAAAAGAAAACATTTAAAAAAAAAAAAAAAAAAAAGCTACGGATTTAAAAGAGACTTTAGGACATCTTTTTTAAAAGATGGTCCCCGACATTTCCTACAAAGCTGGCTTTAGTGAATTCTGTGAAGTTGAAAATGAGACTGTTGTTTATCTGAAAATGATTCATTTCTCTGTAGCTGTAATAAAGACAGCTTACAGAAAGTGTATTAACATATTCATGACTGATCTTACAGAATAACCAATTAAACGTGGACCCAGGTTAAAGAACATTCTTAGGGTTAAAGAAGTAGCTTACTTGCTTTATAGGAACCTCGGGTTATTTTGAACAACAATTACAATTGCATCATCTTAATTTTTGGAACATTTTAATTTTTCAGCATTATCAGAGAGATGAATATTCACAAGCCAATTTTACACGAATGTGATAAGGATTAGTACTGATTTCATTTGAATCAAATTTTAATTTGAGCCAAAACCACAACTCACGCATATTTAACCCTTCACTAAATATCAGTCGGGATTATTACATTTGTTTTTTTTTTTTGTTTTTTTTTTATATATATCGGGATTATTACGTATGTGAAATGGTGAGGATGTGATGATGTCGCAGGTGACGCAAAAGAGAAACAGCCGCCATTTTGTTTCAGACCCATATTGTTATTCCACAAAATGGATGTAACAAATGCTGTTGAAGTTGACCCATATAAATCCCTATTAATAATTTGTGGGTTTTTTTTTTTTTGTTTTCACACTTTATTAGTCAGTTGCTGCAGCAGCAAATGTTTAACAGCAAGAGAATGAGCGACTCTGCAGGCTGATGGTTTGAAATGAACCTTTTGCTTTGCAGTCTGTTGCTTTACTAGGGGGAGGAAATCACACACCTGTTTTATAGACTCTTAATCATCATAAACACATCATACTTTCACCTCAGCATAATGCATTCACGCATACAGCTCAGCAATAAGCTAATATAACACCTCCTGAATTTTTCCTTTGGTCATGATGGTCACATGTGTTGTTTTAAAACAGGAGAAATTAGGAAAAGATACTTCAAATATTTACTGAATTCTTTATAATGCTTCCTAGAGAAAGTTTTATACTAATATATTTTGTACAGAAGGGGGGGAGGGGGTTGTTGTAAATTTATTAAATAATAAACTACTTAATAGTGTCATATTCATTCATTCAGTTATAAGTCAGTCTGTTATCTACAGTGTAAACGCTTTATCCTGGTCAGGGTGGCAGTGAATCCAGAGCTCACTGCAGGAAACTGATTTACAATAAAATAAAATAAAATAAAATAATGTTAAGGCATATGTTTACAGATGACTTTATCTGTAAAAAAAAAAATCTATCATTATATAACAAGGCAGCTTTAAAAACATATTTGTAATTCACATTATCTCTCGCTGTAGGACTAAAGATCTCTCTCTCTCTCTCTCTCTCTCACACACACACACACACACACACACACACACAAACAGAGAGAGAGAGAGAGAGAGAGAGAGAGAGAGAGAGACGTGAATCCCAAACATTAAAATATATGTCACTCTGTCTGCATTCAGAATAAATATAAACTTGTAGGCATTTATATTGGCTTAGAAAAAAAAATCCCATTGGTTTTATTAATATTTTGTTTCTCTGCAGCATAGATCTATTGCTTAATTTTTGCAGTTGCAGTTTGCATTTAAATAACCACATAATTCCTCCCCTGTTTTGACAATCCCACCCTCACTTTTAAAACCACATTTAGACCTTACAGAAGAAGAGAGGGGCAGGTGCTCAACTTTTTAAAAAAATGGATCAAGATTTTAAAGCTACAGCATAACCTACTGAATATACTGAATACTACACATTCAAACCAGACATCCACAAGCATGCCATGTTATACTGTTAAAAGGCCATTTGTCGAATTATATATTCATTTTATTAAAATATAGTAATACATATTTAAAAGATATTTAATGAAGAGTGTGATAATAAAATACGTGTCTGGAGTATATCCCAGGAAAACCCTGGACACAATAATTAACACCTAGGGGCAATTTAGAGTAGCCAGTCCACATAGAAGGGTGGATTTGGGAGGTAGTATGAAACTGGAGAACCCGGAGGAAACCCATGTGGGAGAACATGTGAAACACTACAGTACCGCCCACACTGATAAGATAAGATAAGATAAGATAAGATAAGATAAGATAAGATAAGATAAGATAAGATAAGATAAGATAAGATAAGATCATTTTGTTCTGGTGTGTGATAAACCCTAACTTTAAATTTAAGAGGTTCTGATGTAGTAAAGTGTTCTTACTCATCAGTAAGTTTAGGGAAAGTGTGTAATATCTCCTGTATTATATTGTTAATCTGAAAGCTATATTACATTACATTGTATTCTATCTCGTAGCCGAGCTCATACAGAGTTTCTTCCACAATACAAATTAATTCCATATCATTTTTAAAGATTCATAAATGCTATGCTAACTTTCAATCATGACAGTTGCTCTTTTGTTTTGTTTTTTTAATTTTTATTTTATTTATTTATTTTTTTAATGAACTTGTCAGGACACAAATCTTTATTTGCACAGCACTGAATTAACACAAAATATGGAGTTAGTTGTACAATTTTGAATTAACATCAAGTGTTGAATTAAGAATGACTAAATCCAAATATTGTCTAGGTTTTTATTTATTTTTTTTTTTTTACATGATCCGTCTGGCCACTTTTGTTAAATTCCATAATAACCCTTTTTTCAGTTCAATAGCCTGGACTTCCTATAGTTCCTATTTTAGTTCCTATAATTCCAAAATGTTTAAGAGGGCTAGGGATGGGTAAAGAAAAATACATTTCCTCCTATAGAAGGTCTAATGGTGATCTGGAGAAGTTTGCATTTTTCTCCTGAGTCTCCGACAGCAGCAGCTCAGTGCTTAGAGCAGCAGGTCAGTGGAGCTCTGCTATTAAATGATAAAGCCTGTTCTTTCATTTGCTCCATTCTTGCAATACATGAAATTGATGATACATAATATAATTTCTTTACTGTGATTACAGTCATTTATTGCAAGGTTGATGTGCATTAAATAGAAAACTGGAATTTTTTGCGGGTATCAACTGAATATAGGCCTTCATTTCTTAATTTCCTCTTCAATTTTCTAAAAAAAAAATTGTTTGTTTTGGAGATTTTCTAAATGCTTGGAATCAAAATTATTTCCAATTAACTTGGTTATAATGTTACTGGTGCATAATTTGCCTCTCTCTCACGGGAGGGGGGAAGTGTTTTTAATTCTGTACTGCTGTAGAGTTTCGGGATAACTGGCATGGTCTCTCTATTACAAATCTGTACATACTGAAAAGAGCCAAATTGTATGTACATTTATGGAATGTTAAGGTTACAGTGAGCTGCGGGGTCAACCACTGTAACTTTTATTGCCATATCCCATAACCAACCATATCACTCATTAAGATTGAGATCCTCATAACCAACCATATCACACATTAAGACTGAGATCCCCATATCCAACCAAATCACTCATTAAGACTGAGATCTTCATATCCAACCAAATCACTCATTAAGACTGAGATCTTCATATCCAACCAAATCACTCATTAAGACTGAGATCCTCATATCCAACCATATCACACATTAAGACTGAGATCCCCATATCCAACCAAATCACTCATTAAGACTGAGATCCTCATATCCAACCAAATCACTCATTAAGACTGAGATCCTCATATCCAACCATATCACACATTAAGACTGAGATCCCCATATCCAACCATATCACACATTAAGACTGAGATCCTCATATCCAACCATATCACACATTAAGACTGAGATCCTCATATCCAACCATATCACACATTAAGACTGAGATCCCCATATCCAACCATATCACACATTAAGACTGAGATCCTCATATCCAACCAAATCACTCATTAAGACTAAGATCCGATATCCAACCAAATCACTCCTTAAGACTGAGATCCTCATAACCAACCAAATCACTCATTAAGACTGAGATCCCCATATCCAACCAAATCACTATTAAATTAGCGTGAGATTGGAAAGGAAGCTATCACTTCCAACATGCTTCTGTTCAAGCTTTAATACTGTAATGCTTTAGAGGACTGAAAACGTTTCTTCTTGCATGTTTTTCTGTATTGCGGCTTTGTTCTCCCCCTACTTAAACATCTCTCTTTCTCTCTCTCTCTCTCTCTCTCTCTCGTACTCGTGTTATAGGATTGGGGGTTGGGGGGGAGGGGGGGGGGGGTGTCCTGGGGCATGTTAGGTATGTATTTTAACCAAATAACTGGTTCTGCCCTCTGTCGGACAAAATGCAAATCATTTCTGAATCCAAAGAGATGGAAGTCGTCATGCTGATGCAGTTGATGTAAATAAAATTTCCCGTCATTTAACCGAGGTGCACTACATCTTGCCTAAATGCTGTTCAACCAGTGAATGAAAACTCATTTCTATTTGACCGATAAATGATTCATTCAGTCAATGACAAGATAAATCACGTGGGACACGTGATCTTTAGAAGGACTGAGTGATCTATCCAACAGCTACAGTCACAGCAGGTCTTTTATATGTGTGATGTTATGAATATGTTGATTTGGAATACATTCTTATGCTTAATGTGTGTTCCTAAATGTATGTTTAATGTCTTTATTATTTATATGTTTAATGTAAGTTTTTAGGGCACAGCTAATAGGGATCCTAACAAATAACCAAGCAAATAAACAAACGAACAGGTCCACTGCTGTAGCTAAATATGGACCTAATTCTCATCTTAACCTATGTAGTCCAAACAAAATATTGTATAGACTTTGTTTTCCGTATCTTATCATTGTGGGGTCATTTGGTTAAGGGCAAACAAAAATAAAAATACACTGCTGATCTTAGCCTGGTGTTAAAATAGTTTCAATGTAGTAATGCATCGAAGGGGCTTCCCAAGTAAAGTGGCTCTTCCCATTAAGGTACTAAGGGTCCGTTTCCAGATCTACCCTCTAGCCTACTGAATAGTCTACTTGCGTGTAGTGTTTGCATGGCTTGAGGCATGATAAGCAAACACAAACACAATTTAAAGTCACATTGCTGTGGGTTTTCAAGGATTAAGAGAGTAATCCATTATAATAATAATTATAATGGTTTAACATTTTATTGGCTTAGTGCTAATGGAACTACCCCCAGATAAGCTGCATATGCAAATGTTACAAATAATTCTCTACGTTGGGTTAATTTTTATTTATTATTTGGCAGATTTGTTATTTGGTTACAACATGAACAAAAGCACTAGGCTTATTATTGATGTTTGCTTTGCTGATATAAGCTTTATTGCTCGACATTGAACAAACAAAAAATTCGACAGATCATGATGATCAGCTTTGCTCTCAGAAGCTCAGGTAGTTCTTTTTAAAACTGTGATCGCTTTTATTAGCATAGAATAATATTATGCAACATTAAAAAAAAATAAACACTTACTATGCACAGTGTCAGCGCGTGTCTGACCTACAATTAACCTACAATTAAAATCATGATAAAAGAATCCGAAACACCAAATTAGCCACATTAAATGCAAAAGCACCCCTAAAAGAAAATCCTAAAAAAAAATTAAAAAAAAAAAAAAAAAAAAAGGCTAAGAAGTTTTAAAAATAGGTTGACATCTCATTAGTTAAGGTCTGACACTGATAGCTGTTGCCTACAATCTGTTGCGAGGTCCAGGTCAACATTATGGCAGCAGAATGTGACCCAAAGCAGCCACATTTAATGCAGCAATCCATCCCTAATTATTCTGCACCATTTCTTTTTTTTTTTTTTTTTTTTTTTTTTTGTGACAGAAATGGCTGTAAGAGACGTCTCTTGCCAGAGTCGGGTTGTGTCCAGGATTGGATGAGATTATATTATCCGTCATTCCACAGCAGACGGAAGTGGAAAGTCTGGGCTGTCACTCATTACTGGGTTTTAACACGACAGGACATAATTATTGAAAAGAAATGTCTAAGAAAACTATAATTTCAAAAAGATGAATCTGAATAGTGCTTCTAAAGCATTTATAAATGGACTGTCATAACAGGGCATTTGAAAATCTAGGAGCATTTCCATGCACAAACAATAAAATGAAACAAAATTCGCATTAGCGTGCTACATACATGCAATGCCAGTCATTCTGCTTTCCTCAGGATTAAAATGGAAAACATGTATAAGCATAATACGTGTTTATAAAATACGCGCTCGCACGCGCGCACACACACACGCACACACAGAGGACCGGGCCCTTGCACACGCCCTCGCGCGCGCGCACACGGCCGCATGGTGGCAGTGGTGGGGTGCGATTGGGGCTGGAGGAGAAAGTGGGTTTTTCTCCAGCGGCGGGGGTTAAATTGTGCTTCGCGACAGCGAAACTCCGCCACCTTTGGTTTCTGTGAACGGCGAGTGAAGCTGAGCTTTACTTTACTACTTTCATTTGATGGCAACATAAATAATTTCTAATGCAAGCTTCGTTAAATTCACTTAATGCTTCGATTATAAATCGCACAGAATAATAACCCCTAGATAGCTACACAGTAGCTGCACTAAAATACCAGTTTTAATACGCCATCCTTCACACGTCTCGTGAATGTGATTTATTTATTTATTTATTTTAAATAGAGAATGTTGTAAAATGTGCTCTTTGGGTACAGGCTATTGTTAATTACATTAAGCGAAACACTGCAATATCAGTCCAAAGGCTTTACTCAGACATGCTCACCAGAAAAGGAAACCTTCTGCAGTTAGTTCATTTCCTGATAAATTGTCGGGTTTGTATGTTAGATTTGTTTATTACGTCAGTAAATGTTGCCTCTCTTAAGATGAAAAGAATCAGACAATATTTGTGATGTCATTTTGCTGCAACATGGAACAACAGATTTGAAAACCCCAGGTCTTAAAACAACAGATAAATAGATATGACGAAAATGAGATTTTTTTTCCCCCTCACATTTCTATTATATAAATGTCAGTAACCCAACAAAACAACATAAACTGAACATTACAGTTCTAACGTGGCAACAGTGGAAATTAGGGCTTTCCACCTCCAAACTCCCAGTCCCATTTTAACCCCTGGTCAGCAGAGGAACAAAGACTGGGAATCCCACCGTGTTTCCAACTGACTGACACACACACACACACACACACCAGTATTACCTCCATGAGGGTTGTCGTGCTTAATTTTTGACAGCTGTAAACTGAACTGTTTAGATCCCTTATAGTTTCAGTTGCTTTGAAAATACACACATGCACTCACACACACCTCCTTGTGTGTGTGTGTGTGTGTGTGTGTGTGTGTGTCGATCAGATTTCCCTCCTAGGAAAAGCCGAGAGGGAAAAGCAGCTCAGCCGAACAAGAACAACTTCACGAAACAAAAAATCTAACTGAAATTTTAAAAACTATATAACAAGCATAAGGGCTTATAGACCGTTATAACTACCTACTGACACTTTTTCCTTCGTTTCTGTAGCAACATAACATAGCAACTATTTAGAAGTATAGGCTGATACTCAGATTCCTACAAGAAAAGGTTAGTTGAATCTTTCAAAATGCTAAAACGTCATATTTCACTATTAAAATTTTTAAATAATATTTTGTTTTGAGGTGAGGAATCCTAACTGGGCTATTATCAACACACATCAAAACCCTAAAAAACAGAATTTTTATATTTTATTATATAAAGAAAATTTTTTTAAATTTTATATATAAAAAATATTAGTGTGATCGCTTTGAATTATGACTATACCTTTAACTGCTCATAGCCTGCTGCGTTTTAAATAAGCTGCACGAATTAAAAGCATTTTATACTTCGACCACCAACAGTTTGATGGGTTTATGGTGTAGTGAGACAGTGAGACAGCGGGCTTTAGGTAGTCCTCCGTGCTCCTCCTGTGTCCTGGTGCCTGGGAGCTTTTCCCCGCAGATAGCCTACGACTTTAACTACTGCCTCTGAGCACACTGCAGGGTTATCAGAAAATAATGCTTATCAGAAAATATAGCTCTCTCTCTCTCTCCCTATATATATGTATATATGTGTGTGTGTCTATATATATATATATATATATATATATATATATATATATATATATATATATATATATATATGATATAGGGAGAGAGAGAGAGCTATATACCATAACCTCATGCTGTGGTTGTAACTGCGTTGGTCTGTTGCTCTGGAGAATTCGCCAGGATTTGTCTCTTTAGTAGAACTGTAGCCTGTGTCTCGCTGTGTTAGTTGTCCGTTTTGACAAGTTCAGCTAAAGTGAAAAAGCCCGTCACCTTTGTGCTGAACTGGGAGAATGGGAGCTTACATGTGTCGTGCGTCACACACCGTGTATTTAACTCCTTAAGCTCCCAGGAGCCGTCGATGGGTCCAGACTTACATTCCTCACTCCTATAACTATAATTCCCTAGTAGTGTTACTGCAGTTACCCAATAAATTTGTGCACCCCTAAAGGCTGTGTGTGGAAACCTGTAACAGAGGGTTTCTATGTGACAGGATTTAAGTAGAACACACTTTAAGAGTCTAGAGAACCCTTACCTATCCAAAGATGAATAATGTAGGATTAATAAATAATCCAGGACTGTAAGGGGTTTATCTGCATGACACAGTAGCTTCCTGCAATCAATTGTCCTTTACATCAAGAAAGTGAAACAGCTACAGGCTCTAATGTTTACACAATATTACTGGTTTTGGGCCATTTTTACATAGTGTTAATTTTGTTAAATTTTGTTATTTGTTATGTAATTTTGTTAAAGAATCCGAAAAGGGAATTCTAAGCTTTAGGCTTAGCCGTGTTATGTAATCACACACACACACACACACACACACACTGTGGCTTCTCTTTGTTATTCTCTTTATATATAGGCTAGAGGATTTCTTTGTCGTTGCTTTCCTGAAGGAAAACATGTTACACCACGAGCCTTGTGAACATTGTACTACATCCTGAACTTTTTTTGTATTTGGATGTTACGTATATGCCACTTATATAATACAGGATGTCCCAAGAGTCTGCATACATAGGGGAAATACACACTTTTAGCAAAATCTGTTTCAAAACTTTTCATGCAGTTATATATATATATATATATATATATATCTATATATATATATATATATATATATATATACACTGTGCATAACAAAATGTGGAACACAGTTTGCTAAAAAACAAGTGCTTATATATATATATATGTAGATAGATAGATAGATAGATAGATAGCCTTTGACAAAATAAGAACGTACAGAAATCTTAAGGTTGCAATGGACTTGAACAGGAAACATGGCAAGCACTTCACACACAACACTGCTGCCAAATTATTAACAAATTCAAAAAGACTGGGAATGTTCTGGACCAACCGAGAAGTGGACGCCCACGAACATCCACTGACGAAGACACAACTGACATGGTGCTGGCGGAAACAGTCCCCTGTGTATGGAGACTTTTGGGACACCCTGTAGAATCTTAAATATCAGTATGTGCTTGTTTCATTAAATAATTCATTCATTTATTCATGTAGCCTTATTTATTTAAGCAAACACATTGTCTTTATTGTATTTGTAAATCCAAATTCTGTTTATAGAAAAATTTCTATAATTTTGTGTGTAGTTTGTAAGAATAAATAGCTTGTCTTAAATTATACTTTTATAGGCTATATATTTTATTTCTTTAACCGTTAAAAAATATAAATAGCCTATATTTATATATACGTATACAGATGCGTTTACATATATATGCTGTTTTTATTACAGAATGTGGAATAGAGATAAGTGTTAATCGGAATGATGTACCTTTTTCTTTTTTTTCTTCTTAATACTACTGTGTGAGTGTGTATGGGTGGGTGTGGGTGCGCGCGCTGTGCTTGTGTGTGCCTGTCGGGGTGTGTGTGTGTGTGTGTGTGCTTCAGCCACGTGTCCCCTCCCCCGCCAGTAATCCCTCTATACTAGGGGCTTTCCCTCTGAACCACTACCTGCCCAAAAGCCTCAGGTGTTCAGAGCTGCTCTGCCTCTCCAAATGCTTAGTCCTAATTCTCTGTGGACAAATTACAATCGCTGGATAGTGCTCTTTATTATAACCCATAGTGCACCGCGAACCCAGTGTACAGAGCATGCACTCTACTTCCACTAATTAGTTATTTTGCATATTTTACGATTTTTTTTTTTTCAGCTTGAAATGTATTTGACAGGATATTTATTTGAAATATTTTAAATGTCTCTATCTTCATATTTAAAGGTAAATATTAAGGTGTGTGTGTGTGTTTCTCCACGCGCGCATACACACACACACACGCACACTACAGCTTCCTCGGACCTCTGGACGTTTTCACGTGCTTCTCTTTGTTACGCTCCTTATCTTAAAAAGTGAAGTTGTCCTTTCCTACAAAAAAATTAATATAGCCTATTTTTGAAGATCTTATGTATGTATGAATGTATTCAACCTCGCCTATATAGGTTAATATATTCCAGTCTATAGTCTCCATTGTCTTTATGTAGAGTTACTCCCTGCGTTCTCCAGTGGACTGGTGGCTCTTAATTGACCCTGGGTGTGTAACGAGCTGTTCTACCTGTCAGTTGTGTATTTGACACAGAAAATGGCTTTTAATTCTCTGTTGTTCTATGTTTTTTTAATGTTTAAACTGTGTATGTAAAGGCGGATGTGATGTCTGAGAACGAGGCCTAAGTGTTAGAGCTTACTGCAACGATAAGTTTGAGCTGTGACTCTCACTGTTCTTGGTACAACACTCTTGTTTATTTGAAAATCGTCAAATTCTTAGTTTTGCAGAATTTGCAGCACTCCTTTAAAGGCTGTATCGGAAATGCATGGAAGCACCATGCACGCAAACTACAAGCACTGTATTATCACTGTAATATGTACACTGTGGTCTTTAAAGTCTGATATGTAGGCTATTTCTGTGATGTTTGTCTGCTATTATGTTTTTCTATATGGCCAAAAGTATATGGCCACCTGGCCATCACACCCATATGTGCTTGTTGAACATCCCATTCCAGATATAGCTCACCTTCTGCTTTTATAATAAGCTCCATTCTTCTGGGAAGGCTTTCCACTAGATTCTGGAGCATGACTGTTGGGATTTGTGTCCCTTCACCACAAGAGCATTAGTAAGGTCAGGCACTGATGTTGGGTGAGAAGAGCTGGTGAAGAGTCAGCACTCCATTTCATCCCAAAGGTGTTCAGTGGGGCTGAAATTGGGAAATTGTAATGCTACAAACATACAAAGACATTCTAGACAATAGTGTGCTTCCAACTTTGTGGCAACAGTTTGGAGAAGGGTGTGATGGTCACATGACCACACACTTTTGGCCATATCTGGTACTAAAGTCGTAGGCTACAAATTGCGCTTTGGATCCGTGCATCAGGCAAATGAATAAATAGCACTGGAAAAGACTCATGAAATCTTTAGCCTCTCTATGTGGATTAGGGCAAAATATCTACCGCTAAATGCCATAAATTCTTCACAAACGATCCAGTTTCTCTCCTTCCATCCCTGAATTAGAGCAACTCAGATGATCCGAGTCTGTCCTCTGCACTTCAGCAATCGATCTTTCCCCCTGCCTGCGTGCATACGTTTCCCTCCTCGTCCCACTCTTTAGTCTTTTTCTCTTTGTCTGTCCGTGTCAGAGGTCAGGAAGTGATGAAATCCCAGTCCCCGTGGCAACAGGCGGCACGTGGACCGAGAGGGAAGAAGCAGATGCCTGACCCATGGTAATGTGCATTGATAGGGGAATCAATGAGATATTGATCCACATCCTGGCATTCTGTCTGAGTGGAAGAGAGGGAGATGAAAGTGTTTGTATTTAAGAAGAAGAAGAAGATGAAGAAGAAGAAGAAGAAGTGACAGCAAGTTAAGAAGGAAGACCAGAAATGGGCAGACATGAAGGAGTAGAATGGGTGAGAAAAACGAGTAAATGTGAAAAAGCAAAAAAAAAAAAAAAAAATGCAGAGAATAAGAAAGAGAGTGCCTCAGAGCTCTCGGTCTTTCTTTCACTCCCTGTATAAGCTAAAGACACGCCTGCGTTGCCAATATTTCGGGTATAGCCTATAAGGCCCTATGGATCTGAATAATAATAATAAAAAAAGCTTCAAATGGAGTCAGAGAGGAGGAGGAGGAGGAGGAGGAGGGATAGGGCAGGAAAAATCAATTTCCTCCGAAAGTGCATGGCCTAATGGTGATCTGGAGGAGAAGTTTGCATTTTTCTCCTAATTGACTCTCAGAGAACATGGAGTTCAGTGCTTAGAGCAGCAGGTCAATAGAGCATTGCAATTAAGTGATGGAGTGTGTTCTTTAATTCGGCTCATTCTGGTAATACAAGAAATCAATGGGATTTATAAAAATGCTAAATGTCCTCTTGGAAGCAAAGTATAATATTATTACAGTGATTGTCATTTCCTGCAAGGCTGATTCGTGTACAGTTTTAAAATACCTAATAGGCTATGTTATAGCAGTATGGCAAACACTAGATTTCAGATGTTGCAGTATTGCATGTGTGCAAAAGTTGGGCAACTGTAGGCTGTTCAGACATCCTCATGAGGAAGGAAAGAGAGATTTACGTGCAAGGGTTGATCTGTTTTACGAATTGGAAATGCACAACACAAAACTGCATGTCGAGTGATTGCACTGATGAGGAACATCATAACTGTCTGCTATGCAAATGTCTTTTTTTCCCAGCATTTTGCAGGTCTGTGTGTGCAGCCTGCTGTTCTGTGTATTCCTGGAAGAGAGAAGTTACCGTGGTGAATAGCGCGTTTGCATGGCATCTTGATCACTATGGAGACGCACAGGCTTCCCCCACCACCTCCCTCCATCCCTCCCTCCCTCTCTCTCTCTCTGTCTCTCTCTCTCTCTCACCCTACTAGTGAAGTGAAAATGGGTGCCATGGCAACGGCACACTCTGTTTACAATATGAAGTCTCACTTCATCACGAGCTGTTGATGGCTTCAATTTGCATGTACATTCTCATATAGGACGTAGCACATGATAGAAGCATAACTTGAAGAATTGTTCTTTAAAGATAATACTTTCTTTGCTGTTCAATAATTAGGGCTTGATCACTATATTGGACCACGAAATACACAGAAGGCGACAAACATAGTGACTATTTACCAGCTTATAGGAACCAGTTGATTAATCAGTGGAATAATTAATGTTTTTTCTTAATGTAAACTCATTTTTACTTTTGATATACAAAGTTTATTGTGTTGAGAGAGATTTATTTTAATCATTAATTTTAAAAAATGGGGGGGGAAATGTGTTGGTTTTGAAACGACAGTGATATTTTTGTAACACACTGTCAGATATAAAAGTACCAAGCAATATTTTTCCTTGTTGTTTGAGTGGTACAATCAAGGGGACATGCTTTGTACCTTTAGTAGGCATAATGTATCTGAAAACCTTTAAAAATAAGATAATTAAAGGCACACGACATGCATTTTTCTAGGTAAATGATATATAGGCCTACTAAAGTTACAAAACGTGCACTTTTGATGGTACCACCCCAAGGAAAAGTTGTCTACAGTTTCCTACCTTTATTTGTGATTTGTGTTTAAACCAAAGCTTTTTTTTTAGTTATTTATCATCAATTTTTAACTCTCTCACCCCAACGGTTATCTAATGGTTGCCTATTAAAACACATTCATTACTCCAGAGCTTCTCCCTAAGCTTCCATTTGAAGATAACCACTATTATATTTATAGGCTATTTTTTGTATGTATGTATACATGTATACACATTTGTATCATTTGTATGTATGCATGTATGTATGTATGTTGCTTTTCAACATCGTGATCAAGCTCTCATTACTGGAGAGTAAAGAAAACATCACAGACTGCAAACAGATCCCTCTTCGTGTCTTTAAAGAACAAGTAGCCTTCATGTTAGGCTTCTTTCAGTTGAAATCTTGCAACGCATACGCAGCATATGCAATTTCCACCACCAGTCCTTTCTGCAGTCTGTCTCTTTGATAAGATGGTGAAATAACATTTTCTTGTCTAAGCAGAAGATGGAATGAGGGGGAAACCTGCAGGCCGCGAGACCCCACGCTGGGACGAATAGAGCCAAATGGACTCCTTACCAGGAAATCCATTAAATTAGGGCGCACCACTGCGCCAGAAACACGGCCACTGTCTGTTTTTAAAAATTCCTTATTAGCTGTAATTCAGAAATTACAATCAACATGGCCTGAATATAAAATTGGTAATAATAATCATGGTAATGACAGTAATGATATAAAGGCTGGCCAAGCAGGTGATACGAGTCTCGGCAGCCATTGTACGAGTTTGAATGCGACGAGCCCCATATTGAAAAGCTCTCTCTCTCTACTCGCCCTAATGGAGGATAATCTGGCGCTCTGTCCATCGTGAAGCTCTGCCCCCAGGGGAAAGAGAGAGAGAGAGAGAGAGAGGGAGAGAGACGCGGAGGAGGGAGGGGGGAGGTTAATTTGCACATATTAGAGGGGGCAGAATTTCTCATTAAAAAGAGATTGAAGTTGATGTATGCCCGTGTGTGTGTGTGTGTGTGTGTGTGTGTGTGACACCGTACGTTGGGATCGTGATAAGTCCTTGACAGAACAATGAAACAGAAACGGAGAATCTTCAGGGTTGAGGCTGGATCTGAATATCACTCCACCTCACTGTTCCTAACACAAGCACCAAACCATCACACTGACGCAACGCTAAGATGAAAATGAGGGGCTTTTTGTTTAAATCAGTGAAATTAGAGCCACTTTGAAGAATCAGAATCTGTGGGTGAACATGTTTTACTGCAGATGAGATGTGTGGTTCTTTACTACCGGAATGATGCAGTGTCTTATGGGAGAAAATTGGAGCTTTTTATCTGTTGTTTAGCCTTCCTGGATGCATGAAATGTACTTTGCTGTGTGTGTGTGTGTGTGTGTGTGTGTGTGTGTGTGTGTGTGTGTGTGTGTGTGTGTGCGCGTGTGCATGTTTTTATGCCTTAGTGGTAACCAATTGTCCCCACAAGGTTAGGAGTATCTGACAATTTTCACCCTGCAGGGACATAAATAAAAGCTGCACATTTAAAATAATAATAAAATTTTATATATATATATATTCATCCCCATCATTTGACACCCACAAGGAAAACTGATTTTATACTAAAACTGCAACTTTCACAAAAAATTAAATAAATAAATAAATAAATAAATAAATAAATAAAAATCTAAAAAAGTCAAAAGGTTTCCTTGTGGTTACTGAGATGTAGGTTGGGGTTAGATTTAGGATTAAGTAAAGTATTAATTAGCATTAATAATTATGTCAGTGGATAGTAAGATAAATGTGTGTGTGTGTGTGTGTGTGTGTGTAATGGTTAAAGTGGGTTTCAACAATGTGCACACTCAGCTTCCCAGTGCCCTCCATATACTTGATTAGCACACACAGAAACTATTATCAATAGCTCTAACTTAAAAAAATAAATAAATAAAATAAAAATGTATCATTTGTGGGTCTTTAAACATCACATCCATGTAAAGCATTAGTTAGAATAATTTACTTTTGTCATGGACTGGTAGATAGGCTTTAGTGACAGAAATCATGCAATACACATGGATAGGAATATTTTTCAGGACCGCTTGTATAATTAGTTAGTTATTCATTTTGGCCTTTGGAGAATGAGCAAAGAAGAAAATACGTTTTATTAATTAAGCAATGTGTTAATTAATATCTTAATAAAATTAATATCTTTTCTACTTCCATAACTTAAACTGAACTGCATGGTTAGAGCTCTTGGATCATAATATAAATTATTTTTGAAACACTTCAAATATGGTAAACAGCATCTTTTGTTTAGACAGTGGAAACAGACCACAATCCAGTGCAATCGTGAACACAACCATTTATCAGCAATAGTTTCTAAACACACTTGCTGAGCTCTGCTCCTAATGGACTCCTATTTTAAGTTATGCAATCATCTCTGAGATGGGCCTTTCATGCAACGTCCATTTCAGCTCAGGGCTTCATTGTTTCTGTGCTGAAAAAGCATCTCTCGCTCTCTCTCTCTCTTTCTCCATTATGTGCCCTGTCTAGCAGCTCAGCACAGACAAAGCCCAGCGACTGCCGCTAATTGTGGTGTTGTGTAGCTGCTCGTGTTAGTGCAGCCCCTCGGCCTGAACCTGGGAGGAGCATGACTTCTTTTCCTTCTTTTTCTAAAAGACCTTTGAAACCAAATAGAGTAAGAGTGAGGGAGAAAGAGAGAGAGGGATACTGTAAAAGATATAAGCATGTCTTGAGAGAAATACTTTATTATATTCAAATGCAATACAATGTGTTTGATGGCTCACATGACACTTTGGCCATGAACAGTGCTATATTTCAAGGAAGCCTGTGTAGGAACATGAATCCCAATAGCAGTTATTGCACTACCACAGAGGTTTTATGTGTGTGCCGATGTATTTCTGTCTGTGTTGTGTAATACAGAAAAAAAATGCTTTGGCACTACTGTGTCAATACTTCAGGATCAGAACTGGACATAAAACCAATTGCATTTGGAAAACACAAAGGCATTATATATTACAATGAATTACAGGACCTCTTACAGCTTTTTAAATACTTTGACTGCACAGCTGACCAAGAATAGCTGAAATCAACACGTCCATACAATTCAATAATGAGAAAAAGAAGTTTTAATCAAGTCATTTGAGAGTCAGTGCCACTACACACACTGCAGATTTGACTTTAGCTGATGGAATTAGGTGTGTTAAAGTCACCCCTCTGGTTCACCAGTGGGACACATATAGGGAACTGAAATTCAGTCAAGCAATCTGCAGCACTGTAAATATGATCGCAGCGATCAAAACTTAATCTGTTCCCATTATGATGTATCTCATGCACTAGTGCAAGCTGCAGTCGCTCCAATGATCTGCTAAGGTACATGCTACAAGTGTGAATACAGCATGTTTAATGGATAAAAGTTACTGATCATTAGATTACATTATATTATATATTAAAGAACATCATTTTTGAATCTGCATAGTGGACAATATCAATGGACAATATATATATATATATTTTTTATTAATGGGCTTCTGTCAGGAAGGGCTTCCCATGTGCAATCTTTCCAAACATGTTGTTCTAGTGTAGGTGTGTCTGATTTTTTAATTTATCATAAATAGCCAGTTACACTGTGTAATTCTCAAACTGCCATCTTTGGGATTGTGTGTGTGTGTGTGTGTTTGTTCTGTGACCAGAAGCCCAGTTGTTTTGAGCCCCATTTTGCCTATCACAGACCAGACCTTTATGAATGACTTCTCAACTCTGCACACACACACACACACACACACACACACTCCACAGTTCAGTACACACACTTCACTATGCACACTGCATAGCTAAACACATGTCCACTGCCTAAGAAGTATTGCTGAAAGCAGGCACAATTCATGAGGTGCCTGTATTTTATGGACCCAAAAAAAAAAAAAAAAAAAAGCAATGCACTGAAATATCCATATATTTATAAGTAATAGTTATGATGAGTTACGTTAACTATGCAGTGGCCAAAAAAGTCTTAAATAAATCAAAACTATTTTATATTTGAAATTCTTCACAATATCCCTGATTCCTTGTGGCATCTTCTGAACATACTGAATATATGCAGTATATTATATATTATATATCTTGTATATTATATAGTAAGCTAGTAAGTTCAAACTTTTGATCTTTTGCTCCAAACTCAATCGCCTTGGACTGAGCTTTGAACAGGCTGTGTGTGTGTGTGTGTGTGTGTGTCTAAAGGTTTAAAACATAAAATCCTCATTTTGTATTCTTCAGGTGAAAAAGAATGACAGAACTTTTATTAGTAGTTTTACTTTTAACTATTTCTGAATTTCAGCTTATTTCATAGCCGAAATGTTCTCTGTACACAGCACACTGAAGACATGTTCACCATACACACCCCTCCACCTAACAGCTTTGACTGCAACCACATTACACAGTAAACTTTTGAATGAACAATTACAGTGTTTAATTAGAGTGTAATTTCAGATCAAAGTGTGTGTGTTACCCCTATTTCATTTACCCCAGACCTCCACTCACCCCCTCATACCCAACTTCTCTCTCTCTGTAAACTCCACCCACATTTTCCTCTCTTGAGACTCACATACATGATGTTGAAAAAAAAAAAAATCCCAATTGTTTAAATTTTTTTTACATTATGGAATAGTCCATAACTTGGATTTTTTTTAAATGTTAAATTAAATTACCCTTTATCAATTAAATTTCTCATTTGTGCCTGAAGTGTACTTTGTATATTTGTTTATCATACTAATTTGAAATAGTTATTCTTTATAGTAAATTAAAATATTATGTCCTTTTAGTTTATTAATTAAATTATTAAACTATAAACTAAAATTTTCTTTGTAATTTTTTTATTTTTGTTAAAGCAGTTTTAACTGCATTACATTACTACTACTTACACTACTACTTGCACTACTACTACTACTACAATAATAATAATAATAATAATAATAATAATAATAATAATACATGTATACCGGTACAGTGTCATGGGTTAGTGTGGGAGTGCGAGTCTGCTGGACTTTAAAGGCCTAAATAATTAATGAAGCTTCGTGAGACGTGCAGTGTCCCAAAGCAGCCGTCTACACATAGTTGCCATACGGCTCATAACAAACACACACACACACACACACACACACCTTAACCTTAGTACGCAAAAGGAAACCTTTTGGCTCTTTTTCAGATTTTTGCAAAAGTCTGATTCCTATTCTTGTCGGGACACTTGGTGGGCATAAAAATACACACACACACACACAAGCACGCACACACACAGTCACGCACGCACACACACACAGTCACGCGTACACGCGCACACACACACACACGCACAAACAAGCACGCACACACACACACGTCGGGACTTCTCTCGTGTTGTAATAACTGCAGGAGATCGTAGCGGACGCTCCTGGAATTAACGAGCTCAGAGCGTCTGATTAGCGCTAAATGAATGGCGTTTCGGGAAAAACGCAATTTCAGCGTTCAAACAGGCTAATGATGTGACAATAGTCCGTCTATTTTTACCTAGAGTTACATGTGCTCTTTCAAATCCTTATATCCTGCCACATTTTTCACTTCTCCTGTAATTATAATTCATCTCTGTCACAGAGCATGCTCGCTATAATTAATCCTTCATACCCATTTCTGTGTAGGATTCAGTTCAATCTTTTCATTTTAGCCCTTAACTAATAACCTCGCCTTATTATTATTATTATTATTATTATTATTATTATTATTATTATTATTGTTGTTGTTGTTGACCAGATGTTAAAGCCTGAAAGTTCATAGGCCTATATTTTATAATTTATAAAATAAGCTCTTCAGCAAACTTCTCATGCAAAAAGCTGGTATTCACGGCTAAATAAAAAAAAAACCAGTCGCATTTAAGCCTGTGTAAAATATTTCAATTAAAATGTATTTTTTACATTTTCAGTGTTTACCTGCTTTTTTGAAATTATGGATAATTATCCAGTGGTAAATAAAGCAGCCGTGTGTGCGGTTGTGGCTGTGTGTTGCTTTTCAGCACAGCGCTGCAGCAGGGAAAAGCAGCAGAGGCCCGACAGCAGCAGCCCGAGAGTGTGTGTGTGGGGGTGTGTGTGTGTGTGTGAGAGAGTGTACGAGAGAGAGAGACGGTGAACAGGCACGACTGCGTGTGTGAGAGGTAGAGGAGGAGGAGGAACAGGGCTTTGTGGCTTTGTGTGTGTGTGAGAGTGAGAGAGAGAGAGAGAGAGAGAAAGACAGAGGAAAAGAGAGGAGAAGCAGGCCTGTGTGTAAGCGAGAGAGAGAGGAGTAGCAGGCCTGTGTGTATGCATATGAGTTTCGGTTTTGTTCATAACAAAAATGATAATAAATCCACAACACAATCTGTAGCACATGAAATACTGGTTTTAATTAAAAAGGAAAAAAAAAAAAGTGGCTTCACTGCCTTATTAATTTAACTGAAGCTTAGGAGCAGTTTTATCTGAACAGCACTGGTAAATCTAAGGTTTAAAAAAAAAAAAAGAAATTCATGAAAAAATTGACACAAAAAAAGTGAAAGCACGGCGGAGGTTTTCAGAGACACATATAAAACCACACGTTACCAAGCTACAGCCTTCTTCTTAGCTTATCACTGACAACAGAATTATGAATATAATATTATGAAACGATGAACCAGAGTAACCATGATCTTATGGCTTTATTCAAGTATAGCTAAAACATGGTCAACCCAAATTATTTTTTATAATTTTAAAATAATAGATTATTAAAATACACACACATACACACACACACACACATACAAATTCAGGCAGATTTTGTCCATTTTCTGGCACAACCTAAATAGAAAATAAAAGGAAAGGAAAAGTGATTATAGTGTATAGTGCTGGCTGATTTGAATTAGGTCCAGATTTCTCTTCTTATTTGAGTCCCTCTGTTTCTGTGTTGGACATTTAGCTGATTAAAATAATTAACAATCAGAAACATACAGTATGTATTGTATTTTTAGAATTGCTCAACCCTACACTATGGAATAATGTTTCCCCCCCCCAGATCGTGTTTTCTTTTGTATAACTAAGCTACTTCTGAAAAGCAGAAGTGTGTAGCTCTGCCCTCGTTTTTTGCTCGGACAATAGCCCCTTGCCTTTGCCTGATTGGGCGACTCTAAGCAACGGTGACTTCAATTTGCATAAAGTTGAAATGCTATGTTTATCAGTTATTAATAATTGAAAATGAATAGAAGCAAAATGGAGGATGTAGGAACATTGTATCAGTCTCGGTGAACAATGCACAGGTGTATAAAGGTGTGTTATAGATTTTATATTATTTACACAAATCCAGCATAAAATACGGTGTTTTTATTCAGCACGAGAGTGTTCTGTGGATTTAACACACGATTCTAAATTATTTAAATGTGACATAACTGTACAATTTTTTTTATGTGTGATATGTAGCCTAAAGTCGTGGCATTTGGTTCTCCAGCCAGATAAAACTAGGCCACTGTAAAACCATTAGATATCCTTTATCCAGAGCAAAGAGATGGGTTTCTACACACAGTAGGCTTTGCGTGGAGTTCGGCAGTAAAAATGCTGTAAATGTAAACAGAGGGAAAGAAAATGAAGAAAAACAAAACGGCTTTGCTGTACATGTAAATGTATAGAAGTGCAGAATTGTCTTGTATAACCAAGATTTTTTTATGATCATAATTTGTTATTCATAATTGGGAGTGTACCTTCTCTATTCCCAAAATTACACAACTTTTTATTTACTACGAGACTTTTTTTTTTAATTCAAGGCTTTAATATTTATTATAATATTGTTATATTTAATTATATTTAATAAGGCTTTAATATAATAGGAAGTGAGGAGTGAGAATATAGGGTTATTGTGCTTTTTTAATGAAAGAATTTTGATTTCCTATTCAGTCTGAAAGCTTCCTACCTGTTGTGATATTCCGATGTATGACAATTCAACTAAAATGCAAAAATGTGATAGTGCTACTGTGTAGATCTTGGCGTTACTGATGAAATAAATGAACTGTAATTTTTTATATATATTTATAGTAACTGTAAGGCTGCTGTAAAAATATACATCATTTGATTTAACTTTAACAGGTTACTATATTGAAATATGCCTTGAAATTAACCCAAAACTACTTACTAAACCACATCTAGCAAAATAAAATCCTCTGTGCATTCAAATATAAAAAGTAAATAAATAAATTACCACCACAAGCATTTTCTTATTTTCTTTCCTTCCTGACAGTAATATCTAGTCAGTCAGTCCCCTTCTGTGGTGATTTTGGTTCAGGCACACAGATGGACAGATTTGGTCCTAAGCTGGTTATGGTGGCCTTTGGAGGCCTGACTAAGGTCCATTAATGATGGAGGCGAGTACAGCTGGAAACAAGGGGGCTGGGAGTGAAGAGCGAGTGTGTTCAATCACCCGAGATGGGAATGAATAAGGGCCAGGAGAGGGGAGAGAGAGAGAGAGAGAGAGAGAGAGAGAGAGAGATAAAGAGAGAAGGAGAATAGGGGAGAAAGAGAGAGAGACAGCAAGTGAGAGAAAGGGAAACAGAACAAGCTAAAGAGACAGCGATCAACAGACAGAAAGCAAGGGGACAGAGGAGAAAGAGGACGAGCGGAGGGTGGCAATGGAGTGTTTAAACAGCCAGGCAGTGATTGACAGGTCTGATAACACGGAGGGGGAAGGGAGATCTCAGACTCGGGTTCGGAGTGGAAAGCGAGCTATTAATTACCAAAGCAGAAGCAGATGTAACAGAATTGTGTCCTCCGTGGATACGGGACAGCTGGAAATCATCAAAATGGAGAAGAGAAGGAGGAGAAATGTAGGTGGGTGAGTGTAGAGAAGAAGAAAGCAAGAACCAAGGGAGAAGCAAGACAAGGTGACTTGGTCCACAGGAAAGCTGAGGTTTTCTCCTGAATGGGCCCAACTCAGAGCAGTGAAAAGGCATATTATAGTGACTATATGAGTACAATGGAATGATGTGACTGGATGTCTTTAAATTGAATCATTTGTACAGGAGGAATGCAGTCAGTGTTGGAGTATTTGGAAGAGGAGTATTTGGAAGAGGAAGCCTTAAAAAAAAAAAAAAAAAAGGCAAAGGAATGTGGAAGGAAGAGTGAGTCAGCATGTTAGCAGACGAGTGCAGGGACAGATGGAAGAGCAAAAGACAGGAAGGAAATGAATAGAAAACAACAGAGCTAAAACATTTGTATGTGAGATTGTGTGTCTTAATGCATGTCCTTGCTTTAAGCCTTGTTTCACTGCACAAGTTCAGCTGAATTCTTATACCAATACAAATGGATGTGTAATTTAGCAGCCATTTTCTTATGTCCAATTGCTTTCCATTTTCCTTCTTTAATAACCTGTTAGACGGCCACCATGTACACCATTTCGTGGTGATTCATTTCACAAAAAGCATAAAATAAAGTATTATTTAAAAATGAGTTGGCAGAAACAACACCTAATGTTAAAATTTAATCTTAATTAATCCTAATTTGGAGACCAGTTAGCCAAGTTAGCTAACTAGCAATGACCTGCAGATTAGCATCGTCATGGCTGCTACCAAGTGTACAGGTCAGTGCTAATGAATTCATTCTCACACTCAGAGAAAGAGTTTATCAGGGATGAAGGCTTGTCCAGGTCCTGAAGGGGTTCTCTGAAACAGAGGGCTGGGGTTTACACTGGCTTCTCCACACGAACAAACCCCAGGACTCTTTAGCGCACTTATGCTGCCTTCAAGTCCAGTCGGAAATATCGGAATTACGACGTGAACGCACACGAATGCCACCACAGTGTCGTACTTAGCTACGACTCAGGCACTCGTATATTTCTGTGACTTGGGGGCGTGTCAATAACAACCAGTCATGGCGGCCCCTAATGTAAATGTAACGTCTACAGCACAGGGGTTTGGCGTTCAGTTCTTTATTTTTAACCCAAAAATAAACCGTTTTTTGATACAAAATAAATATTTTCTTTCCTCACGCCGTTCCTTTTTTCCCCCGACCAAAAGCACTTGAACACTCACCACGTCGTTATCAGCACCTCTGAACTCGTACACACGAACTTCCGGGAGCAATTGAAGGCAGCATTAGTAGAGGAGACGTAAGCGTTTCCCACTAAGCGTGTACAGGATAGTTTGGAAGTCTTGCATTCTTGGGGAGAAAAATCTCAGTTCCCAGAGACGTTAGAAGTAATCCAGACATCTCATTCTTCAGCTAACTGTCTGTTTAACAGGGTCAAAGAGCCATCATGGGGTGGCTCAAAAACACAAACTCATCTGGGACATGTCTGATTTTCAGTTTGCGCTTAGAATTCCATCTAAAAAAATTTTTTTTTAAAAATAAATAAAAATTTTAAAAAAACCCAAGAGCGATAAATCAGTGCTTTCCCTGAATCTCCGTCAGTGGCTTCATTTTTCACCTGTAAACTGAAGCAACTCGTTACAGGCAGCGAGGGTGAAAATGAGTCGTCCCTCTGGACTGCTGTCTTTAACCCCCTGAACACACACACACACACACACACATTCACTCTCTCTTTAGTGCACATGGTGAATCTACTAGAAGACAGTGTTTGTAAAGCACAGGTTTCTTTATTACTCCTCTCTGTATGAATATTCTATGCAATTACATTTGATTTATTTATAAACAGTTAGTTCCAGTCCACTAATCTGATTGGACGAGCGGCGTTCCAGGAGTGCATATATTTAGTATAACCTCACTGGGACATCTCACTGTTTGTATCACTCCGCTCATCCGAGTTCACCATGTAAAATCCCAATTCCACTGAAACCTTTACTACAGTAGTGTTAGCGACATCATCAGCGGACATGGCAAACGATACGATATTCACGAATATAACTTTGACTAAAAATGTGAAAGCTCATCAGATGAAGAGGAAGAAGGGAATTTCATGGATGCGCCTTGAACTGGAATGTACAAATCATTGTTTAGCCGATGTGATATCAGTGAATGTGGCTTCTTCGGGATCTATTTCCCTTCACAGAGCAAAAATAAATAAATTATTTGGCCATACTGTATCAGAAATGTCAGTTACTCAGTTAGATATTAATTTCTGAGATTACCTGCGGCCTATGGCCGAATCATAGCTGTGCCTATGTTCAACATAACCGCACTCCTGCTTGTGCGATATTGCTTAATTGTATAGCGCTTTTAACGATAGATATAGCTGCAATGCAGCTTTGAGGGGCACAGTGGCTTAGTGGTTAGCACATTTGCCTCGCACCTCCAGGGTTGGGGGTTTAATTCCTGCCTCCACCCTGTGTGCTTGGAGTTTGCATGTTCTCCTTGTGCTTTGGGGGTTTCCTCTGGGTACTCTGGTTTCCTCCCCAGTCCAATGACGTGTTGTAGGCTGATTGGCATCTCTAATTTGTCCATAGTGAGTGAATGGGTGTGTGAGTGCGATGGGTTGGCACCCTGTCCAGGGTGATAGGCTCCAGGCTCCCTGTGACCCTGTGTAGGATAAGTGGTACAGAATATGGATGGATGGCCAAAGCAGCTTTATAGAAATCTGGATGTAGATTTATTTTTAGATCCCTAATGAGGAAGCCAGGGAAACCTCCGTGTGAGGAAATGAGGAAGAAACCTTGTGAGGAACCAGACTCAAATGAGAGCCCATCCTTTTCCGGGATAGTGGGATTATAATAGATAGTGGGATTATAAATCGTTACTCTGTCATAAATGTATATTAGAAAGTAAAACAGTAGAAAGTGAGTTGAAAGGATGTTCAGTATGTGTAGTCTTTATGATTACAGCAGCAGTTCTTTGGTATAAATCTACAGTATCCAGGTGAGATTATCAGCTAAAGAAAGGGGAAGACTTGGACATGAAAACTGTTTTTGAGAAGTCTTGGGATATCACCGCGTGCACAAATACCTTTATCTAGTTGCACTGAAGGAATACTTTAAATGACTTTAACCAGACTTTTCATTTTATGCAACGTGACTGCACATGCTTTTCAGTGTTCACAGCATTTTAGAAATCTGCACTCTTCAGCCGATTTAAATAAAATGTGTATTATTCAAGCATGTGAAGCCTGTCAGTGCTTCATTGTGTGGCACAGAGTTTCAGCACAGCAGGTGGGGGGCCGTGAGGTCAGAGGTCTCTGGTGTGGACAGCATGATGGAGCAGAGCGAGAGAGAGAGATGCAATTTTTTGTTCACTAGCAAGAGTAAAGTGAAAGGTAAAAATAAAGGGTGAATGGGATATTCTTTCCAACTGAAGAATTTTTTTTTTTTTTTTTTTGAAATACGGTAAAATGCAGTGTCATGATTTGGTAAACTTTTCTGAAGTGGCCACAACGGATACAAAAGTCATTATATCACTAAGGCTAGAGGTAGTTTGCATACCTATAACCCTAAAAATATCCAGTACAACACAATATAATACAATGTTATCTCACCTGATAGTGTATTTACCTTCTTTCCATTAACTTGTCATTAACCATGTTATCCTTCAAATGGTTGTCTTATATAGAGAACACACTAAAATCTTCCTTTATTAAAACATCTTTAATTGCATCTATAATTAGCAATTAAAACATCTGAAAGTGAATTTCAAAAGTTTATCCTCCAACATATGCCCAGACAATGCTGCTTTTCATTGCTGATTGTTACCTAATTGCAATTTACACCTTGTAGATCATTAAAAAAAAAAAACCTAAAATCTGGAAGATGTTACTTGTGGGTAAACTGTATGTTTATTCTGCCTGGTATTTTTAATCCAAAGTTTCTTACAATTGAGGTAGAATACAATACAAGAGTTCTCTGTTACCCCCACACAGTGCCCAAGCCGCTTCAGTGAAACCAGCAAACGAGTGATGGGAATTCTGGCACTTTTCAGTGAGTCAGATCATTTGACTCAGCTGAACAGTAAGCGACAATTCTTTCAGTTCCCAAATGACTCTGTAATTTTTTTTCTAAAAAAATGTAATATTTTGACCAGTAATTGTTGTTCTTTGCATAACTATAGCTTGAATTGTTTCATCAAATCTTCTAATTCACAAAACATTACTTTGCATTTTATAATATAAAATATTAATATAAAATTGGTGCATTGACCAACACAGTAAGCATCCCTGTATTAATGTTATTTTGCCTGCTGTCTGTTCTTCTTTTCTATTTTTCTTCGAGGTGGTCACCTTCCCTAAAACATTATCATCATATCACATACAGATGACAGTTCAATACACGTACAGTCAGGTCCGGAAGTATTTGGACAATGACAGAGTTTTTGTGATTTTGCCTTTATACACCACCACAATGGATT
>CM075024.1:12341220-12352704 GCA_037576675.1 Pangasius sanitwongsei
TGCTATCTCTCTTATAGATTTATGTTGTTTTTTCAGCCTAATGATGGCCTCCTTCACTTGCATTGAGATCTCCTTGGGCTTCATATTGGTAGCTCCAGTCGAACAGCTGCCAAATGCCAACTCAATACCTGATATCAACTCCCAACCTTTAATCTGCTTCATTTGTCTTGAAGTAACAAGGGAATGGACCTCACCTGGTCAGTTAACTTCTTGTCAGTCAATTGTCCAAATACCTTAGAGCCCCTGAAAATGGAAGTATTTTGCTTAAAATGGCTATAATTACTAATTGGTAAATGCCATATTTTTGTGGAACCTCTTAAAATGAAGCTGAAAGTCTACACTTCAATCAAATCTCGATTGTTTCATTTCAAATCCATTGTGGTGGTGTAAAAAGACAAAATTACAAAAATTGTCATTGTCCAAATACTTCCGAACCTGACTGTATCTCTATCCATGCTAGCAGATAGCTCAGATGTTAATTTTTCCATCGAAGCATTTGGTTAAATTACACTGCAGGAGTGACTGCAGAGCCTACATATACAAAAATGGAGTCATGCATGTAAGTTGACTCTGCATTCAGCTAGAAGAGCCAACTTTTTCACAGATGGCATCACTACAACTAACCTTATGTAATGTGGGCATTTCCTAATGAGTTACAACCATGGAGTATTTTACAAGATGCATTTCTGGCCTAAAGAACTTATTCTTATAACTTCTTATAACTTATATTACCATCTAAATTCTTCAGTCTTTAGAAACAGCACATCCAGACGATATATATGTGTTTATTGCTTGAAACTTTATTCAGAGAATCAGCAATGAAGATTCCATTTAATGTTTTGAAACTGCCGGTTCTTTCTTCCTCAGATAACCGATTCACAGTTGTAATATAATTGCAATTAAATTTTGCTTTTTTTTTTTTTTTGGACAATCTTAAATATCTGTCACACTGTTCACATCTTATTTTAAAGGCAATCATGGAAATAAGGGAGTTGGCTGGAGTTGTTGCTGTAGTGACAAAATAGCTGACATTAATTCCTGGTTCTACATTTTACTGGCCAATAAGCATCGGAGGAAACTGTTCCAGACTGAAAATCGTGGGAAATCCTGGTATTTAAATTCTTATAGCAACTACCATCACCCTATGTTTAAATTCAATAAATATTTGTCACTAAAACGCTTTTCCTGTCTAAATCTAGCAAATATGAGACTGAACAAAATTATGACACCTCAACGCCTTTGTAAAACAATTTTAATCACTGAAAAATCTTAACGCTACAGTCTCTGTGTTCAGTATTTCTTATAATCAGTACGAAGCAGGACTCACGTTTGGTATTCTTAAATACAGACTTTAGGGAGTTTTGCATAATTACCTATACAGACACATGAAAACGTGGAAATAGGTATAGGAGTATAAAACGACATCCATGAAATGCAAAACTTAAAAAAAAGTCCCTGTACATATAAAAATAAATTAATTACCTTGCATCATTATTTCCTGTTTGTTAATTATTTAAATCTCAACACACCAAATGAGTTGGAATAAATCCTTCACACTGTCAGATGAACACAAATACTTATTTACACTGAAAAGGAAAAAAAGCGCTGAGCTAAATTTTTAACAGCTTATTCTGATCGTATATGACAAAAACAAAGGACAGAAAAGACCATATTTACACAATGAGCCATCCAAGTAGGTTTTATGCTCCAACACAAGACATTTTAATCAAAAAAAAAATTCTTACAAGATTCAAAGGAAATGAGAGACAAGTTTTTGTGACACAATTTTGAACAGTAGTATAAAAATGTTTTCGACACCTGGGCTCTAAAATATTACCTTGCGCCCATTACAAAACAAACTCAAATAAATAAAAAAAGAAGAGGAATATAAAGTTGGCTTAAGAAATTATCATTGCAGCACAAATATAATAATTGCAGGCATGTGCCGATAATCAGGTTTCAGATATATCACGATATTCAACATGAACAATATGGGACACGATATTGACTTACTTGTGAGGACAGTGGTCTCTGAAGGTCCTCATTTTGGACTGTTTTGAAGGAGCATTGTGTGATCATGCTACAGTAAAATAATAATATTGTAAACGGAAACTAATATTCAGGAAACTGAAGCAATTATTGTGATATAGACGTTTCATATCGGCACATGCCCAGATAAATCCAACAGAGTTGAGCTTGGTCACCGTGCAGGCTTTCAGAAATCTGGTGTTGCCTGAGTGACAGTGATTGGTAGCCATACTTTGAAATTCTCAATATTTCATCCTAAAACCAGACTGAGCAGAATACAAAAAAGGAAGCGAGAGTGGCAGCGTCTCCAGTGTGTATCCTCAGCACGAGGGCATGGAGGGAGATGCCAGGCACTTGGGTACGGGTCCTGGTATTTTAACTATTTCAGTCTTGGCTCGGAGAGGTAGGTGCTCGTTTAGGAGTTCAGCAGGATCAGTGCGTCCCTGTTTGGCCCTCTGAGGCAAAGGCCTTCGTGGTGGATTAAATGCTTCAGATTTGAATTTCTTTTTTCCACAAAAAAAAAAAAAAAAAAAAAAAAAGGATATTTTTTAAAGAAATGTATCCTAAGCTAGTCCAGTTTTTTGTTAAAGAGGTAACAGTGGTGAGCAGATGCATTTAGTCTCCAGCCAAGATCACTCAGCACCTCCCCCCCACAGTGATTCACACCAATACGTCACTTAAGAGTGTGTGTGTGTGTGTGTGTGTGTGTCTTGGCCCCAAAAGTGGTCCCCCAGGACCCTAACCTTTACAGCAAGTGATTTAGTCCAATTCAGTGCAACATTAGAGCTTGAGATATTCGGCCAAGTCGTGTGTGTGTGTGTGTGTGTGTGTGTGTGTGTGCGCATTAGTCTGTAGCTGCTCTGATGGGATGGTTGGCCCCCGAGATGGCTGGCCTCCTCCTCCAGCAGTCCTGCCCCACCTGTTCAGGTTTTCTCTTGCCCTGTGACACTCATGGTTTTCTCACCCAACCTCTGCATGACATAAATAAAAAAAAAAAAAGAACAAAATAAATCAGATAACTATAAAAACTCTAAAAGTGAGTCAAAAAAATCACACCTGTTTAAGCTCGCAGGCTAAATGCCATCAAAAATCACTACTGAACAACGATAATCTCAGTCTCATTAAGGGGCTTTTCCACTTCACATCCTAAAATCCGGAAAATTATCAATGACAGGGTGGTAAGCTGGAACCAAATGTTCCTATAACAGTGGTTTACTCCTGTTATACCACAACAATTTGACAAAGAATTTAATTTTCATTCAATAAAGTGTAACATATTGCATTTTTTTTATCCTGTTATGGTTATATCTAATGCGGAATGTCTGTAAAACACGTTCCCCTTATCATTTGGGTTATCATAGCCATAGATTCCCTTTTAATAAGACAAAAAAAAAATGCACCTTGTCGTTACCAAGAACCCACAAAGCACAAACACCCCTGCCCTACTGGTGATGCTGGAAAACTTAAAGTAACACTTTCACCTCTGACTGTTGCAAATCGCTCACACTGGAGACTCCTTCTATAAATGTTAAATAAATATCTTTCGGAAAGCGGCACCATATCAACAGTTACACGCGGTTAAAAACTGTTAAAGTGGCACGTCCGCCGTACACGTCTCTAAGTTGTTACTAAAGAACCGGTAACACTAAAACGAGCACGTTAATATAACCCTGTGATCTGAACGACACCTGACACTATTGTTAAGGCTGCTGTTATAGAAAATGAATCAAAACCTTCTGACCAATCAGATTTGAGAATTTAAGAACGCTGCAGTACATATGATCGTTTGTTCGCGTTGCTCTAAAACAGTTTGTCACGCTGCAATATTTGTGAAATTCAGTGTTTGTGCAGGTTGAAAAATAAATATACAACTTTGTGCCTTTATTTATTCAGTGCAGTGAACATTGTTATTAAGCCTGACCCCTGACTGCCATTAGTTTTTGTGGGTGCTGATCTTGTGCAGGCACCAAAAACTGTTCAAGCGCCAACCTTTGCTACTGGACTGGTGGCTGATGGGAGAAGCACAGGTTCAGTTTACTGGTGCCCCACGTTCTGGTGCTTTGTGCAGTGCAAAAACACCTTGTATAACTACAAGCATGCCTAGAACTGTACTACTAGTTTAATTATTAGTGAATGCCATCACGAGCGAGGCCAAAATTACTAGTGAGGAACTAAATCTTCAGCCGAAGGAATGAACTAAAAAAATACCAAGATAAAAATGTCAATAATACAAATGACAAACTGTTTTCTGAATACATTATGTTACTGACCGCAGCTTTCTGACTGCTGTTGTCAGTGTGTAAAGCCAGGAAGGGGTTGGCAGCGATGGCACCCTGAGCGGCAGGAAGCAGGTTGTTAATGGGCAGCTGGGTGGAGGAAAGCTGCTGCAGGTCATGTTGTTGTTGCTGCTGCTGCTGCATTAGCTGGTAGAACAAGGCCTGTTGCTGCTCCTGGAACACACGCGCGCGCACGCACGCACACACACACACACACACACACGCACACTACCATGAGAACATGAACGAACAAAGAAGAACCTTAGTTTGCAGTTTTATCATGCCATTTGTATACGGAATCCTTTACATTTTGCTAAAGATTGGACCTTTTTCTAGGAAAAACCAAATGTGCAGAAATAGACCGACTTCATCTGACACTGTTGCAACTCCAACGTTACATTTTCAAGCACGCAATCAAATTGCACTGTAAAAAAAACCCACTAATAGCGACATGGTGAAGTTTTGTTTATTTTTACAAATTGCTGTAAATCATACTCTGTCTAAACCACACTAGCATGTCATGGGGATTAGTGAATAACTGCATGCGGTCTGAGGCAGATATTTATGAAAAAATTATTTTGGTTAGTAACATTATCCTCGTAGCTCTAAGAAGCAAATGCTGGATACCAAATATGTCTTGGCCGATTGTGTACATCCGATTCTTTGCCAATGTTCCTCAGTGTAGCTACAGATAATGGCAGTGTTCACTCATCAAAACTCATCAATTTGAAATGAAAGATGGAGCAGTTCCAAAATGATTGTGCTGAACTGGATTCCATGATCATTGCTTTCAAGAATTACAAAAAATGTTTTTTTTAAAAAAAAAAAAATAAAAAAATAAAAAAAAGCAGCCATACAGCCTAAAGCCATATGGTGTGTGTGTGTAAATGGTACCGGCATGGGCTGCTGGGAATTGATGAGCTGCTGCAGCTGTTGCTGATGGAGGAGAATTTGCCTCTGCTGCTCAGTGAGGAGCTTCACTGCACTAAAACACACACACAGACACACATATCAGTGCACTGCATTTACATTTGCACGAGATATGCCCTGCATTATAAAACACAAAGCACTGTAAATGGTTAAATAGCCAATGTCCTACTGCTGCAAAACTCAAACTGTGTTCAGCAGCTCAAAGTCGCACAAATTTACACATTTCTTCAGTACAAACCTGCATTCATTTTTTCATTCATTCATCAATAGTAAATAATTTCATCCTGATCAGGGTCCCGAGCCTATCCTGAGAACACTGAGAGTGAGGCGGCCTTTTGGCTAAGATCGAGTGAGAGAGAGGTGGGAATACACTCTAGATGGGACGCTACTTCAGTGCAGGTGCAATGCACACGCACACACATTCACAGCTAAGGGCTATTTAGCATAGCCAATCCATATACCATGTTTTTGGAGGTGGGTAACTGTAACCCGAACTCGGCATCGAACCGGGAACCCTTGAGCTATGAGGTGTCAATGCTACCCACTGGGTGACTCTGCGGCCCTACGCTCATTGGCGAAAATGTTCTTTTCAAAACTTAAAACGTGTATATGAAATAATGGCATATATCTAAATGAAAGATTTTATCCATTATACACACGGAGCAGACAGTAAAACAGAACTTTCTCAGCTTGCACACAGCAGAAACTCAAGGCCATGCAGCCCCTCACCTGGTCTTCGCAGTGGTCACGATGCTGCACCCGACAAGCACAAGCGAGAGAGACAGAGAGAAATCAGACAAAGAAGAGATGAAGGTCAACATGCAGGCAGGTCTACCATACTAAAAGCATAAAAGCAAAAGCAAATGACAAAAACCAATAGGCATGTGCTGATATTCAATTTCTGTAACATCGTAACAGCATAAAGTATCTATTTGGGCAAAACTGAAATGCCTTGATGCAGCAGGTGAGATCTTTTTTTTTTGGGGGGGAATCTATGAACATACTTGGAGAAGAAGAGTAGCAACGAACATTCATACTGCGTTGTTATTTTTCCCACCAGTACTTCCTGACAAATTACATTTCATTGCTACAATTTTTCCAGAATCCTATGCTAGTATTTCCCAGGAGTCAACCGTACGATTAAGAAGGAAGGAGACAAGTGCTATGTAATGATGATACACCCACTATACTCCAGAGGCGCCGTATCATGGCAGACCCTGCGCCCTGACCCCAGCTTCCTAACAAGCTGAGATATGCGAAAAAGAATTTCACTGTGCTATAATGTATAAGTGACAAATAAAGGCTTCTTCTTGTTCTTCTTCTATACATCAGTCCAGGCACAGTTTATTCAGACGCATCCTCGTAAAAATGTAGAGCAGCTCTAAAGCACGACTAAAGCAAGAAATTTTGTAAAGTGATCATGCCTTTAAAAATATTATGAAAGGAAAGAAAAGAAAATGAATAGTATCAAAATAATTGTGTGCAAATCTCATACCTCTGTCCACCTATGAAGTGTACTGTCAGCTGAATTCACTTTTTCTACGAATGCACAGCAATGATGTCTTATAGTATATTATGTATTAATAAAAGATTATTCCTCAGCCAGAGCTGACAGTTCATGCTTTCACAGCGATCTTCTGGGACTGCTTCCTCAGCGGACGTATGTGTTGCTTTAAATATGGCCAAAACAAGCAGCTGTCCTTGTGCCAACCTCCAAATGGAACGATATTTATCTCAGAAGCCGACTCTAGCATTAGGAAAATAATCAACGATGGGGGTGGTGTGCAATTTATTCCTCTTATACCACAGCAATTTCCAAACATTTTATTTTATTTATTAAAGAACACCACATCTTACTTTTCAGCCACTGGTAGTGACATTTAATGTTATGATATGTCTGCCAAACAACTTGGTTCCTTTTATCCCTCTCTCTTTAAGTCTATAAGACAAAAAGACAAAAAAATTCAGCTTTACCAAGAGACCACAAAGACCTCTGTACTAAAGACTGAAAACTCAGAGTTAGAGCTTCGTCTCTGTTACAAAGTGCTGACACTGGAGACTCCTTCCAAAAACGTAGAAGGATGTATGTAGAGCATCCACTTCACAAGTCCCTGAGAATTAGCTGTTATTATAGAAACAATAACCTACTACGACGAGTGCAATAATATAAACCTGATTTGACTTACAGCTGGTACTCCTGTCAGAGCTATGCTGTTACACAAAGTGAATCAACACTCTCTGACCAATGAGAATTAAGAATTTTTTTGCAGTATATCGTATAACTGATTTTCAGCACATGCCTAGTAATATGATTCAAATCCAACGTGTCCTACTGCATCTGTCCTGATAAGAAGGAAAAAACAGGATGATGATGACCTTCCAGCAAGCAAGCACATGACTGCGTATGTGTATAAAATACAACCATTACACTATAGCGGAAGTGTATTATATCTTGATAATGTCATGCTATCAAACCTCAGCTGAATCTGAGTGCATTATAAAATCACGCAAATTCTAAATGACGACTTCTTCACCAACAGACCTGTTGTTGAGGGCACTAGTGATGGGCAGGGAGGTGGAGGTGATGGACGAAGGGTGAGGGAGAGGGCTGGAGGACTGAATCACACCATTCAGAGCCCCCACGATGCCACTCATGGCCCCGTGGGCGCCCTGCAGCGCCCCCATCAGGCCGTTCACCTGCTGCTGAGGGGGGCTGTGGGCCACTGAGGTAGGAGTGGAGAGGGAGGAGGTACTGCTAGAGCTGCTATGGCCACCAATCAGGAGATCCTGCACAGAAAAGAAAGACAAAAAAACAGAGAGGGAGTGTGGCTATGAAGATCTTCAGTCATCCAGGCCATTTTGAACATTCAGCAGGCAACAGGGCTGTTATAATCTTCAAGACGTTTCTCTACTTCATCAGAACTAATGAAGCTCTTAGGATGAGTGAAGAAATGTCTTCAGGATTATAACAAGCCCAGCTGCCTTGTTTTACCATATTTTCTGGACTATAAGACACTTTTTCAGCCCTCAGGCAGTCGCTGCATATTGTTACAATATTTGTATAAGCCCGTCTATTAGTGTGATTACGATAGGCACACTACTACAGCAGTTATGGTAGTTTGTTACCGTTTTTACAGACTATAGTGTGGTTTCGTTTTTGTCACTAGCGATTACCAAGAAAGAACCTCTGAAGTGCCATTTTAGACGTGGTACAAACATTATAATACAGTGATATCTGCTACATTCATTTATAGGTTTATATATTCCTAATATGAACTGTATAATACCTAATATATAGGTATTATATTCCTAATAAATAGACAAAAAAATTTAAATCATCTTTGGAACAACTGCTTGCCAATTTTTTTTTTTTTCAAACCAAAAACAGATCGTTATGTTTTGGGGGGGACAGATACAGTTTTAGCGCAAATCATGTGTGTTTTTACCATCTGTGTGCAAAGGCTTAATACTGTAATAACACCAAATAAAGATGAGAAGAGGATTATACATTTTCCCTCCATTCTCGTGTGCTGAATGGGAACTAAACACAAATACGAAGTAGGACGCAAGAAAATTCGCACACCATATGATTGGCCCATGAACTTTACTAGAGCCAATCTTTTTTGCTGCATCACAACTAATTTGCATATAATGAAGGAAATCTCAATTCAGATATCATTTGTCACTGGCTTAAATTCAGAAACCTAAACAGGAAATGAACAGTTGCAAGCTGCTTGCTAGTCTTAACGCATGGCTGTAATCCACGTGATCCATGAGGTGACTTATAGTCCGGAAAATATTTGTTACAGAGAGGGAGAGACATCATTACAGGTCCATTTCCAATAAACATTTAAAAAAAAAAAAATACTGGAAAGCAAGAGATCATACAACGACACAGGCAGCAGATTAAACTAGAGATTTGTACCAGTTAGCATTTACCATTACATCACTGCCTGAAATAAAAAAAAAAAAAAAAAAGTGATTGCATTGGTATTCTATTTCACAGGCTAGAAGGTTATCCGTAATAACACTTGACTCAACTAAACAGGTGCTCAGTCCCAGCAGTTCTGATGTGCAGAGCAGGAGTAGAGCGAGTTACCTGAGTGGGCAAATGTTGAGAGGAGTCTGTTAAAACACTGCTGCCTAGCTGAATGCTCTTGCTGTTCAGCATGTCTGGGGGAGAGAAAGATTGGGCAACTTCACATGAGTGATGACCAGATTAATGGAGCTGCAGGAGGGAGTGAGGCTGCAGCAGGAGTGCAGAGAACGAGGGGACACAGAGGGACTGCTTACTGTGTGTGCAAGTCAGAGAGGCTGTATATGTGTGTGTGTGTGTGTGTGTGTGTGTGTATGTCGCTCGGGCGTTATGGTGTGTTTTACTGTGCGGCTTTCATGTGTGTGTATGGTAAGCAATTTGCAATGTGCATTTGATGAGAGAGCACTGTTGATTACAAAGCTGATGTGCTTGTGTTATTGTAGCACGGAGGAGGAGTTTCTTGCTAGTGTGCTGTGTTACTAGTGTAGAAAGGCTTTTTTTTCCACTGCACAAAGTACCAGAACTTTTGACACCGTATGAACTAAAGCGATGCGTTTCCATTCAGTCACCAGTCCAGCTAGGTTTTTTTTGGTTCTTGCTCAAGATTGAGGTGAAGCTAGTAGTAGTAGTAGTAGATTGCTTTTTATTTCTCAACCAACGGAAATGTTTTTTTTTTTTACGGCACAAACTGACAAACGCCTCAGATTTCCGAATATGTAGAGTGGGACGTCAGACGTTCTTGCAATTTTACTTTAATTTGGTCGTATTTCCACCAGTCATTTGAAATTAAAATCATTTTCATTTCATCACGACACCAATTATTAATCTTGTTAACGTTCATGAAACTGTGTGCAGCTGCTTTTGCTGTTGTCATGGTGACCGTATCCATTGTCTCTCAAGTAGGTAGACAAAGCCCGAGAACCCTGCATACCACCGGTTTCTCTTTGAGCTGGTTCATGCTTTTGAATGTGCAGTGAAAAAAATAGCCTAAATGCCACAGAGGAGTGTGTGTGTGTGTGTGTGTGTGAGTGAGTGACTAATGTGTGTGTTGCTGTAGTACAGTAGAGAGGAAATGGAGTTTGCTGGGTCGTTAGTGTGTAAGTGGAATAAAGAGCTGTAAGTGTGTCTAACCTGTGTGTGTGTTGCTGTGGTAGAGTGGAGAGGAGGCGGAGCTTGTTGTGTTGTTAGTGTGTGTGAATGGCACAGAGAGCTGCGCGCTCAGCAGCTGCAGTCGCTCCTTCTTCATGGTCAGGGTTCTGATCTGCTCCTCCAGACGCCGATTCTCCATCTGCAGCTGGTGCAGAGACTTCAGCATGGCCAGCACTGTGAACACGCACACACACACACACACACACACACACACACACAGTACCTTCAGTACACAAATGAACTAAGCAATGATCACGCAACAATGGAGAGGAGCATTTGACAATTTTCTGATAAATACTTATAAAATGCTGATTTAAAAAAAAGGGTCAATTACTTATTTTAGAGGAAGAGATTTTACTCTTATAACGTTACTGTTAATGTGAACTGAATGAGAGCGCTGGAAAAAAACAAACAAACAATAAAATCAATCAGACTGGCTGGCATTTCTGAAAACCATGCCCTTATCCGATTGAAGGGCAGTGCCATTACAAAGTGTTCTTAAAGTCTTAAATTGACACACAACCAAAATATGAAATAGACTCTTTTAGACCGCATGTTGTACACACTTCACACACGGGCTTGTGTGAAGAAAGAGAGCGAGGAGAGCAACAGCTGTAGCTGGCTAAACAAAACATTTTTCTCCAGCAAGGCTACCTGTCACACACATGCAGAAAGTCAGAAACTGAGACGCATGGCACTTAACATGATTAACTGTCCATCTGTCAGTACTAAAACATGCAGAAGTACAGAGACGTTAACCAACATTTCTAGAGAAACAATAACGTTCTGCACGAAAGTTCTTAATCAGGTAATTAAGGACTTTAAATCGATATTAAATTAACTGAAATATCAGCTTTCTCCTCCTACAGGTTTTTAAAAGCAGTCTGCACACACTTCCACAATGCTAACACACAGCGCTGTGCAAAAGTCTTAGGCACTCTATTTTCCTTTACTACAAACTTTGTTACAGATTTTTATTTGATGACTTTGACATTATTGATTCAGTACAAAAACATTTTAGATTTCCAAACATTAGTTTTCCAGCACAAAATTAAATGTTACAGA
>CM075024.1:12356732-12379869 GCA_037576675.1 Pangasius sanitwongsei
TTTTATGTGAAATATCTTATTCAGGTCAGCACTAAATAAACAATAACATGCATTTTGTATGATCCCTCTTATTTTGGCAAAATAATTAACATTTTGCAGATTCTGAAAGGGGGATGTAAACTTTTGGCCTCAACTGTATATGTATATGTATATGTATACACACACACACACACACACACACACACACCAGTTTAATGTGTTCATTTTGTTCTCATATTAATGAATTAATTAAATTTAGCATAATAAGCAGTAGCTCAGTGATGTTTTAGGTTCTGTTCCTCCCTTTACTTTCTCAGACACAAAAACGTGTTTTGGGGCGTGTAATCATATGAAACATGCTACGATAGTCACATGACAGTACTGCAGTTTGCAGTTCATAACACAGTTTATAACACTGTAATGCTTACAGTGTTAAGCGCAAGAGTTAGACTACTGCGTGAGAAGAAATGCTAAACTACGGTTTCAAATCTTAGACTGTATGATTTCTATATTATTCTTATATACCCATTTACAAATCTTTTTTTTTTTTTAAATAAAATACTGTAGCAGATTTCAAGGGACATTATCTCTTATCTCATTATCTATACTAGTACAGAATAAACTTTCAGTATATTAATTCTTATGATGGTATCATACAGTGTGTGTGTGCACGCGTGTGTGTGTGTGTGTGTGCGTGCGTGCACACTCACCATCTGCCTGTGATCCCTGCTGCAGTAGAAACTGCTGGCCTTCGTTCCACTGTCTCTCCAGCAGCTGCTCAATGCTGGTGGCCGCCGGTGGAAGCGTGTCAGTGCCCAATCCTGGCACCACAGGCACTGACGGGTCATACCGTATATGCAGCCCGCTTAATGGAGAGCTGAAAGCACGGGAAGACACTTCTCAGAAGACTAGTATTCTTTAATACACAAATCATGTCAAAACTAACATGCAAAAAGAGTTAGAGTTCCATAAAAGAGGCTCCAGAATGCATTAAAATTTTAGACAGGGGTTTATTTATATGGTGAAATACAGCTCGAAAGACCGCAATTTGAGCAGGCTGACTGATCAAGGATAGGAACTGCTCTCCAGGTCTCGCATCAGTCCTTCGAGACAAACCAAACCACACAGCTCTAATGAAAAGACGAGAAAGAAGAGAGAGAGAGCGAGAGAGAGAGAGTGTGTGTGTGTGTGTGTGTGTGTGTGTGTGTGTGTGTGTGTGTGGTTTTGGCTGCGTCTCTAATGCCGTAAATCTCAGCGCACTCTTGTTTGGACAGACAGTCGTCTCTGTTGTTATGAATGCGCCGCTCCATCAGGGGCTTCCCCGAGCACGTGAATGCATCTCTGGGGTAATTAGAAAAAACAGACGGACGCCGCATGCTCATAAATCTCCACTAAGAGCGGGCGCAGTGCCAACGAGCCGTAATAGCCTGCTACGGCACGGATCACGGAAACAACATGGTGAGAAATTCACAGTTCAAGTGCTGGTGCTGACCAGCTACTAATGTATTCCTGCCATTCAAACCGGACTAAATATGACGTGCATGTGGGACACATGGGACTTTCTGACATTTCACACACTTTACGTACATTTCAGAAGTAAACGTTAATCGATCCACACTTTTGCATAAAGCTTGATAAATACACTATAGAATACCTAATTGTTTTGGTGCTATTTGTATTGAACATCGGCAAGAATATTTAACAAGCAAAAAGGTAAAACGTGTTGAAACAGACTGTAACATCTAACCAACTACTTGTTAGTGTGACTAAACTTGGACTTCGCCTCTGCTCTAAAAGTACTGACAATGCTCACGCAAGTGTATGAGGTAGTGATTTACTGCGATATTGCCATTACAAGGTCATATTGCCGAGCCGTAATGAACTATATTCTTCTTGAATCTTTTTTTTTTTTGACGAAAAATCCACATTACAGCATGGGGAAAAAAACAGTATATTACAATTATATTGCTTTTTAAAAACGTTCCATGCAGTGAACACATTTAAAATTAGCCTTGAGTAATTTTCCTAATTTTTTTTTTTTATGTATTTGTTTATCATACATGGAACCTTCAGGATTAAAAAAAAAAAAATGCTGTTTACTATAGTGTGCATTTGCATATTGCGGGATTCTGTGATAAGGCCAATATTAAGATAATGATTAACACACATATAACGTAATATGCAGCCCTGATTCACATCTAATTACATTACTACAGTGAACCCACATTAAGCTGTCAAACCAGAAGCAATTAAAATGAAGCCACTAATGTAGTTCACCTACCTGAGCGTGTGTATTCAACTGCATTTATATCAAAACGTCTTGCTTAAATTATTTCCTTCTGTATAATTCCATCTGAATAATCTTCATTGTCAAGGCTGCGTTTCGTAAAACAGCTCAAAACGTTTCGCTGCACGAGGAGATGCTCCTGCGTCATCTATTGCAGTCTGCAGCAGGATGCTGACAGAGGAAACAGCTGAGCGGTGAAGGAGAGCGTGGGAGAGAGACAGAGAGAGAGAGAGAGAGGGAGAGAGAGAGAGAGAGAGAGATTGCAGTCCCCCTCCAGCTCTGGAATGTAAATAGGGCTTACCGTGGGGAAAGGTTCGCCTTCGGTGGGGTTCCTCTCCTGGAGAAGCCGAGCACCCCATCCCCCAGCTCCGGATCTGAAAGATAAACATAGTGCAGTCGATAAGAAGACGGAGCCTGGGAAAGGAGGGGAATGGAAGAAGAAGGTCCTCCGCTCGCCCGGCGGCCATCGCAACTCCCTCACGCAAATCCATCTTCAGCTCGAGTGTTGACTCTGGCAGCTCAGGCTGCGCACTGAGTGTCACCGAGACGCCTACATTACTCCCTCCCCCATTTTCTCTCTTTCTCTCTCTCTCTCTCTCTCTCCAACTCTCCCCCTCTTCGTCGCGCCCCTGTGCTCTCTCTCTTTTTTCCCTGCTGCCCTGCAGGCCCCATGCCAGACCCTGCTTTTCATTTTCACCAGTGAAAGTAATGAATCACACATGTGCCGAAGTCAGACGCAACCCCTCCCCCGAGTTCTCTCGTGCATCTCCCCATCCCCGTCCAGTCGACGCCAGCCAATCACAGCCCCCCTCCTCTGTTCTCTTCTTCCTTTTTCAGTTTTAACACTTTCCAGGCCAGCAGCGGCTCCAGCACTGCAGCCGAGTGCCCTTTCGTCCTCCTCGTGGAAAGGGGCTGGTCCTGAATCAGGATGAGTCCTCTTTCCTCTGGTCAGGAACAGCACTGCGCTGAATCAGGGAACGCGTTACTCAATGCTGTGTGTCAGAGCCTTTCAACACAATTAGAAAAGAGCCCTTCAACAGTCTGTGCAGACAGAAAACCAGGGGCAGGCCACGACTAGCATTAGCCCTGTTTTTCTGTTCAGATTAAAATGACTCATTTTAAATTACGTCTCTGGAAACTTTATAAACAGGTGGATAAAGTGTTAAAATTGTCACTGAAGCGCTTTCGTATGGTGGCCTGTAAGTGCAAAACACATTTAAAAAAAAAAACAAAACAAAAAAAAGGCAACAGAAAATTAGAGAACAGAAGAAAAAAAAAAAATCTAACAACAAATGTAAAAACATTAACTCAAAACTGAAATGGTCCAGTAGGTCCTTATTGAACACCACATGCTTGTTGCTGATTGGCTACAGCGTGCGTCAGTCTGAAGGACCACAGAAAAGCTGTGGGATGTTTACAGTAAAAGGAAATATGAGCCTAAATGTATCTAATGATGCTTTTATGTGTGCGTTTTAGATAAAGGGTATTCAAATTATGCTATTTTAGTTATGCCGTCAAATTTGGATGGCATTAATATGAGTGTAAAAACAATGAAATCTTCCTACATGAAAAATGTTTACTCCTCACTATAAGTAACTTGACATTAAAACATTTTCTCAAGAGTAGCTTAATAACAGACTCTAAAAGTGCCATTCTGTTTAGGTGTGACAGTCATATGCTGATATTTGCTGTTCTGTTTATAGCTTTCGGGTTGTTAATGTGTTTTGCACCTAGGGGCCACTGTATTTTGCGATGTTAGGGAGCCAAACATCTACCTGGAAACTGTGAATTAGCGTCGAACATATGACACGCGAGTGTTATCATCATTTAATATAGAAGCCAATCAGGTCCCAATATGCAAACAATTGCAATGCAACACTGTTTACCAGGAGACAACAGGGTACAAAGCGTCAGGGGCATTTTAAATTTGCATATAAATAGAACCTGGATGTCTTGTTTTTTTTTTTTTTTGTTTAGTGACTTTCTGTGGAAGCACCATGTCAAGCAATTTATCATTCAACACAGGAAAAAAAAACGTATGGTTTTAAAATCAAATATTTGAGTAACTTTCAATTCATGTGCTTGCTCGTCTCTCTAATGCAGTGGTTCTCAAAGAGGGGTCCATGAAGCATATCCAAAGCGACCGTGATTATTAAAATTCTGTTACCGTGGTGGAAAGCACAAGCCACCATGATCAAAGTTCTTATATTTATTACTGAGTGCTTAAAACTACTAGGCCTATAATTAATGTCAGCGTGATGTAATGTGTCTGTTGGTGCAAAGCTGAGGAACAGAAGGTTCTATAGCATTAATAAATCGACCAATTTTCTGAACACGTTTAAATAAATGTTCTTGAAATCTGTACTGAGGAGATCAGTCTATTATATTACTGTTAAATGACCAACAAATGTAATTTACAAATGATATTTCTATTACACACATGATGTCATTAGATTAGACTCTGGGAGTAAAGGTAAAATAGGCCAAATGTGTGAAGAAATAAGTAAAATGATTATTCTTAAATAGAAAAATTAATAATAATAATAATAATAATAATAATTATTATTATTATTATTATTATTATTTTAAAAAAGGACTGGTGCTTGTAAATATCAACCAGGACAAGCCCAGAGGATGGAAACAGCTTTTTGGGCTCTTTTTCATTCTGTATTGTTTACACTGAGATGAAGATAAGTGCATCACTGTATGGTTACAGTAAAAGACATTTTTCGTCTGACTGTATTTATTGGTTTTTACTATTTTCTGGCTAGTCTTTATTCATTGTCATGCGCTTCATTTAGCTGCTCCAACAAATCAATACTGCTTATGGAAACACTAGAGTCTGATCAGGAAATCTATCTATATGGAAACACAGTGACTGATTTCTATAGTCTAGCAGAACAGGCTTTCGGAACCTGAGTGGCGCTTTTCTTTACCTCTCTGTCTCCTATTCTTAGCTAAATGACCTCCTGACCCGCACCACCCCACCCCCCACCCCTTAAGAACGAGGCCATGACTGATCCATTATTCCTCAAAGGCCATATCCCCACCCTCTCCCCCTTCAGCTGGTCCCCATTTTCAGCATGGCCTGTGGATTGTGGGATTGGTGAGGTGAGGGATATCCCCACTGTGTCATTTCCACAGTCACTGGCCAGATTAATGAAATGTCTGAGCGCTAGCATGCTTCATTTAACAGGTATGTGCACTCTCCACTCGTCTCACTCTTTCTACTCGCCTGTCCCGGGGAGGTTCATTCTCTCATTCTCTCTCTCTTTCTCTGACGAGCACACATTCCACAGGAACAGAGGAGCGAGGAGACCGCGGAGGAGAGATCTGAGACTCGACCTTTGTGATAGCGGGAGGTTAACAGAAGCTGACGCTGACACTGGATGGTGTGTGTGTGTGTGTGTGTGTGTGTGTGCGCGTCCTCACCTGCTGGAGAATTCTCTGACTGGGCGATGAGGGCGGCCATGGCGGAGCTGGGATTTAGCCGGTTGCCGAACATATGGGACGGCGCCAGGTTAAAGGTTCCCGGTAATGAGTTTGACTGCAGCTGGAGGAGAGAGAAAAAAAAAAAAAAAAAAACATTACAATTTATTCAAAGAGCTGCAGTCAAAGAAGCAGAATGTAAATTGTGTGAGCGTGTGGGGGAGTTAATAAAGCACCATGCCAGCTGTATTCCCTGCAAAGCCAGACGACAGCAGCCTCACACATCATGTGCTTCTAACACTAATTATTTAATCCAATTAAACCATTTCCCTAATAAGGGCTTTGGAAAGGGGGGGTGGGGTTGGTTTGCAAATGCCTGACAAAATGGCAGTGCTAACTACAAGGTTTGCGAATACTATCACAATATAAGTGCAGAAATAGTGCATTTCTTTTCAGCGACGTTGCATTTGGAGAAAAATCGCTGCACAGTATTGCGTTTTAAAAAAAAAAAAAAAAGCCCACAGCACAGTTTTCAAACGTTACGAGAGCTTCAGGGTCTTTTCCATCTTCACTTCATCTGCACATTCCTGGCAGAGTGTGAAACATTCTTTTCCTGTTAGAGACGTTCTCCCTCTGTCCAGGCCTTCAGCCAAACACGAGGAGAAAAGCCTAGCAGATTATGAATGAGACTCAGTGGAATCCAAATTTGTTGCATAATCTGCTAAAAAAGAATGCTTTGCTGTGTCATAACTACATGTTTATTTGGTTGGCTACGTTGTCTTCGCTTCACAGCTAACCTCTCACAATGTTTCATGACGCAGGGGTCCTCTCGGTTACGCCTGGACAGCTGCCAGCACTGGAAATTCTGGCACAATGGCTCAATTTCTCCAAGAATCTTAAATACAAATGCAATCCGTCTTCACATAGAACAATGCCGTATGCTCATAGTAGCAATATTCAACACACACAGCTGAGGATAGTTTAAAATACCGATTACTCTGTGTTCCATTTATCGAGAAGCTGCACAAGTTTGCCCAAAGTCAGAGAAAAACTGGTCCCAACTGTAAGGCGTCTTCTAAATGTCCTTTTTTCACAAATTTCAAGAACAATCATATCTCTTGGTAAAGACTAGGAATACCTAATACCTATTATTAATACTGAAATATCTGAACGAGTTAATGAACAGCTATTTGGTTAACAGCTGCAGGGGGGAAAGAAAAAAAACCAAAACTCTTTAATGTGGTACAGTCAGGGATCATCTTCCCACTGCAATTAAAACGTACTCCTGTCTGTGGCAGCACACGTGGTAATGCATGACAGATATTGTGAATTAGTGAACAGAAATATTAAACACATGGTAAAAAGCTTTACTGAATGCCAGCTTTACTGGATATCAGCTCAACATTTCAGCGTGGAGCCCAACTGCAGCGTTCGCCTTCTGGTCGAGAGATTGCGCGCTCGCATCCCGACGATGCCGCAGCCATCCGTGAGGTAAAACTGACCATGCTGTCTGGGTGGGAAAGATGGCATACTCTCTCTCCCCTGTCAATCACAGTGATCGCTTACAGAGCTGCTTTCTGCATCAAAATAGTGCCACGTGTGGCCTCTCCTGTACATGTTCTTACTGACTTCATGTAGATGTAGGGCATAACACATGACCGCTGCTGCTCGGATTTAGGATCTCAATACTGGCACCTGGAACTTGGTATTCGAATCTCTGTGCACATCCCTAGAAAAGATCATTCCTCAGTTCACATATGATAATCTATCCAGAATAAAATGCTGCCCAGTAAGCACAGGTACGGGAAAAATGATAACAGTGCTTTAAAACTGTATACCGCAGTACAAAACTATGCGCTTCGTGATGCAAGATAAACTTAACGTTTACTTTAACCTGATGTAATACGCAATATTTAATAGATCAAAGACATTTGAAAATGTGAACTTAAGTGTGAAGCCACCCTCTGGGCTCTGTCACCTAAACTGAGCTTGACCTTTAACCTTTCACCTAACCACCTGCCACAAGTACTCTGCCTGAGGGAAGATATTCAAAATATTTGTGAAAGCTGACCCATAAATTGTCAAGAACAGCTTGGCCTGTTCTCTCCTTCCCTCTCTCTCTCTCTCTCTCTCTCTCTCTCTCTCTCTCACTCACACACACCTCTATGCTCTTGTGTCAGGCATGAACATTTTTTTAAAACTCATGCTACCTCATCAAAGAAGATCGGTTGCAGTGATGATAGGGGCGGGGTCTAAAGTCAGTTGATTACAGTGAAATTAGGGGCGGGAACTGTGGACTGGTTCATTACGGTGGCGTTTTCGATGGGAACCGCAGTCCGATTGGCATTCTTTGGAAAGGATCCGCTGTCCAATTAGTTCCAGTGAAACTAGGGGCGGGAACTGCGGTCTGATTGATTACATGGTTTCCGATCAGGTCAGAGTTAATGAGTGGAGCAGTTTATTCTAGGCCAGAGCTGTAGTCCTCGCTCACTATGGCATGGAGACGTGCAGTGACACGGAAAACCCTGACAGAACCGAGCAAATTACAGTGCTCTATATTTAACTGCTTGTATTTATATACATGTCGTGTCAAGCGAAAACGAAGACGTTTGCCAGACTTGAGTTATGTCTTTCACTATAGCGAGAGCGCAAGGAACACACTTAACAGCCGAAATTTTACGCAAGGCTTGCTATTGGTTTGTGAAGGATGCAAACAATAAGCTGCTGCTCCATTCATAGTAGGGCTGGTGGATGTGACGATATAAAATATAATATCAATATTGTGATATGTCACAGTATACTTATCTGACATACTGTGGATACGGTGATATCTTTTTATGAATGAATTTATTTTTTATAATTACAAACTGACCGGAAGCATCTGCTGTGATAATTTTGTACTTGGTCTTTTAAATTGTAAAAATGCTCATTTTTACATATGAAGTTCCGCAGTTTTTTTTCCCCTCTATGTCAGTGTTAAATATATATATTTTTTTTAATAAATAATTTAAAATTAAATTTAAAAAAATGCATTTTTGTAGACATTAAATAAATGCAAACAGGACACTACTGTATTGCTGGCGGCTTGTAAGCCATCTTATGGAACGTAACATGCATCGTGTAAATGTTGTAGAGAATGATATTTTAGTCATATCGCTTACGTCTAATTTATAGGACATTTTAACGCTAGCTCATTTTCTCTGCTAAAAACCAAAATGCAAATCCCTAATATCCGCTCAGAGGGGGTTTTTATTTTCACGCCTCCCCACATTTACATCCATCCACGACCTCAGGAATCCACCAACATCCTCCTTTAAACACTAGACACAACACTTAAAAACCAAAGGGAAGCTTTTTGTTTATTTTCCCACGTCAGCCACGATGTCAGGATTTCCCATCGTCTCACACACATTTTTCTACCATTCTTTTGACAAAGAGAGTGCTATCCGGTGTGCTTCTTTCAGAGAGGCGAGAGACAGGGGAAGTGAAGCAGAGTGTGAACACTATCCCTCGTTCTCTGTCCAGTCTGTCAGCTCCCATCACGTCACAGTGCTGCGCTCAATGCCTTAACATTTTCAGCTCCATTTTCATTTCTGGGTGGCTGATGGTGTTCACAAGCGGGTCGAAAGGTTGAACCTGCACTTCTTTAACCACTGAACATCCCTTGTTTTGTTCGGTTCACACCCATTTAGACAGAGAGAGTGCGATAAAAATATAAAGCCAGGCCTTTGAAGACAGAGGAGAGTTGAGTATATACAGCCGTGTGCAAAAGTCTATTTTTATATATGTAAAAACATATCAGTACACTCGTGGCAAGGCTTTTTTTTTTTATATGGAGTGGCTGAGAAATGTATAAGACTACAAAATTACCACAACACGAAACAAATCAGAAAACAAAATCTGACAAGACAAAAATGGGGAAAACTGACAATGCAGCATTATAACAATACCAAAAAAAATATTTTTTTTTAATTGAAAAAAAAATTAAATAAAATAAAAAATAATATAAAATAAAAACAAAAAACAAATTCAACGACACAAAATTTAGGAAACATTCTAAAAAATGTGTTTTAATGTAATTTGTTGCCCGACGGCAGCACATTAAGCCTTGGGGTTGAGGAGAGTGTTTTTTTTTTTTTGTTTTTTTTTTTAATCGTTGTTTCATTTTTATTGTAAAAATTTGTTTTCCTAAACGCACTGTGTGGAATCAGGAAGCAATGTTCTTCTGCCAAATAAATTTTGCATGAAACATCAACGCATAAAGCAGCAACACACTGGGTACCCAAACAAAGAAATGTCATTTTATCCCAAAATGGAGCCCTAATCTTCATTTATTGTGCACTTCAGGATTTTTATTCACACGGCACGACTTCTGAGAAGCACTGAGCCTATACTATGCCTAATCAACATGATGTGTGAAAGTCAGTACTGGACCGTGATTATATTAATATCAGGCATTGCCTCTGTATAAGAGCAAATAATGTTTGTTTGGTTTAAAAAAAAAAAAAAAAAGTTTTTCCTGAGGGCTCAAGCACAATCAGGTGATAGTCAGGATTTCTCACATTCGTTTTGTCAGATTTTCTTTCTCGCTGTGGTTATTTCTGTAGTGTTGTGTACCACACATCTATCATCAATCCATTTTGTCCTATTTCTGTGATCTGTAAGTGAATTAATGGATTACATTTTTATAGGATGCTGCCCAAATACAAGAAACTGGTATAATAATTAAATTTAATAAAGCTATCTTTTAATAAAGATAATTAGCATCCGTAGAGTTTAAAAAGGCTCCTATCTCGGGAAAATTATTATAACTTCTGGCACGACACTAAGGTGATAAGTGTAATTTTACCTAAGAGAGTAAGCTCATGTGGTCAAGGCGGAAGAGAGATAATAACTCCAGAACAATTAGCATTATCATCACTACTCCTTAAATCAGTAGACGTTTTATTAAATGCCTGCTTTGATGAGTAATACTGATTCTTATTTCTTTAATAGGCAGCAGGCATGTAGCAGTAATTAGTTATACAATGCTTAACTTGTCGATACTCACGTGCGTGGAGGAGGTGCTGGTGAAGGGCGCAGGAGTGGGCAGAGACGTGAGGTTTGGCATCGAAACGCCTGGAATCTCTGAGCTGGAGACGGCGAGACTACCTCCGAGCACGGCGCTGGGCAAAGGGCCCGCTACATCGCTGCTGCTGGGGTACGTCACTGTAACACACGCATGTGAAAAGCGCTTCAAACTTATTATCCATCTCATTCTTTCGCATCAGAGAGGGCAATTAGCTCACTCTGGTAGATATCACTGAAAATAAAACCAACAGGAAGCCAACAATTTGTCACAAGTGCACAGTCCTGTGTGTAGTGCTGGGTTTCAGTCAAATTTTTCAGCTATGACTGACCACTGAGTTTAGCCAAGAAGGTAGAGCAACAAAACCATTATCTTACTCACAGTCAAGGAAATTGCCATAGGGGGAAAAAAAAAAAACCCAGCTAAACACAATTTAAGCAAAAGCCTTCATTTTTGGTTTGTGGTTTGTGTACTTTTATAGTGTGAGCTGTGTTTTATAACAAATGGTGCTCGCGGTATATCTAATTCCAAGTCTCATTTTGTATGTAGCCTAAATTAAGTTCACCTCAGTGCAATCTTTTTAGAAACATTTTTACAATGCCACAGAGATCTGAATCAAAGTTAGTTTATCTACTGTAATGTTTTGGTAACATCACAAAATGGAGCTGATAAGCTGTAAAATCAAAATGCGGTATGTGCACATGCATGAATATTCAGGGTATAACGAATCATTAGCCTGTGCACATACGGCACGCGAGTGGCTGAGCTGGCGTTCACATCCTACTGGGAGGTTATCTGCTAGGATAACGTAGCCAACCCAGTCTGCTACAGTAACGTAAGTATTTCATAAATATGCATACACATTTCTCACAATATACATACATATACATCACTATTCCCACTCGGACGCGGTTACTGTGCTGTGGGTCCTGGGATCTCGCCCTGGTGTTTTCCTCGCAACACACCTGATCCAGCTCATAAAGTGCTCGCTAACTACCTGGACCAGGTGTGTGGGCAGAAGGAAAATCCAGGAACACAGCTGAGCACGCAAACTCCTTCAGGGTATAACAGCGCGGCTCTATCCTTTCACATCTCACACTTTGTCCCTCTGTTGAACTTTGAGCGGTCAGTCTATCCTGGGCCTCTCATTACAGCAGATACACAGGACACAAAGCAGATCTGCAGCCTGTCCAGAACCACCCACGCCCCCAGACACACACACACACACACACACACACTGGGTGTCTGTCATTGACCCAGAAACCACGGCTCAGAATCTGATGACTCACTGTGAGCTTTTCAGGCACAGGGACAGTGGGGGTTATTTACATTTATGCGCAGCCCATCACTGTTTGTTTGTTGTCGGTGTTGTTTTATTGATACTCTCTCTCTCTCTTTCTCTCTCTCTCTCTCTCTCTATACCCAACCCCCCCCAACCTTCAAATCTGGAACGATTCCCGAGGATGGCCGAGGCTGACCCCTGCCGCAGTGAGAGGGGCCCCTCGGCCCACAAAAGAATGAATGGCTTGCGGGCAGTGAACATTCACTACAGGAACAAGGGCGCATTGTTAGGCAGAGAGCGAGCACGTGAATGTGTTTACGGCGCCGAGCGGCAAAATCCATTCGATATAAAATATAAACTCTCCCCGGCCTCGAAATCGCCACGGCATACCATCGCCGCATGACTGATAATTTATCATGGTTAATGGCATCGTCATATTGTAATTGAGAAAAATTTACTACAATCCAATCCATTCGTTTTTATCGAAAGTAAAAGTATTATGAAAAAAAAGTATTTATGAAATCAGTCACCTGAAAAATACAATTATATTAAAAAAATGGATGATAATAATAATAATAATAATAATAATAATAATAATAATGTTTCACAATTTACTGGTTTATTTATACTTCAATATTTATTCATTTATTTACATGTATTACTAAACTACTATTTTATTTAGTAATAAGGTTATATGTTATATGTAGTAAGTTATATTATATATTATTTCCAGACTATTAATCAGCATATTTTACTTTTAAGCTTTTTTTTTTTTTTATAAACAATTACTCACTAACAAAAACGTCAAAATTTGAACAGTAAAATTCTTCATAATGTAATTCAGTTATATTATTTATTTCACAAATTATAAATATTTCCATTTATTTCTTAGTGTCCTGTTTTATTTATTTATTTGTAATTTATTACAAATGAAATTACAAATTAATCTTGTACACTACAATTTTTTTAACTTCATCACATGCTTGCTTTCTCAGTGAACGACACTCCAACAAATAAAATAAAAAAAAAAAAACTGAAATAAAAGAACGCAAAACAAATAAGCATACAAAACAAAACAAAAAAAACCCTACAGCTAGCTATAGGCTGCTTTTTGAATATGAAAGTCTTATTGCACAGTCGTGAAGCTGCGTTTTTCCACATGGGGAGGTTTGAACATCAACACATATGAAGAAATACAGCAGAAGAGTGTAACTAGATAATGAGAGAGAGTCTAACAATTTAGCTGGCTGGTACGTTTTAAAAAAAATATATATTATGACAAAGTTAAAGAACAGTAACAGTGGAAACTGGATGGAATATAATATACATTCCTTGTCCTCAGATGTGTTGGTAAAACACTAACAAAGTTGACTGCTAAGCGAACGTCAGTGTGTATATATCGATACATGTAGAAACTGCGGCAACTCGCTGAGCCGTTTTTGACGCATGGATGCCGTGAGAAAATTTTGCTACCAAAGTCATGAATAGTGCAATTAAGAGTGTCCTTCATGTAGAAATTGCAGTAGCACTTGAACGCAGCAATACTAAGGAGTGCAAACACGGCTCGTACATAAGCAACCTGTCCTGAATGGAGCACAGAAGCAGTGACATTGTGTTTGTGTTGAAAATCACAGTAAATACGGAAATAAAAACGTACCGAATTATCATCTATAAAGCAACACAAGGGCGAAAGCCATAATAACAAGAGCATGAAATCAAATTCAGTTAATCCAAGTTACACTGGGATCTCAATCAGCCTTTCATCACGCTCTAAGCTTTATAAATAATAAAAAAAAAAAAAAAATCAAGAATACCAAAAACCCAGACGATTAATGATTAAATCAATCTCAATCTGAAAAAACTAACATTTCGACAAAGGTCAGCCAAAGGACACTTCCATTACAGCTTACAAGACATGCATGGCCAAAAGTAAGCAAGGACACGACTCACGCTATCTGCCTGGGATCGAACCAACCAATCAATCATGACTTTAGATCTCTCACAAAAGCCTTTTATCAAATCAGAAAAGAGAAAGAAAATTTCAAATTAGATTAACTGGCTTTGTTAAGTCGGGCTTCCATGCCCCCAGTGCAGAAAATCCATGCAGGTTCAGAGAGAGGTTAATGATGAGGGCCAGAGCCTGATAAGGATCCTCACAACTTGCTTTCAGTCCACACACACACACACACACACACACACACACACACGTTGGATTTACAATCTTCAGCCCTATCTGGGCAGGAAGTGTCTCTGGGTGATGTCAGAGAAAACATTTCTACACGTCTCCGACGACAGGTCTGCATGCCAATTAAATTAGCAAGGCACTCGCGAGTTTTCGTGGCGCTGTTTTCCTACAAACCTGGACGTTGCGTGATCATACCTTTGTCAGCCTCTATTATATCATAAAGGAACTGACAGCGATACGACTGCTCGTTCATTTATTTCTAGAAAACTAAATGTTGCATGATATTGTCACTTATGTGAACATAAACTGATTTTGTAATTCAGGTTTTAACACAGGCATCTAAATAAAGTGAGCAGCAGAGAAACAAAACATGTTTCCCCAAAAGCAGGAGGCGGCAAAATCACGACATATCTATCCAGATTCAGACAAAAAAAAAAAAAAAAACAGCACATTATTTTTTTCCCCCAGATTTTCACCTGTAATTTCCTCATGCGACAAACGTGGAAAAACACTATCAACACCGAGCTAAACGGAAATAAAATCATCGAGTAGCACCTGCTAGATGCCAAGCTAATTCTGTCCAAACAAGGCTTCTGTGAGGTATTTCCACAGAACCTAAATAAAGCTGCACCTACACCTTCTGTACGGTATCAGCATGTTAAAAATAAAGCACAACAGAGAGTTAGAGAAAAATAATCAGCGGTGGTGTGATGAAGTGGAGAAGTTTTTCCTTGTTAAATAACTGCACACTTTTTAAAATAAATTTAAAAGCCATACTGAAACAATGTATAGAATGAGCTCTTGAAAAAAAAAAAACTATATATATATATATATATATATATATATATATACACACACACACACACACACACACACATATATATATATACACACATACATACATACATACACACACACACACATATATATATTTTCCCCTCAGCAGTACTATGGTATAAATGGTAATAAAACATTATTCCTCAATCGTCGCAGTTCCGCACCACCATATTTTCCAAACTTTGAAACTTTTTAAATCTCGTACCCAATAAATAACCTCATTGCTTTGTCCAGAAGACAGCTATAAAATGTGATGCCTTCTGAATGACTTGCTCACAGCACAAAGGACCACAAAACCTGCCTAATCAGCTTGATCCTCTGCAGTGTGCATGTTAATGCTGTCATATATCATAACTGATTATTGGTGCATGCTTCGTCCTGCATTGTGTTCGGACCTCTAACCGCTTTCTACACGGGCTGACTGTGTGCCAGAGGCAATGCCATCTAAAGCAGTGAACTGCAGTACAGGAGCGCAATTACAAAAGCTAATGTGTGCGTCTGAGTCTAGTATGTTTGTGCGCCGCTTCATCCCCGGGTGCTGGAGCTGGAGTTCTGAACTGTGCACACGCATGGAAAAAAGGAAGGTAATGAACGCAGCAGCCATCAAACTCCTTATATCACACACTGTTTTATAAGCAAAAATCCCCCTGCGCCCCTCCTTCACTCCAAACGGCACCCCGTAAAGTCTTCAACCTCAAACCCCAGCGAATGAATGTTTGCCTTTAATAACAGCCCCCGTTGTTCTGCCTGATAAAACCGTCATGTGCCGGGTTGGGAGGCCGAGACAGATGAGGAGCAGTGCTGCATTAGCGCTGGCTAAATATTTACAGTCCAGCCAGAGGGCAGCAACAGGTGAAGGGCTGATGAGGGGGTAGGATGGGGGTGCAGAGAGAGAGAGAGAGAGAGAGACAAAGAAAGGGAGGGAAGATGAGGGCGGCCCCGAAGAAAAAAACAGAGGAGGGAAGACTCTCAGCGCTTAGACTTGCACATTCACATCTGAGAATACATGGTGTGGAGACCAGTTGCCAAGCAACAGTGTGTGTGTGTGTGTGTGTGTGTGTGTGTGTGTGTGTGTGCACGTGTGTGTGCGCAAGGGGCGGGGGTTCCTTAAGTGCGTGAGTGAGTGTGTGGCCAAGATGGACAGGGCGAGAGCCAGCATATTTCCAACACGTGTGTAAAGGGAGGAAGGTGGCAACAAGCGTATGCACACAAAGCATGTATAATACAAATACACACATATATATATATATATATATGTGTGTGTGTGTGTGTGTGTGTACACACATATATACACACACATATACATATATATATATACACATACATACACATATATATATGCAATCACAGTGACACGCATGCATGTACAGAGATGCATGCACAGAGACACACACACAGATGTGTGGACACTTGCAGGAACACAGATGTATGTACATGTAGTGACACACAGCCATGCATAGCAAAACATGTACATGCAGAGATGAGCATGCAGAAACATGTGCATACAGACACACTCAATCACACACAAGTGCTGAGTGGTCGGGCCGTTTCTAATGACCGAGTTAAGCAGCTAAGTGAACTTGGCTGAAGCGCACTCGCCAATCTCGAGCTGAAAGGGCCAAAAAATAACAAGGAACAAATCAGAGCTGAACTAATTGCCTGTTCTGGGGCACTCTGGCATCTCTATGGAGATCGAGCAGCCGAGCTCTGTCTCTCTCTCTCTCTCTCTCTTTCTCTCTCTCTTTCTCACAGACCAACCAGCGGCTCCATCCACTTTAGGCCTAATGGCCTCCATCAGTACCCGAATCAAACACAGCATAAACTAAATGGAACAGCTTTCGATAAATATCTGCAGGAACATGGCAGTCTGTTCTGTTCTTTTGCTGAAGGACTAAGGCTGTGTTCACACAGAAGCGCAAATCTGATTGATCTCTTTAAAATCGGATTTTCAGACCGAGTGTTTGCACTGCAAATTACAGTGAAAACCTGATTCGTCTGTTCGCACTGCAATCGTCATAGTAGCGGCACAGTGTAGTGTGGTGCGGGCCAAAGTCAGCAGGATTATGGGAGTCGAGTAAGTAATAGTAGAATATGGGATCATTTGAATATAATGGTTTACATCCCTGAAAACATAGATATAATTAATATTCACATACTTAAATTTGTTCTCACAGACCTTAGACCTAGAAAGCAGTTATAATAAAGACAGATATCTTCTAAGGGTCGCCTTGGGGCTTCTAATCCAGCACTCAAAACAAGGTGCATGTAATATATTAATCCTATCAGCACACTGCCTTCTTAAAACATGTACAGCTAAACATGTCACTTTTAATGCAATGTCATTATATTGTAACTTACGCATATATAAGTCATGCATATATTCCAGGCTTACCTGTCGCTGCAGGCGGAGAGCTCACGGTGAGACTCTGTAAACTCCCGTTCCTGAGCAGAGAAGGAGATTTCTGATTGGTCAGGCTACTCGTTCCGGCTCCTCCCACCGTCACATTACTGCTGCTAATGTTAACACCGCTGTTTCTACCCGCAATGGAGGAAGAGGAAGGTGATAGCGAGGACGAAGAAGGCAAAGCTGTGCCGCTAATCTCCGTTCCCTCTGGAGTTTTGCTCTCCTGAGTGGTGGTAAAGCAGGGCCCGTAGCGGTTCCTCCAGTTCCCTCTCTTCTTCTTCTTCACTCCTTCCTCTCCAGTGGACGAAGACGAAGCTGCTGAGGAAGAGGAGGATGAAGAGGAAGGCTGGGGTCGTTTATACCCAGCTGATGCCAGCTCCGCGCCGCCAGAGTGCGAGTTTTCGTAATGCTTGGAGGAGCTGGAGGTGGAGCCTGAGCTTTGGGGGAGGGGCACGAGAGAGCTAAAGGTGTTTAGGGCCACCATTCCATCAGAAGGACCACTCTCGGCCCCGCCTTTAACGAGGCGACTGAATGAGGACTGAGTGTATGTGTCTCCGCCCCTCAGGTTTGAATCGGTGAAGCTGATGAAGTCGGAGCTGGGCTGAACCACCGAGCTGCTGGAGGACGTCTTACTGCTCCCACCGGCCAACATAAGACCTGAGAATAAGTGAGGCAACGTGTGAGTAATTTGATTTGGTATGCACATGTCAAAAAAAAAAACATAAAAAACATGATAAGTTTCAGGCTCCCATGATTTTAGTTTTCGTAGGTGAGCCAGTGAATAAAATTTTTTTTCAGAATTGCTCTGTCCAAGTTTCCATTCTGCCATGCACACCACACATACACACATACACACACACGTGCGCTCTCAGCCTCACACCAGATTACAGTAGCAGCAGCCAGCCAGACGACAGTCTTATCTCACACACACACACACACACACACACACACACACACACCATTCACCACCCTGGCCTTCATCCAGCCATGTCATAACACACTCAGTCAACCGTCTTGCACACACGCCATCCTCATGACTCACTGTTTCTGCGTTTCCTTTAGAAAGAATGAGGGAACAGAAGACTGCTGCTTGATGCAATCATGTCTCAAAATAATTATGAGAGAAGAATGAAAGACAAGCTAAAGTTTTTGGTCTGGTGGATCAGCATTAACATAGGGGTGTGACAATACATACATTTGGCGATATATAATAAATAGGGAAATCTGTAACATTACTGTTATAGTGCATTTATATCGCATTGTAATTATGATCATTATGAGTCCTGGCTTGTAAAACCATCGTCTAACTTTTTTACCATTGTGAAACTTCCCAAAAGCTCCAACATGATGTGTGTCACACCGTCTAACTTCATTTAAATCTGGTCTGACCGCACTCCTATTACTCTACTAAAAATATACAGCACAATACAACCTCTGAGTTTCTCAGAGAATTATTATACTGTGCATTTCTCATTACATTCCACATTTAGATTAGCAAGCAACCTAATGTATATACACTCACTGAGCAGTTTATTAGGAACACCGGAAAACCTAGTCATTCATCCAATTATCTAATCAACCAATCATGCAGATATGGACCAGCAGCTTCGGGTAATGATCCCATCAACCATCAGAATGGGGAAAGAGTGTGATCTCAGTGATTTTGACCGTGGCATGACTGTTGGTGCCAGACAGGCTGGTCTGAGTATTTCTAGAACTGCTCATCTCCTGGGATTTTCACACACACAATAGTCTCAAGAGTTTACTCAGAATGGTGCAATAAAGAAAAAAAACATCCGGTGAGTTGCAGTTCTGCGGACTGAAAGGCCTTGTTCATGAGAGAGGTCAATGGAGAATGGCCAGACTGCTTCAAGCTGACAGAAAGGCTACAGTAACTCAGATAAGCATCTATGGTGAGCAGAAAAGCATCTAAGAATGCACAGTGGATGGCTACAAGAGCAGAAGACCACGTCGGGTTCCACTTCTGTCAGCCAAGAACAGAAAGCTGAGGCTGCAGCGGCTCACTAAAACTGGACAGCTGAAGACTGGAAAAACGTAGCCTGGTCTGATGAATCTCGATTTCTGCTGAGGCACACAGATGATAGGGTCAGAATTTGGCACCAACACCATGAACCCATGGACCCAACCTGCCTTGTGTCAACAGTCCAAGCTGGTGGAGGTAGTGTAATGGTGTGGGGAATGTTTTCTTGATACACTTTGGAGCCATTAATGACCAATCAATCATCGCTTGAATGCCACAGCCACACCCATACACACATTTGAGTACTGTTGCTGACCGTGTGCATCCGTTCATGGCCACAATTTACCCATCTTCTAATGGCTACTCCCAGCATGACAATCCGCCATGTTATAAAGCAAAAGTCACCTCAAACTGGTTTCATGAACATAACAATGAGTTCAATGTTCTTCAGTGGCCTTCCTAGTCACCAGATATAACAACAAATGGATTTATATATTTAAAAGTGTTATTTAACTAAGAAAAACATATAATTGTTTAAATGGCTTTCTGTAAGGAAACATTTATTTAACATTTTTGGAAGAAATCTCCAGTGTCAGTGCCCTGTATCAGCCGACTGGTGCAGGAAAGGTTTTCAGAGCGGAGGAGTGCGGATTGTGGTTACTCAGTAACAAGACAAGGTGTATTTTTTTGTCTTAATAACTTCAAGAGTAAGAGAGAAAGAGGGGCTGGTGAGGGAATGACTGTTTATAGCTGTTATAATATAGGTAATAACAGGAACTAAGTTGTTTCTTTAACTATAATCTATAACATGATGATTCTTAATAAATAAAAATAAAAAATGAAAAAAGTTGTTAATTATTTTTCTACCATAGTACATCTTAAGTGGGTTTTATTCCTTATTAAACCCAATTTAATAAGGAAGCCAATTAACATAAGCAAAAACAGAATCAGTCACTATTATGAAATATACTGCATACAATACACCGATCAGCCATAACATTGAAAGCACCCGTCTAATATTGCGTAGGTTCCCCTTGTGCCAGCAAAACAGCCCTGACCCATCAAGGCATGGACTCCACAAGACCTCTGAAGGTGTGATGTGGTATCTGGCACCAAGACATTAACAGCAGATCCTTTAAGTCCCATAAGTTGTGAGGTGGGGCCTCCATGGATCGGACTTGTTTGTCCAGCACATCCCACTGATGCTTGACTGGATTGAGATCTGGGGAATTTGGAGGCCACGTCAACACCTTGAACTCTTTGTCATGTTCCTCAAACCATTCCTGAACAATTTTTGCAGTGTGGCAGGGAGCATTATATTGCTGAGAGAGGCCACTGCCATTAGGGAATACTGTTGCAATTAAGGGGTGTACCTGGTCTGCAACAATGTTTAGGTAGGTGGTACGTGTCAAAGTAACATCCACATGAATGCCAGGACTCAAGGTTTCCCAGCAGAACATTGTCCAGAGCATCACACTGCCTCCGCCGGCTTGCCTTCTTCCCATAGTGCATCCTGGCGCCATCTCTTCCCCAGGTAAGTGACACACACACCCGGCCGTCCACACGATGTAAAAAAAAAATGTGATTCATCAGACCAGGCCACCTTTTTCCGTTGCTCCATGCTCCAGCTCTGGATGCTCACGTGCCCAGCATGGGAAGGGATCAGCATGGGAAGTCTGACTGGTCTGCGGCTACGCAGCAAGCTGCAATGCACTGTGTGTTCTTTCTGTCATAGCCAGCATTAACTTTTTCAGCAGTTTGTGCTACAGTAGCTCTTCTGTGGGATCGGACCAGACGGGGAAGCCTTCGCTCCCCACGCACATCAATGGGCCTTGGGCGCTCAAATGGGAACGACATTTCTCATGGCTGTTTTCACTCATGTTGCGTGCCGAGTTAAATTTGCATTGTATACATTTACATTTATGGCATTTGGCAGATGCCCTTATCCAGAGCGACTTACATTTATTCCATTTACACAACTGAGCAGTTGAGGGTAAAGGGCCTTGCTCAAGGGCGCAGCAGAGGCAGCTTGCCAGTGCTGGGATTTGAACTCACATACAAATATCAAATTCAGTAAAATGCGATTGTGAACGGTCTGTAAACACACGGACAATTCTCATCGCTACTGAAGTAACTAGGCAAGTTAACTGTGCATAATAAAGCCCAAACCAAGCCTCACCTTGCTGAAAGGGGCTTGTCGAGGACGGAACGGTGGATGATGTAGCGATGGTAACGACAGGGCCGTGAGATTTGCTCGGGTTCGACTTGCGACCCCGTGACCCTGAGCTGGAGCTGGAGCTCGAGTGGCTGCTCGATTTCTTGCTCTTCCCCTCAGCGCTCTTGCTCTCTCTCTCAGAAGAGCCTCCATCTTTGGAGCTCGCACTGGAGTGAGACGGCACTTCCTGGAAGTTGGCGTTGGTGAAACGTGCGCCACCGTCATCCATTCGCTTTTGGGACGAGGAGATGGAGGAGACACTCCCTCCACTGCTGCTGCTGTAGCTCTGAGAACAGAAACACAAAATATTTTAAAAAAAAAAAAACAAACGGAAAATGTACTAATACTAATACAACAATGTAACCTGCTCGGTAAAGAGCTCCTACCGAATGCATAAGCTTCTTTATACTGAGTAGGCATCCTCAATATTATGAGCTCACCACACCATGGTTGATTATTTATTTATTTATTTTTTTAAGTGTCTCTGCTTTAGGGGCGGAGCTTAGGCTAGCCAATCACAGCTTGATATAGTGCTTAGCATAAATTGCTTGTTGTAATCACACTAAATAATACATTCACAGAAGCAAAGGTATCAAACTGTTCTATACCTGGTCGCTGGTACACCTTTGTACCTTTTAGTATGTATCCATCACCATAAAACATGAATACAATGTGCCTTTAAACATAATTTATGCATATAACGTATATAACTGGACCTTAATGATCACTGATGTACTTACAAAGCTCCGCTCTCAAAACAAATTAAAGTTACACCATACACACCTTCTCAGGTAATAGATACATACTAAAGGTACAACAGGTATACCCTCAGCAACAAGGAAAATTACAGTTCAGTGCCTTTATTTCAGAGAGTGTAGCTAACTAAACTCACCAGCGCTGGTGATCTGACATTAAGCACCTAGCCAAGTTTGGCATCAAGCTAGCTAACTGCGTAATTACAGCCACTTGCCACATTCAGTAGCCAGCAGGTCTATAAATGAAAATTCAACCTACGCTCTATGGCTGGACGATACTGCAATACTGATATCATAAGATAATTACATCTGGGTACATCATGCTTTTCTGAGAGTATTCTTGTTATTGTCAGTAACAAGAATTACGGACACCATTAGTCACCACTGTGCACTACTGGACCCAATAACAAGTAGCTGCTTGGACGTCACAATTTTAGTGCCACTTGTTAAATTTCTGTACATGTTTATATTGCCAGAAATACCAATGAAGCACTAATATTTACAGTTTATTTGTTTAATGTCACATTACTGGTTTTTAGTGGCAATTTGCCTGCAAAAATAAATACCGTGATGCATATCGGGCATCATGTCTTCAAGTAAATGATGCTATTTATACCACATTTGTGAAAAGACGTGTAGCCAAGTATAGTGACCCATACTCGGAATTTGTGCTCTGCATTTAACCCATCCAAGTGCACACACACAGTAGTGAACA
>CM075024.1:12384910-12395708 GCA_037576675.1 Pangasius sanitwongsei
AAAAAAAAAAAAAATTAAAAACCCCCTTACCAAACTTTTTTAACAACTTTTCTCCCCCCGTGTGTTTGGGTTTAAAAAAAAAAAAAAAAAAAAAAAAAAAAAAAAAAAAAAAAAAAAAAAATCAAGGCCACAATTTATAAATATTCAAAATAAATGAAAATATAAATAAATGTATAAATGGGATGATCGGATAAATGCGGAATGAAAGTGTACAGGTCGGCATTAACTGCACTAACTCAGGCAATGGAGCAAAAAAAAAAAAAAAATGGAGTCAAGGATCAAAAAATGGAGTCAAAATGGATCAGAGGATGCGCATGTGAAGGACCTGAATGACGTCTGGATAAACATGATATGCTCTTCCACACACTTCACACTATGAGCATAACAGATAAATGTGTACTTAGTTTCCTAAATAACACATTTAAATCTATATCAGATATGCATACTGCTGTTTGGTGTGTGTGTGGGTGTGTGTGTGTGTGTGTGTGTGTATCTATCTATAGGCATGTGCTGATTGAAATGTCATACTTTCAACAGTACATTTTTTAATAAATCGTTGCTCAGCTGTCTTTCATGGTTCAGTGAAGGGAATTATGGGATTGCCTTCTCAGAGGAGGACACTCTTCTATGATTTGTCCAGAATAAAGTACTTTAGAACCGAACGGTTCTTAAAGTGGGGTCTGGGGAAAGCCAGGGGTGAATGAAGCAGAGCCAGGGGTCCGTGTTTCTGTGTGTGTGGCAGATCTTACAGTTATTACACTATCTGACACTTGAAACATCAGAAGTTTCAAAACAAGTAGTCCTGTGATTCACACTAACTTAAATCTAATCACAATTTTAATAGAAATGTGTTCTGTGATTGGAAAGTTTAGGGGAGAAAAAAAAAAAAAAAGATTTATGGCTCGAATGCAAAGCAAAATATTATTGTGAACATTACTCTGTAGTTGGATTTTGTTCATAAAACAAATATCAGAGATATACTGAGGGGCTTGGTGAATATTTTTTTTTTTAACAGTTAAAGGAGTCCTCGTCTGCAAAAAAAAGAAAAAATTGCGAACACAATTGCTTTAGAACAGAGCTGCTGTTATACTGCCTTCTGCATGGGACAGCCCTTATCTCAGGAGCACACCCAACCTAAGCAGCCTGAATGTAATACAGGAGGATTGAAGATATTTTTTGTAGAGAAAATAATAATAATAATAATAATAATAATAATAATAATAATAAAGTCTGAATATCAGGAGATATCGCCAGCACATGCCTATATAAAGAACAGTGTTAGCAAATGTTAATGTTACATAAAACATGGAAATTTCATGTCATTACATGGAAATAAACTGGGGATGATAACTCGGCACTTTCTATACTGTACGACTGTGTTCATCGAAATTTGCTGGAACTAATAAATAATTACCTGTAAACACTGATGACATGAATTCCCCAGAACTAACAGGCATGTCTGATTATTTTCTGTGAACAGAGAATTCTCTGTAATGACCATCGCTCGCAGTGCCAAATTGCTAATCGCTCGAATAGTGTGCTTTGTACGTGGAGCCAGATGAAAACCCAAGGGCGACATTCACGGCACAAAGTGACCGAGGTACATTTCATTTACATGGACTTAATCAGGACAATGCGTGTTCGTAGTTAATTGCTAGACTTTAAGCAGCAGGGTTTAGCTCATAGGCTGAATGTGCGCGGAAAGGGCATATCAGTGACGCATGGCTGATGGAAGGGAAAGCGTGGAGGCTGCCTTACCTTCTTCTCCTTGTCATGGTGTTTATCCAAAGAGTGAGAGGAAGAATCGCTTAAGCTTTGAGCCCTACTACCACGGCCTTTGCTCCTTCTCTAAAAGGTGAAAGAGGAACTTCGAGTTACTATATAAAAATCTGTCCAGTTCACTTTGTTCTCTTGTGTAGCAGCAAAGAAAAAAAAAAAAACCTGTTACTGAAGTTTTAAAAAATAGCCAAAAAGACAATGTCATGATAAGCACTAATAATATGGTGTTTGGAGAATTAAAAAAATGTCAAAAGTACCTAGAAATATTTGCCAAAGTAGGTTTTAAAAAGTTCTTTATCACAGCACGTCCAAAAGACGGCCACTCCAACAGCAAATGATTGTTTAACAAAGTTAACTTTTTTGCTTAAAATCCTTTATTTCTGGCATTTCTGAAAAACCTGAAAAGCCGCACTATGCCAGGCTGCTATGCTACATAAATGTATGTTTATCGCCTTGATCAGCTGTTACTAAAAAAAAAAAAAAAAAAATGGCACTCTCACATACAGACAAGTGGGTAATGATGAAGCTCAGGTTAGTCTCTATACGTCCTCAAAGTTCTACTGAGTCATGCTGTTTCCTTAACTACTAAAATGGGTTTAAAAAAAAAAAAAAAAAAAAAAAACAAGCAGATTTTTAGATGAAAAAATGATCAAACTTCAAACAAAATATTGGCACAAATTCGAAGACTTGTTTCATATTAAAAAAAAACAAGTCAACTTCACTGATGCAAGTCGTGTGTTCGAGGGGAGGGGAAAAACAACCTAAAAAAGAAAAAAGATTGTTGAGTGTGTGTTCTGCTGTCTTTGACATTAAAAAAAAAAGCAAACACTAAAATTCTGTTCATAGTAGGGCTACCCTATACGGACAAAAATATCATGTTACAATGATACTGTAAATGAGATAAATATTATACATATTGATCTCCATACATTACCTGCTAAACCTGTAATGTGCAATGGTGATCAATTTGCATCAATTTTGCCAAAACAAATTTAAAAAAAAAAAAAAAACAGCTTTTTTTTTTAAAAAAACTTGAACAAATGGGACTATTATGAAAAACAGCCACAGGAAACTCTGTTATAGCGCTCATTTGCATATTCCAGCCTTTAGATGATTATATATAATGCAGCTCCTGTTCACTGATACTGTTGCCAATATTTGCATATTTCCAAAATGTTTAGATCACAACTTTTTTTTAAATCACTGTTTATATTATCACAATCATTGCGTTTTTTTAAAAAATGACTTGTCACCTGCCAAAATTACAATCAATAAATAAATAAATAAATAAGCCCCAAAGTCAGCCATTCCAACATAGAATTCCTCATGTAGAATTTGAATGAGGTTTTTTTTTTAGTTGATTTAAAAAAAAAAAAATAAATAAAAAAAATTAAAAAAAAAAAACATTTTGATGTTTGTGTACTCTGATGACCAAAGAATTCACCGTAGCATGATATGAACCTCCCTGTGCTCTTAACAAAAAAAAAAAAAGAAGAAGAAGGAAAAAAAAAAGACTTATCTTATAAGCAGTAAATTTGAGTTCTTTAGCCTAGCATGCCCAAAATTTCAAAATTCAGTTAAATGTTAAAATTTTTTGGTTCACCCTTTTTGCCTAACAATGCAAACACTGTTCCTTGCTTCAAAAGAAAACATTAGAAATAAAATGAATTTGAAGGTTGACATCAGTTACGAACACATCCTTGCTCACAATGCGGTGCTTTTTGAAGGGGTGAGGGGGCTAAAACTTATCCAGACAGACAATTTCCTGCAATGGTCCCAACTGTTAATGAGACATTAACATTAATATTAAATCATATAACAGTGAGTAATTCTGTCCTGGTAAAGTGTGCTGTATGAGAGCACCAAAAAGCTTGAAATCCAGTGCCCTAAAACGAAGCGACAAAACGGAAGTTTTCAAAAAGGACATTAAAAGTCCTGCACTATCACACAACACATTCTGATTTCCTGACCAAGCTCAAGAACAAATACAAATATTCAACTGACACCTTTTTTTTTTTAATTCTCTCTGAAACATGATAAAAATAAAAATAAAACTGTTACATCTTCACTTTTCATTTAAATACTTAAATGATTTTTTTAATTCATTTTGTTCATTTACAAAAGGACTCGGGATAATTTGTTTTTCGTTGCCATGGACAGTATCATTAACAAATCAATATTATTAAAAAAAAAAAATTTCTTTTTTAAAAGCTGAAATTCAGATTATATAAACGGACAAAAAGCTGCTATGATGAGTCTACTGAAAATAATGTAATAAAACTCTAAGAAAATGATTGTCCTATTTGTTATAAATATCCTAATGTAGAAATTTACTAGGGTCCCATGCCTAGTCCTATTTTATTTTATTTTTATTATATTTTATTTATTTTTAATCCCGGTAAATAGCTTCTGGCATTTAATTCTTCGTGTCGGATAATCCTAATTACACCAAAACTGCTTCCCGAATGTTATTCTCCTCTGAAAGAGAATACTTTCTTAGGAAGTTATTACATCGACAGATGTGCTAGAGCTTACCAATTACAGCACAATCTTTTAACACAAAGATCAAGCGAAATAAATAAATAAATAAATAAATAAAACAAACGCACTCTGCTATTTGCCTGAACTGTTTTGACTGCACTAAAAAGCCAAACACGAGGTGCTACTTCTCCATCCGTGCTTATTAGAAGGCCTTTTCCCCTCCTCCAGCACCTCTCAGAAAACCTGCAGTGTGAGAGAGGCCTTTGTTGGGATGGAAGACGTGCACACTCACACACACACACACACACACGAGGGACAAATCTGCGAAGCAGCAGGGGGTTGTGGCTTCAAATCCCACTGCAGCGCTGGGGCTGGAGTATGTTACCCCCACCTATCACTCACACACACACACACACACACACACACACACAGGCGAGGCAGGAAGGAAAAGCACAGTGCTGCCACTCATCCTTCCCTGAAACTCTAGCCGTCTCTCGAAGTGAGGGATTAGGAGAGAGAGAGCAGGAAGAGGGGCACTGATGGAGGAGACAATGGCTCAGATAGTTGCTGCTGATTGTCAGTGAGATTAAGGGGTTACAGGGGTAGCAAGGGATAGACACTGGGTCATTCTTGTGTGTGTGTGTGTGTGTGTGTGTGTGTGTGTGTGTCATGGGGTTTGATTATGCCACAGCTCAGCTTTCAGCACCTGTAATTGAAAAGGGAGTTCAAGAAATTAAGAGTTATTCCTGATGAGTGTTAAAAAGGCTCAGCGTGTACACGTTAACTAGGGCCGTCAGAACAGATTTTACCTTTCCAATGCTATTCAAATCTTCAATTTATACACTCCCTATTCAAATATAAGCAAAAAATCAGCTTATATATTAATGATAAGTTTAATTAAATGTGTCATCTAAAGCTTTTGGCTAGATATAGACAGGAATAATTAAATGTAGATGTAAATGAACCAAGCATGTGTAGTAAAATCTATCACATGTAATCAGGTAGGACGAGATAGCACAAATTATGCTATGTCCAGGGAAAACGCTCGTTTCTGATTGGCTGGCTGGCTGGTGTGTGTTATTTCATATACTGTGTGTCAGTAATGTAAATGGGGCTGGCAGGTAACCATGACGACAAGCACAAGTAACGGTCTAGACTACACCTGTGTTTATGCTTTAGGGCCACCCGCTAAACAAGAAGTTCATTTTATAATTCAACTTACAATTTGACTTACAAATAAAAATATTTATACACTACGGTGTGGACATGTTTGAATTAAAAAGCAAGAAGAACAAAGTGAAAGGACATCCTCCAAGATGTAACCTATAACCAACCCTAACCCTCCAAGACTTCGCTATAACCAAAGCCTACTGATAGTCATTGTATTCAATGACAAACAACAAATCAACAACAAATTTGCTATTTGCCCATAACTCATTCATGCAAAGACTCTATTCCTTAAACATGTGCAGGCAGCCATGACAGAAATGAGATGATATTCATCAGAAAATAACAGACCAGGTGGTCATTTGTTTTTTTCTGAGATTCGATATATGTTATTATCTCCTGTATACCGCATCATGATATATGATTTTCAGGAGTTAGAACAGATACAACACACAAGCGAAACAACTGTGATATGTTTAACAGAAAAAAAAAAAAAAAAGAAAAAAGAAAACCGGTAAGGAAATGAACCAAGCGCACTGAATTCTAACACGCACTCATTGATACACAACACTAACATGATGCGCTGTGATGCACCACCTGCTAATTTTTAAATAAATAAATAAATAAATAAATAAAGACCAAAACAAACTCAATAAAAGTAAATCGATTCAACCGGGTAGGAATATAAACATGGTTCAAACCAGACGCTCAGATATTTAGTGAAGCATTTACATCATACTGTATTTTTAAAAAAAAAATAGATTATCACAGTATCCTGTAGATCTTGTCTATGCAAGTGTCTTAAATATCAGCCTCAAAAACTTCTATTTAGGAATGTAATGATCCGACAACTTGGAGCTATGCACCAATTAAGAGGCAATGACTGAAATGAATCAACGCAACAATCAACAAAATGAATATAAATCGATTATTATTACTGGAAAAAGACAAACAGCTGGTGTAAGAATTTCATAATTTGTGAATGGAGGCTACTAAATCATACTGAGCAGATTCAGTGGTACTGACAAATATCGCAATGTCGTCTTATGAATCAAAGTATCATATCTTGTGGAAGCCTGAGGTGTATAATTATGGTGACTCCCTTCTTTGTCGGTTTATTTATTTACCTGGGAGTTATTTATATGTTTGTTGTCTGCTGATGCAACAGATTTTGATTCGTACGCTGGAAAAATACACGTCATGAACAAAGCAAGGCAACCGCTCCTGCAATACGATGCTTCCAACCACTGCATATAGCTGGAAATTGATTTTTAATGTAGCGTAACACAACAATGCCACCCACATGATTGGGTAGTTTATAAAAACAATATTTTTCTGATTACCCCTTCCTTCGGGTATATGTTAAGTGAAAAATTGAATAGCATTACTATTATTTTTGTATTGTCATTATCCATATATAAAATATAAATATTACCCCGGGGCGGGGTAATATACACGGAAGAAAGTGCTATCCGCCCCCTTCCGCATGCATGAGCTCACAGACGCCTACGATTGGCTAGTGTTGCTGTGATTGATAGGGGAGAGAGTGTGCCACCCCTCCATCCCTTCCTCCCTGAGCGCAGGTACAGTTTTGCTCTCTTGGTCTCCCAGCCACGGATGGATGACTGTGGCATCATGATTCGAAATCGTGATCTCCAGTGATGGGGTGAACGCTTTGAAAAGCAATATTATCGTACAATACTGATGTTATGTTTACAACCGCGAATGGACGCAGAGATGATGAATTATAAACAGGCATGTGTCGATATTAAAACTTCTACGTGCCGGTGATCGTCAGTGGGATATATGGGATGATGATTTCGCAGAAGGACACGCACAATGCTCCTTCTAATTTGTCCAAAATAGAAGATGTGTGTCCTTATGCAGCCTTCTGAATGATTCAGGAAGTCAAATGCTGGCAAAACATCAAATGTGGCTACTAGTCAAAAATATCATTTATGCCATGTAATGATTCATAAAAACTGAAATGCTGCTAATATTCATTTCCTACTGGATCGATTTCCGGCAAGTTCAAACACAAGCACTACCGCATACACACACCCAGGCCCACACACACACAAAACGCAGCAGCCCCCCCACCTCCTCTCACTCACCATGCTGCTGTTCTGAATGATAGAGCATTAAAGACGGCAGCTGCAGCAGAACAGAGCAGAGTCGGTTGATGAGGACAACAGCAGGCATGCTGTGTGCAAATACTTCATCTTCAAGGCAAATGAGCGCAGCAAACCAAAGGCTACCACCGAGCCTGTATGCAAAAGCTGTCCCAGAACTAGACCCATGACGAGCGTCACCAAAAAAAAAAAAACAACACTTGATGGAATGACACGACACACAATGTCGAAATGTAGGGACAGCTTCCACTTCAAAGTCACCGAAACAAACAGGATGCGTAAGTAAACAGGCCTACAATGCCCATAAACGCGAGTACCATTAGTTCTTTTAGGCACTGATTTAATGCAGGAACCATAAAAACATCCAGGTGAAACCTTTGGGGCCGGTAGGAAAAGCACAACCTCGGTTTTCTTTCTGGTATCATCAGGATATTACATATTGGGTACTACATGCTGATGGTGAGAAAATCCTATCAGGAAAGCATAATAACCAGAATTTTCTGTCTATTTTCAGATGATTTTCAGAAAACAGCGAGGCAATAGTCCACTGTGAGGGCTATTTAATAAATAGCGCTTCTTGTATATTTTTTTAAGCAACCAAACAGACCTGTATTGTCATAGCAAGGGGTCAAAAATCATAAATGCTAAGGCTAAAAGCGGCAAATCTGGATATTGTAAGATCAACATCAGCACATGTACATTCATAAACAGTTAAAGCAAAAGAGCCAACCCAAAAACCCCACACAAAACCATCATACAGACACCACTAAATAACTAAAACTAGCTGTGATAGAAATTCCCATCATATCATCAGAGCCATGTTAAATCTTCAGTCAAAGAATCCAAGAATTCCAAATAATGAAGTATATCTAAAGATAAAGAAGATCTTTTCCAGAATGGCTTCGGCAAAGTTAATGTGGAGACTATGTCTGTGAAGCTTGCACCATGAAAAAAAAAATCACCATTACAAACTTAAAAGCTCGTATATTCTCAGCAATTTTGCTCCTCCAAGCCATCCGTCGTGGAATAAATGGGATTGGGCATGCCTTGTTTGTAACGACCGATCACATGCTCGGTCACGTAGCTCGTTCGCTGCGAAGTTCTGCAAAGTTCGCTCAGCTGTCATGTGCGCTACATGGCAAGCGAAGCCTCTGCATGACATTCCTTCACTCCACAATTATGTCATATTGTGCATGAAAGTCTACTGAACATTGTCTCCACACTATGCTGAGGCGTTAACAGCGTAAAGTAGCTACACTCTTCGGAAAAAAGGCTTAACATATGTACCCTGATTTCTTCAGTCCTTCACCTATCCAAAGAACCCTTCAGGAGCCCATCTTCTAAACGTGCACTGACAATTGCCTATACAATAAATCGCAATATTTAACATGCAAAACATTCTTATAGTAGACTTTTTTAAAATATCGTAGCTACTCTTTTCATTCGGAAGCAGCCTTTCTGTGTAAGATATAATGCTGAATAACGACGGCAGCCTTCTAAAGTCCCTTAGTTTGGACATATTTTAAGGCAGCATTACAGGTATCCCATAAATCAGTTTACTAGGAAAGAAATTTACTTGGCAGACAGAACTGCCTCTCGGACACAATACTGTGGAAAATATAAAAAGCTTTAGTAACTACTATATGCAAATTTAATACGGGCACATGCCTAAAGTTAGAATGAATATCTGTGCTACTTACCAGTTTGCTGTAATGGTACTTGCAGTAGCCACAGTATTTGACGTTGTCGGCGTCCGAGCCTTGCTCTTCACACAGCAGGCCAGCGAACTGAGCGCTGCAGAGACAAAAAAAATGGGTCTGTTATTTTAGGAGTCCATCAAGTAAAATAAATTCCAAGTTCAAAAGGCACACAGAAAACCCCAGGGAAAACACATCACATGTTTTCGCATATTCTCACACACTTGTTTTCACAAGAATACAATTTCTCTATTCAGGTGAGGAATTTTAGACAGTGATGCTAAACTGGTAGCTCCAAACGTGCCTTTCTTTGTTAGTTATATTGCGTTCTACTAAAACCAGTAACTCGTAATTTTCCCCGAGTTCAGCATGTGACGTCAAATCAATATGGCTGCTCACAGCATCGATAGATCAATCAACGTACAAGACATATTAGCTTGTTAAATCTGTAACATTTCACTCCTGGGCAAAAAAAAAAAAAATGGGTCAAGCTCAAAATGGCAATTTAATGATCTTAACAACAAGTCATTGGTCAGGAAATTAGCAAGAATTAAACAGATAAAGGAAGTTAGTATGTGAGATTTCTTTAAATGTTTAAGCTTTGTGGTGCTTGATGGGCTGCATCAGGTGAGGCAGATAACAAATAATGACTCATCTTTTAAGGAAAAAAAAAATCCCAGAAGACATTTTTGGAAAAATTTATACACCCAGACATGTGTTAGTTTGAATTTTACATTAAACATTTTAATCATCATCATGATTCTACCTTTGCGTACAAGAAGACTATATAAGTGAATTTCCCGGTTTCTAGCTTTTTCCCCAAACAAACAGTTCACTGCAGTAAAAGTAAACCAGTAAATGGTGGCACGGGAGCTCTCGGGAGCGCATTTGTTTCATTCTTGCTAATTTTCTGACCAATGATTTGTTGTTAAGACCATTAAAAAGCTTAATATTTGCCATTTCGGGCTTGGCCCATTTGTTTTGCCCAGGAGTGTATACAGTTCACTGTTTTGAGGATGTTAATATGCATCACTCATGACAATTCGCTTGCTAGACTGTTGCTAAAGAAGACAACTTCTTTACTTAACTCCTGAGTTAAGTCAAACACAGGATTAGTTTTGATAACTAGCAAAGTAGGGATGCACCACTATGAAATTTTGGCCGATACCAATAACCAATAATTCTTTATATTTGGAAGCCGATATATTGGCCAAAAAAAAAAATCTAAACCTTACATTTTTGAGAGTCTGATTACAAAGACAAAAGGCAAACATTTACAGTGGACAACTGCTTTTATTTTAAAACCTTAATTGCAGAAAACAAGGAAACTGCAAGGAAACATCGAGATCCTGTTAGCCGAGAAGATGAATCTGAGGATAAATTGGGCACAAGATCACCAAAAACAGGACAGCCATATTTTTCTAGTCTTCAGCTGTCCAGTTGCGGTGAGCCTGTGCCCACTGTTGCCTCAGCTTCCTGTTCTTGGCTGACAGGAGTGGAACACGATATCGTCTCCTGCTGCTGTAACCCATGTTCTTTGAC
>CM075024.1:12404948-12422152 GCA_037576675.1 Pangasius sanitwongsei
TTGCTGAAAATGGCTGTAATTCCTAAATGGTAAATGCCATATTTTTGTGGAACCTCTTACAATAAAGCTGAAAGTCTGCACTTCGATCACATCTTGATTGTTTTATTTCAAATCCGTTGTGGTGGTGTATAAAGGCAAAATCACAAAAACTCATTGTCCAAATACTTCCGGACCTAACTGTGTATGTGTGTGTGTGTGTGTGTATATATATATATATATATATATATATATATATATATATATAAATAAAATCATACTAATTGAGTTAATAATATGGGGATACATTTGCAAAAAGGATTACAGATAAACTGAGCACTGAGCAAAACTCTAAAATGTAAATAAAAGTGCAGGCTTACCACCATTGTCGGTCCTTTTCAGAGCTCCATCTTTGTGTGGACAGAGTTCACATCTCTGCAAAAGATGAGAAACATAAACTGTGAGTAAGTATAAAGCAGAAACCAAGCTTTTTATTAGGGCATTAAACAATAAACAATACTTTCTCAGGGAGAACTGAACACGATTCTTTATGAAATAGGAACGAAGGAGCCAAGTTTTTTTTTTCCTTTTGATTTAGAATTGAGATCATGATCCTCATTCATGAATCTTCGTTGGTGAAAATCAGTCTTGATAAGAGCGCACTTTGCACAAAGCAGCACTGGCGAGTTTTGAGTGAGGCAGTGTGTGTAGCCAGGGCGTTCGAAATTCATTCACAAAATTGTTTCTCCCTCTTTTTTTTCTGACGACTCGTTGTGCTTCAGCTGTGTACAGAAAGTCATGCTGTACAACGTGTATGGTCATTGGTCACAGTGAATAATGGGGAATAGTGGTGCTCTGTTTTAGGCACAAACGATGGCAATCAACACTGTTCTGGAAGTGATTTGTTCTGAGAAACTAATCAAGATCAGATTTTAATACAGCTCTTTTTTTGAGTTGCCATCTTTTAAAATTTTTTAATGATTCACTACAAATTATAACATCAAGTTAGCTACTACCAAACAATTCGCAATAATTACAAACAAACACGTCTCTATCAGTTTATTACAGTGGAATCACTTTAAGGGCCACAAAAGAAAGAGGTACAGAATGGCAGTTAAATAAAGAGAAACATTAAAGAAGTGTTCAAGAAAGATGTCGATATTTTATTTTAAGAAATCTAAGATCCTAACAGGCCTCTTAATTAGATTTTCTGAAAGCAAAATACATAGAGAGGGTAAACCAATCCAGCTTGTAGATATCAGACTTAGAGACAGTGCAAGGGTCAACTGTAAGACAAACCCATCAGAATCAATCAGACTGTTTCTAATAAAATAAAACCTTTATTCATTTATTTATACATATTCTAAATTAACTGGAAGGTTATTTTAATATTAGCTATTCTAGTATTAGTGGATTTAAAAAAAAGAGTCCATTGCTTCACTTACCAAAAAGCACTAAAAGTTTCTCTTTTTCTTATGCATAATGAATTAATAACTTCTAAACTATCAGCTCAGTGTGTAAAGAAAAAAAAAAAAACAGCTTTTGCCCTGGTACAAACTGGTTTAAGCTGGTCTGGTGCTTGTTTGGCTGATTGATTAACAAAACCTTGCCAATAAAGCTGGTCTTGCTGGTTGATGGCTGAGAACCAACACGCATTACTCTCATTTAAGCTGTTTTTCTAGCAGGGGCGGTTTTCCGCTGCAATTTCGTGGCTTTGAGCTTTACAGCTCCGTCAGAATACTTTATCTACTAAGGATTTTATGAAAAATAGAAGTAAATGCAAATCATTTTAAGTAGAGGTGGAAAATACGGCAAATATAGTACGAAACAGTTGGTTCATATATACGGCTCCTTGTTAATGTCAGTAATAATGGAGTTGCTGAGTGTTGACAGTATCCATGATGGTGCCAAAAAGATCGGAATAGAGGGGGGGGGATGATATTGCTAGCGTATGTTGGTTGTCAGGACAGCTCCCTGCTAATAGCATAAATCATAAAATATATATATATATATATATATATATATATATATATAAAATAAAATAAAAAGTTTGCATTTACAAGCAGATGAGCGTATACGCTTACTTTATGTAGTTATTATAATATTAACATGACTGCTTGTCCACACTGCAGGGCAGTCCCTGTCCATTTTTCTTCCGCACATAATAAACTGTCTACAACTATAGTTTTAGATATTTATTCATGTTTTTGATACAGCAGGAATCTTAGATCTGCGCATTGTTAACAGCATGAATATTTATTCTTAGACTTTTATTACTGACAGGAAAATATTAAATCAAAATATTAAATCTGCCCAAGTAGGAAAACAAACAAAAAAACTCATTTGTGTATATGTATAAATAACCTACATACTGAAAAAAAATGTATCTGGCGATACACAGAACATCCTACCTTAAGCTTTTATTAGAGAAAAAACTGTATTTCTGTATACCTTTTTGAATCCAGTTCACCCATTTAAAATTCTTTCACTCAGAAACAAACAGTGGCACGTAGACTAACCGATCATGTGATACAGTCTAGTTGTACACATATGTTTCTGGAGAGTGTGAATTTGGAAAGAATGTAGAAATAATATAGCTAATAATATTTAACATAGCTAGCTAATATTTCTGAACGTTTTTCTCCAGATGTGTGCCATGCAACAGTAAGAAAATATAAAGGCAACTGACTGAAGTCTGCTACTCAATAATTAGTGGCACCTACATTTTTACTGGCCAGAGACACCACAGTCCCACCTTCTTGTTTTCTATTGGCTCAGAAGAAAGAGGTTCTCAAATTCACACGTCACAGTTCACGTCACGTTATGTCCTTTCCCCTTCAGTGAAATGTTTTTGCAGTTCACCTTCATACAGCTGGTGCAACGTGTTACGTCCTTTCCCCTTCAGTGAAATGTTTTTGTTTCTCCAAATGAATTTTATTCACATTTAGCCTGACCACTGCCTTAGCTGAAAAATCAGAATCTCCCCTACCGCCACGGCAAGGGGTCGAAAATCTTAAATGCTTTGACTAACTGTAGATGTTTGTACCTCCGCGTAATATACCACAGCTCAAAAATGTTTCACATGTAACCTTCTCTAAGAGCTTAGATACTGAGCAGGAGGTAATTAGAGGTAGCACAGGCACCCTTAAACGATGTTTACTGTCTTACAGGAACTGCATATATTTGGTGCAAATACAGAATTTACCACAAAAATGTCAACACAGTGAGCTTACTTAACATGTTTCCTCTTTCTGTGGCCTCTTTAAACTGCCATTTTTATTTTATGCCAACTAAAACGTGCAGTGCCGTTGAGCTTCAAAAAACAAACAAACAAACAAAAAAAAGCTCTTATAATCATATTGCACATGCCTGACCATTACCCAAGTATTTTAAATACAGTTGAAGCCAAGCGTTTACATACACCCAGGATAAAGACATTCAGGCTCAATTTTTCACACCTTTCATGCTACCAGGCATTTCCTGTGTTACAGTTCTCTCCGAAAATATTAGAATTGCAAGGCCAGCTCTTTTGTTTTTGCTGCACTCTGAAGACATTTGGGTTTGAGATCAGATAGACAATAATTTCATTTCCTGGTATTTACATCTACATGTGTAAAACAAATTAGAACATGGCACTTTTTTGTGCCAGACCACCCAACTTTTCAGTGAGCAAAAGTATTGGAACAGATAGTCAAAGTAAATAACACTTAATATATGGTTGCATATCCCTTGCTTGTAACAACCGCATCAAGCCAGCAACCCACTGACAACACCAAACTGCTGAATTCTCCTTTTGTGATACCGCAGCTTCTTTCAGTTGTTGTTTGTTCTTTTTTTGTTTTGTTTTTTTTTTGGGGGGGTGGGGGTTCTCTGTTCAATCTCCTCTTCAGGAGGTGAGATGCATGCTCAGATGGGCCAGTCTAAGGGGCCGTTTACACAATAACGTTTTCAGCCAAAAACGGGAAACTTTTTCTGCGTTTTGCCTGTTCGTTTACACGACAACAGCATTTTGGGGACTGAAAACGCATATTTTTGAAAACGGGTTTCAAAGTGCAAGTTTTTGAAAACGCCGCCGTTATCGTCTCCATGTAAACACCCAATACGGGAATCTTTGAAAACGGTGACGTCATGCGTGTGCGTAGTGTGTGTTAGGTATGTAGACATGCGCAGTACGTGTCTATTGTAAATGCAAGCGCATACGTAATACAGCGTTTTTGCCCGTTATCGCGGATGTGTGTAAACACAAATCGTTTTGAAAACATTGTCGTGTATACGTGAAACTTTTTGAAAACCCAAGAGAAAAACTTTTCCGTTTTTGACTACATCTTTGTCGTGTAAACGTAGCCTAAAACCTTCCACTTTTGTCCCCTGATGAAGTCCTCTGTTGTGCTGGCGGTGTGTTTTGGCTCATTGTCTTGCTGTATGATAAAGTTCTTCACAATTAGATTGGATGCATTTCTCCGTAAATTGACAGGCACAATGTTTCTTTAGACTTCTGACTTCATTCTGCTGCTGCCATCACGAGTTACATCATCAATAAAGATCAGTGAGCCCGTTCCAGAAGCAGCCATTCAAGGGCCCAAGCCATGACATTACCTCCATCATGCTTGGGTGGTGAGCTTGTATGTTTTGAATCATAAGTAGATCCTTTCCTTCTCCACACTTTGGCCTTTCCATCACTTCGGTAGAGTTTAATCTTGGTTCCAAAACTTCTGGGGCTCATCTCTGTATTTCTTTGTGAATTCCAATCTGGCAATTCTTACTACTGATGAGTGGTTTGCGTGTTGTGGTATGGCCTCTATATTTCTGTTCTCAAAGTTTGCTTCGAAAGGTGGATTGTGATACCTTCAACTCTGCCCTGTGGAGGCTGTTGGTGATATAATGACTCTTGTTTTGGGGTCTTTCTTCACAGCTCTCACAACGTTCCTCTCATCAGCTGCTACTGTTTTCCTTGGCTGACCAGTTTGATGTCTTGTTGACCAGCTGACCCGTGGTTTCTCTCTTGATTTTCTCTCTTTTCTCAGCTTCAAAATGGCTTGCTTTTCTCCCATAGACAGCTCTCTGGTCTTCACGCTGGTTTAACCTTTTAAACAACAAATGCAGTCTTCACAGGCAAAACCCAGGGCTCAAACCAAGACTAGGCATTCAGAGCTATTAACTGTTTAAACAGCCAATCTAACACACCTGGACAACAAGAAACACCTGTCTATCATATGTTCCAATATTTCTGATCACTAGAAAAACGGGTGGGTTCAAACGAAAGGTGCCATGTTCTAAGTTGTTTAACACATCTAGATGTAAATATCAGGAAATGAACGCTGAAATTCTGATCCATCGTCTCACATTCATCTTTGGATTTCAAACCCAAATGTCCTCAGTGTGCAGCAAAAACAATAGAATTGCCTTGCTGTTCCAATACTTTCGGAGGAAACTGTATGTCCATTAGGGTATCTAATTTTATTTCCATAAGAGGTCATTTCAAAATAATACCTAAGAGACAGATTTATTTCATCTTCTATTAATTATATCAGATTCTCAGTGGGTCAAACGTTAACAACGTATTTGGTGCCATTGCTTTTTTATTACTTGAACTTTAATCAAACCCTTTGGGTAGACTTCCACAAGCTTCTCACAACACTTTGATGGAATTTTACCCCATTCTTCTTGACAGAACTGTAACTCAGTCAGGTTTGTGAGAAATTTTAGTATTTGCTGAGAACTTTAGTTTGGTTTGGCCTACGAAAACATTTACACACAATATGGGAGTGTAATGCAAGCAGCGCCACTAAAATTTCCATCTACTAGGATTACTACTAAATCAAACTATCAGCTCACATTGAACCACAACATCAACCATAAGCAAAGACGGCAGCCAGACGACACACTTAACAAAGAAAGACAAGTTGCTGTGGAGTTTTGTGGTTGATGTTAACACAACACACTTTATGAAGAGATTCTGGCCGGGCGGCAGATGTGCGTTATTCAATGCACAAGGTGATAATGACGCTTTGTAATGTTAATTAACAGATTAATACTTTTCCTGCTGAAAAAAATTCAGCTTGGCATGACCTACCATCTGCCAAAACACAGGACAAGCTGGTTAAGTAGACAGAATACATTTTTGAGTTAATGTCACTAATGCAACACCACAGACAAATTGTTTCAATTAAATAACACAACAGCGAGGCACAATCTCAAACACAAATTATTTAATTTAATCAAGTAAAAAGGACATTGGAAAATCCCAGCCTGTGTTCTGGAAGCTGGACAGGCCAAGCAGGAGTGAGTATTTTAAGCCAGTTATCCTAAAGAAAAGTTTTCCAGTTAATCATTGATAACTGGCCAAATTAATAATGTTTATAAGATTAATGCTGTTAGAGTTTTCTGGGTGGTCCTGTTTTCTCTCAAGGCAGGAGCACCAGTGCTCCTTGGAAAAAATAAATAAAATACTGACTGTAGGACTCTGCATAACGTTATAGCAATCAGCAACACTGAAGTTTTGTTCATGTTTATAGATTACAGGAAGTCACACTGTGTTCATCAGCAGGTCTATGTGACATTACTGGAGAACTGGATACGCCTTGAGGCCAATATTTATGGAAAGTATGAAAAATGTCTTGGCTGATTTGGAATAACTGGGACTTTGTGCACATTTGAGTTTTCATCAAAATGTTCCTTTAGGCTGGAACTACTGTACACATACAAGTGTAGATATGTAGGTAGGTAGGTAGGTGCACTACCAATAGCTTTGCACTAACGTCTTCAATTCAGCAAAGAATCATCATACTTAACTGCACTTGCTTAATCAACTAGTCTTGTTTATTTTTTTTGTTGTTTTTTTTCAACTGATATGATGCTGCTGCTTCACAAGAAACCTACTCTTATCCCCAACAGTGATCTACATTTGAATACTCTGACCTCCATTTTCCAATGGACAGTTATCACGTATGAACACGGTTTTGGATTGGCCATTCATTGAAACGAATGTGTAATTGTACTAAACATCCTGAAAGACTTATAAACAACTATATAGGAAAGGATTACATGCTTGCTGTATGGATGCTTCAGAATACAGAAAACTCACCACTCGTGCTGCGCGCTCCTGAGATTCACATTTTCTGCAGAACCAGGGACCGGTTGGGACTTGGACAATTCCATAACAAGCTAAAGAGAAAATAGATCGATTTAGTTTAACATGATGAGGACATGAAGGTGAATGGGCTGTGGATTTTATAAACAGCAAAGTGAACACGTGTGTATGCTATAAACAGACCAGAATGCTCATGACAGCAATGGCATCTCAGCACTAACACTTTTACCTCGGCACTAGATCAAGTTTTACCAGGTTATATTTATATATATTTTCCACCTCTCATGGAGGCGACATTGCATTATAGGTCCAGTTGTAAAGATTAAATGTGATAATGCTGTAGAGAAGTAGAACTGGTGTCGGAGTGATTGAGGGTGGAGAAATGAGCAAGTGACAGTCCTCAAGACTTCACTACGCTCTAGTTGAGGTCAGCAAGTTGCTTTTAAGATAGCCAAAAAATGTTAAACTTTGTTTTCCAGTCAGAGACGAATGTTGTTCATAATCATTTTTAATCAACACTGGCACACTTAATGTACCGTATCAGCTGAGCTCGTTCGTCGGAGTGTTATGCTGCGCCGTGACACAGCATGAGCTGGCTTCTGGTGTCTATGAGGACTGTCGTAAGATAAGAGAGAGCTGGCTGGTGGGAAGAGATTGAGAGATTTCCAAATTAGGGAGAAAATGGCAAAAAAAATCTCTCTAAAGCCCTATTTGGATTGGGTTAGATTTACATGAAGTGGTCACTGGAGTGTCCCAACCGAAATAGTAATTTTTTTTTTTACAGACTGCATGTGTTTGGAAAGATCACACAGTATTTTGCCTTCTATTGAACGGACCAGTAGAAATTACTCCAGGTGATATACATCCCAACTGAACTGGAACAGAGGTTTTGCATTTTTTTTTCTTCAGTATAAAGACACTCCAAGAAATGCTCTTTTTTTTTTTATCATCTCCCACCAAAACAAAAGCAAGCCCAAGTATCAGCCGTGGTTACCAACACACAACAATGAAATATAGATGCCATTTATAAGGACTTGTTACAGAAGCGAAACTTCTGGGGTTTTAAGTTATTGAGTTCCAAACCTCCATACATGCGACTTACTTATGATCAAGTGCAATTTGTGTGACCAAATGCAATACAACAAGAAGGGCTTATTTATATTTAAAAAAAATATATAAAAAAAAATAAATAAAGTAAACTGGTTTTTTTTTAGCGTGACACCAGTGCGTACAGCGTGAAGACACACCCATCTTTGTGATTTAGACCGAGATTGCGAATCTTCTGCAAACTGCTCATCACTACAGGCAACACTACTTAACAGATATACAGTATGTCCAAAAATCTTATCGCACACTAAGCATGATCAGGGATCTTTTTATTTCCGGTTACATATACAAGGATGTGCAAAGACACTACTAAACAAATATGTCATCATAATTTTTTTTTTATTTTAATATTTACCAATAACTTGGTGGTCAATTAATGCCGTGAGACTCTATGACTCTAAGAAACTATGATTATTTTAGACTAGGTAAGATGAGGATGTGAAACTTGAACCTTGACATCTCTATCTACTACATTCCCTTTTTATTCTACACATCTGCAGCTCGTGCGCGCACGTGACGTGACAGGAAGTCAGGTAGTGTGAAGAGAAGAAAACACTTTGATGCTGAAGTGGTGTGCTGTAAAGAGGAGTGTGAGAGAGCAAAGCTGCACTGCCTACAAGCATGCAGTGATGCACACAGCCCAGAATAACTGACCTACTAACCCAACTACCGCTGCTATACCACACGCCTGAAGGATTACAGCTAACAATTACAGATTTATAACACGCCAGACTCAGAATATCACGTGGTACATCAACTCATACACCAGAAAGCAGCCTTACAATTCACTATCATCATCAGCTGTTACACATCCGGTTTCAGAGATATTGTATAATTTACGGTACTTTAGCAGCCTAGCTAGATGACGATTTACTGACAGTGGGCTCAATGTTAATACTGTTACATAATATTTACCCAGAAAGTTCAATATTACATTTAATTTGCAGTTAACTAGGAAGCTAGCTAAACTAGTACACAAACAGCAACTGCTGACTAGCTAAATATTGAAAACCCTGAACAACTAGTCAGCTAGTTACAAGTTTCGTCCTTTGCTGTCATTGTTAAAAAATGATTCACTATTTTGTTACCAAAACATGTGGCAATCCCTAGGCAACATGCATTTTTCCCCACGCGTATTCGAACAAGTCCCGCCTACTTCGCTATGATTGGTTACCGCCGGTCGGTCCCCTACTCTTTGATTGGTTAATATCGCGCAATCATCACTAGCTGGCCAACGAGCCGGCGCGATTGATCGGAATACGGGTGGAGAAAAAATTACGTCGTGAAAAGCAGGCGCGTAGATAGCTAACGAATTAGCTTAGCATGCGAATTAGCTTAGCAATCGCGCATCAAACACGACGCAATCAAAACGTAAGGTGTGAATTGAAGTGACCTTAATATCGTTGTTTTTTGATGTAGAGGAAGTGATTAAAATGGAGTGGTGGTGTTGTACCTTGATGCACGGCGACATTACAGCCATGACCGTCGCAGTAAACCAGCGGGTTTTCGGCCCAGCCTCTCTCATCAGAGCAAACACAGCAACCTCCGATCATCTCCTTCATATTAGCGGCCAAGTAGTCGCTGAATACCATCTACAAACAGAAACAAAGTCCCCAAACGTTTATATCGAGTCCTCGTCACGAATATCCAAGATCCATTTGGATGAAAAGTCCATATTTAATGTCGTCTCCTTCACACCAGCGTCCGAAGGAGTCGCAGGATCCCGTCAAGAAAAAGGTGGAAAAAAGACACCCAAAACGACCGTAAAGAGTCTTCCTCCGTATATCTAATTCCACTGTCGACGAAATGTCATAGTTGGTCGTGTTTACAATCTAAATTGCTATTTTTGTTTTGTTCAACACACAAACCCGAAGGCTCTCGGGAAGTAAAAGCGCGATGTGCGCATGCGCAGAATGAGCAACGCTATAGGAACTGATTGGTGGCAGCAGCAGGCCTGAAAGTGTGTAAGAGGACAAACACACACTGAATCCTCATAGACCCTCTGCTTCTTTATTTACTGCATTATAGTAAGCTTTTTATTCATTTTTATTAGTGTATAAGAGGACAAGCACACACTGAATCCTCATACACCCTCTGCTTCTTTATTTACTGCATTATAGTAAGCTTTTTATTCATTTTTATTAGTGTATAAGAGGACAAACACATACTGAGTCCTCATACATCCCCTTATTCTTTATTTACTGCATTATGGTAAGCTCTGTGAGTTTTTGTTAATTTTATTAGTGTATAAGAGGACAACCACATACTGAATCATATATCACACATCACATAAAACCATACATCACAGTATGATAAACTCTAGTTTTAATTTGAAAATGTAGTTAAATTTATTTCTTTTATTTTATTAGTGTATAAGAGAACATGCAGAAACTGAATCTTGACATGTTACTGTTTGTTTAATCTATTTATTGCATTATGATAGCCTCTGTTTTAGTTTAGTGTTAATGTTATTTTTAGTTTTATTTAATTACACTTCGTGTCTTATTTCTGGAATTTCAGATGCACAGGACTGTGATACCTCTTGTCTTTATTAAATGAGGACAAAAGACAGAGTTACAGCAGAAAGTGTGCTGGAAATACTGTATGTAACAACTTCATAACCCCTTGAACCATGAAAATCTCTGCTGCAGCACCTGAGACAAGAATTTCATTGTGCGAGGAGGCTTGTGACAATAAAGTTGAGTCTTTCATTCACTAATTCATTTATTCATTCATCTTCAGTAACCACTTTATCTTAGTTACAGGGTCACAGTGGATCCAGAGTATTTCAAGGGAACACTGGGTGTGAAGTAGAAATACACTCTGGATGGGATGCCAGTCCATAGCGGGTCACCATGCACACACACCTTCACACACACTTTTACACCTAGGGACAAGTTAGCAGTCTGTCCATTTAGAGTCATGTTTTTGATAGGTGGGAGGAAACCAGAGAACCCAGAGGAAACCCATGTGGACACAAGAAGAACATGTGACGGTCCACACAGATCATAAATCTTGGATCTATGAATTAATAACTAAAAAGAATGTGAGGCATGACTATACGGTATATTAAAACTGGTTTATAATAATAGCATGTTCACACAGTACCATGTGTCTGAATTAAAGAACACACAAGGCATTCTGCTTTTGGTTTAATTGGTTTAACTTGTTGAGAGAAGATTTTAATGTTAAGTATCTATATCACAATTATTATGTTTTGATATCACAATAATGTATTTTAGCTTTAAAAACTCTAACATGAATTTGTTAACATATTTCTCAGTAGAAGTGACCGTTCTGTCCACCATGTATTTCAAATATTCATAGGATTAAATAGCATTATGGGATTGCCTCTGACAAAGCTGCAATCAATTCTCTTTCTAATTTGTCTTAACTAAAGAACCCGAGAAGATAGTTGTCCATGTGATGGAACAAACCAGAGGCAGAAATATTGCAGATACTGGTGAAATTTTAAAGTGCTAATGATGACAGTATTGAACAAATTAGCGGTCACCAACCTTGCTCCTGGAAATCCACCTTCCTACAGAATACAGGGCTGAATTGCATAATCAAGTAGACTGATAATCTGGAGCAGGTGTGATTGCTTATCAGGATTTTGGGGGCAAAAATTCCAAACAACATACAACTTCGGGCGAAATGGCTGAGTTTAGGCACATAGGGGTCAGTTACGGCAAAGGCAAATGTATTGTAACTCAGCAGTCATATTTATGTTGCTCATGACCTTTTGGAGCTGAGCCAAAATGACCCAAATTCAACTAAACATATCTACTACTTGTCTGGCATTCCAATTAATGTAGCCTGGTCCATATCATGCCTGATTATATATATATATATATATATATATATACAGTATGATAGTTGTTGTTTTTTTCATTAAGTTTGAGTTGTGGCTGTGTTTAGTAGCCAGGTTCACACCGCTGTCTTTCCTTGGTGGTATGTGGGCCAGAAAAGAGCGGTAAGTATGGGCCAGCCCTGGGCCATCACTCATTTTCTGTGGTAAATCTCAACGAACAGGCCTGGCACTGGTCTAAATAAACTAACCTGCTATTAAAAGAGCTTAAGGGATCTACACCAAGATTCTGCCGTCTAAAAATGATGGCTTGTGTGAGTTAAACCTAGTGGGTCATTTTGTATTTTGCAAGTGTTTTTTTTTTGCATTTTGCAAGTATTGTGAACACCCTGCCCCAATATGCTACCACCCAACACACTGACGTTATGAATCCCTTGCTTTGGCACAAGTAAATTGCTTTTTCAAAATAAAGATATGGCATGGTGTACCAGAGTCATCATGAGTGAGTAAACACACTAAAAGACTGGTGTTAACCAGTTAGCCAAAATCATTATACTGATATTGTAATGTTTAAAATAAAGTGTTTGCTGGTAACAAAGTACATTACTCTAGCCTGCATGAGAATGCTGGTCATGTTTCTTATGTTAGTTACCTGAAAAAGTTACATTTCTGTCAACTTTAATTATACTTTCAAAAACAATTAACAAATGTCATACTATATATCCCTGAAAACCTTGTTTCCTCTTTGGTCAATTTATGTGTCATTATGATATACTTGTTAATTTCCTTTATTAACCTTATAAATCATACTTTCTAGAGTGGAAACACATTAAACCACATTGTATTTTTAAACCATTTTCTCAAAAATCAGTTTCTAGATGAGCTGCATTCATGACATATTACACGTTCATTCCTATCATTAGTATGCAATATGATGAAATAATTTTGCATGGTAAAATCATCTGAAGTCCCTGGAATCAGCAGTACAGGAAGTCCTTCATACCAGTCGCTATCAGACCAATCCGTCCACCCTGTGTTAACTATACAATAACGCAACATTTTTCACATTCCTGCACACTGTAACTGTATTTATTATTATTTATCCTTTCTCTTATAGACCATCACACATTTTACTGACATCATCATTTTATAGCCACTTCATCATCACTTGCACTACAATCACTACTGCTAATTAGCATTTCTATCTTTATATTATATTATTTTATTTTTATTTGCTTAGTTTCTGCCATATGAATACTGTAATCTGTTTTCTGTGCATTTTCTGTGTCCTTGTAATTTCTATCTAGCTGTCAATCTATCTGTCCATAACAGTGCATGTTTTTTTTTTCTTGGTTTAACAATAAAGAAATGATTTTTCAATGCTAAATATCAAAAGAATAGATTTCTGGTTTTATTGGGTATGCAAATCTATGCATATTCAATTAGATGAAGCACATTTGCAAAAACAAATATATATTTTAAGGTTTTTAATTTGAATTATAATTTTAATATTTTTTGCCCTACACCGTTCCCAGTTAGACAAAAACTAAAAGTAGGGAAATGTTTCTCTTAAAAGTGTACAGGAACATTGCAGGAACATTTTTCCTCCAGAAGGATATTAAAGAAGGATATTAAAAAAGCATATTGCATTTGTTTTTATATTTGTTACATTTTTTTTTTTATTAATATAACAATTTGTTTGAGGCAAAGAAGCTTGCAAAGAAGCTTGCAGACTGGACGTTTTTGGTCACAGTTTATAAGAAAGCTTTTTGTGGCATCAAGAAATGGTTAAAATGTGTTTTTGAGAACTTGCTTGATCTGGATGAACTTGCTTGATCCCCCCCCCCCCCCCCATACATGCATGCATGTGCTCAAATTCTATGCATTTGTAATACTAACTTTTTTATAGGTATTACTCAAATATGAAAGTAATAATAATCCATGTGTGCTGTAAATGTATAGCCATAACCCAGCCTTCTAGTGAATACAAACCAGTCTGCTGGCTAGTGTGTGTTCTGTCACTGTGGGTGTTTTCTGTGTGAGTTTGTTTTAAACCCAGTCATTTTAAAGTGTGGGTTGATGCTCATCCTGTGTACTTAATGCCCAAACCCTGTTATTGTAGCAGTAATAGTAGTAATTATTTTTGTTACACAAATTATAAGCCAAAATGTCTGGTTGCTGCAACACAGTGCTTGCCATGCTGTTCTACCAAATCATGTCTGTCTGCAAAATAGGCAACTTAGGTAGGTACTGTATAGGTAGTGTATCTCAGAAAATATTTCAAAAACATTACTGACATTAATGTAATGACTGAAATTCCCTTTTGCTCTCCACACTGGGAAATGGCAGTGTTGTCTTCAATCTACTGAGATGTGACTGAGATCAGATGCTTAATCTTGCCCTATAGGTGCTGGATGTATTCTTCATATTTTTGTACATTACAACATCTTTAGGAAATGAAGACTTAATACAGCACCTGTGTTATCTCATACCTATATAATACAATCATTATGTGTACACAAATGATTTACTGATTCATCTTCATTAACCATTCAATCCTGGTCAGTTTCACAGTGGATTCAAAGCCTACCACAGAAACACTGGGTTGAAGGTGGGAAATCCTTTTTTTAATGGTAAGTACTTTCAATCCTGCCATCGCTCTTTACTGCAAGTGCAAAGTTCTTATGCTCTCCATACTTAACAGATATGTCCTGATGCAAAGGAAAACATTAAATAAAAAAAAAAAATCATTGCATGTTGCATATCTAATGCAAGAAGCAGCTTTATGTATGACATGGCAGTTCAAATAGCCACTAAATAGACATTAAAAGGACATTAAATTAAATAAGGACAAAAAATTAAATTAAGACCAATGTTTAAGCAGGACTTTTAAGATTAAATCATTTTAGCATTTAAAAAAAATCAAACACCAGATTTAAAAAAAATCTAGATCGTGTTAATTCAAGCAAAAAAAAAAAAAGAAAAAAAAAAGTAATTCATAAAATGACATTTCAGAAATGTTTAAAGACCCTCAAAACAAGAAACATATTGTACTTGCACTACATCTTCACTCCTGCACTGTGCACTCTCCATGCACATACCTACCTTCCACTTGTGGAACCTGTGCAAAACGATACAGGCATGCACTGATCTTGCCAGGTTAGTGTTGTAAATTATTTCTGGAGCGTAGAGAAGCGTCAGGAGGTGTGGGTTTGTAGTTGACAGAGAGTCAATCTTTATTCGGTGTACACGAACAGACCAGTGCATACACCAGCAGATGGGAGGTTTTCTACAAATGTCTGGAAGCTCAACTAGATGTCTCCCTTGTCCTAGAGTCCTGTACATGCACCTTAAAAACTAAAATATCTGCACTATATAACCATATCATTCATTACCTCAACAAATTTATTTACACTACTTGAGAAGCTAATGTTAATAACTCTCCAAGTTTATTTTTGGCCTTTCCAAATACCCCTTTCGCACGAACACGAACACACAGCGCTGATGTCAGAGCTGGTGTCAATCCGAGGGGAAGCATCTTTTAAGAAGCAGCCAGTATTTCCACCAGTTTAGGAGCCAAACCACTACCAATCATATATGGGAGTAATGTATAACCCTGGAGGCTTTTACAAATTGTACTTCTGGCTTGGAAAGGATGTTGTACTGTTTAATGTCAAAGCCATTAGAGGAGCTCAAATCACAGAGACATCACCACAAACAGTGTATAAATGTGAGAGTGCTGAGAGTGTGGAACTGATCACGCATCAGAAATAAAGGGTACATATGTAGCTTTAATCGTTTTTCAAGGTACATGATATAAAATGGTTAATACTAGTATTCCTTTTGGAATATTTCCAACAACATTTTTAGTCTCTTTTTATGTCTTATTTAAATGTAAACAATTTTACACATCCACCATTAAATTGCCATTAAATGGAGGGAAAATTGCACAGCCCCCAAGTTACCAGCTCTTGCTTGTAGACCAACTGCAATTTGGCTTTTTGGTTTCAGATCTGAACCAATTCTGAACATGAACAAACATAAAAAACCTCTTTCATGGTGAAAAACTGGAACATTTAAAGCTTTAGCACGGGCACCCTCTCAGCAGTAAACGGCTACAAGCTACAAGTGTTTAGTCCATCAGTGCAGACTAATTAGGAAATCTAATTAGAGGCAGGAAACCTTTTATTTTTTTTATTATGTCACACTTAGGTTAGGTTCATTCATCCTCAGTAAGTGCTTTGTGAGGGTCGCAGTAGATCCGGGACATATCTTGAGTACATTGTACACACCATGAGTGGGACGCCAGTCCATTACAGGACACCATGCACACACATTCACACACTCATTCACATCTAGGGCATTTTAGGGTGGCCAATCTACCTACTGGCATTTTTTTTTTTTTGTAGGTGATAGAAAACCAGGGAATCTGGTGGAAATGGGAAGAACAGACAATACCCCAACCTCAGGACCTAAACTAAGACCCTGGAGTTGTTTGGTATCAACATTACCTGCTTATGCCACTGTGCAACCCACATTTATGTTACACGTGGACCCTTGACACTGAACTTCACATTTTTTTAATGTCTAATTATGTGAAAGAGCTCAAAGCGATTGCTCTTTGGCATCGACGGTGGCACTTTGTGCAGTATGCATGCGGTAGTCACTTTCACCTAACTCACTGCACAGCACACATACTTGCCACCTGTTTGTAGCATCTGTTGAAAAGAAGACAGGCATGCACCACTTTTTTGGGCTGGCTGGGCAACTAGAGGAGATATTAGAGCTAGTTGTTGATGAAGAATGAAACTGTTGATGATGGCAATATCAATAAAATGGGGAAAGAATATCTTGTTTCACTCTTTTGTTTTGCTCAGGACATTGTGTTATCCAATCAGCACTGCCCATGTGCTTGTGATAGTCTTTCATTGCTGCAGGAACTAGAAAACTGGTACTAGTTCAATCTTCTTGTTAATTTTTCATTCTCCAAACCTCTCTGTTTCACTCAGCATTTCCTGTATAGGTCTTGCGCATTGTGGAACGGTCACCTCCTTTCTGCGCATACATTTTATAAACAGCAGCTTTCCACTCCTGTACCAGTGGACGGTTCTTCTCGCCGCACTCTTTATAAGATCTTAATTCAATTCAATTCAATTTTATTTGTATAGCGCTTTTAACAATGGACATTGTCACAAAGCAGCTTTAAAGAAATAAATGGAT
>CM075024.1:12422252-12424752 GCA_037576675.1 Pangasius sanitwongsei
CTCAAAAGGGAACCCATCCTCATCTGGGTGCAACGGATAGTGCGATTATAAATAAATCCCTTCTATTATTGTGTACTGCATGGACAAATAGTGCAATCGTGCAACCAATAAATTCATCACAGTTTCCGCAAGACGTCTGGTTCGTTAAAATCTATCCACTGTCCACTGATGGAGTCCTGAGTACGAACCTTGTATCTTTCACCTAGCAGTGAATTATCCAGTCAGTTGGCTTTATCAGTTTAGATGATAGCCTTCCCTCACACACAAAAAAATTCCATTCATATCCACTAGCTGAATCTGAACAATTAATCTGTAGCCCAATTCAGCAGGTGTTGCTTTCATATACTGCTTTGATCCATTTCTTGTTTGTGATGCCACTATGCACTCAGCGGTTCTCTGCTGGGGTGGAAGAACGAGTGGTATCATGATTGCATATGTGTGTAGGGAGATTTGATTTTGAACAATCTGTCATTCTGAGGTTCTTTTTTTTTCATCATATTTTCTGCATCCTCTCAAGGATCACAAATATGCATGTTCCAGAAAATAGCAACAACAAAAAAAAAATCTGTTTTTAATCATCACCAAAGAGGGGAATGGGTGTCAAGAAATTTGTTTTCAAGAGCAATAATCTGCTGAAGTCTCTGCTTTTATCAAGCGTATGTATATGACAACAGATAGAAAAGTGCCAAACTCATTCACAGACAGAGGAACCCATTTGAACGTCTTTGCAGTCACTGCTTTCTTATATCCAACACAACTGCTAAAAACAGTTGGAACAGCTAGAGTGGTGAGAATAGCAATGCTGGGATGAGCTGTGGCCCCAGAAGTCGCTTTGGTTGGAAATCCAGAAGACTTGAGTTCTTCATCTTCCACAGTGATGTCACACCACATGGGTTCTTCTTCCTCACCCAAAACCTGAGCTGGAGTTGTGCTGGTGGAGGAAATGGTGGTACTTAACGTTGAGGTGATGACCCTGGACCCAGTTTGTGTAGGAAAGGTATGCTGGCATTTCTTAGTCTGCACAGAGTGGAATTGCTCCTTATCTGAATTAAAATCAGTCCTACTATAAAGCTCAATCATGTTCATCATAATGCTCATCATAAATATTATATATGTCCCAGTCCTAAAGGAAAAGGTTTCACAAATGTTTTAAAATCATACAAGACAACTAGAAACAGGTATATACAATAATCAGCGTATTTTGTAACCAAGCATTACACAGGCTAGAGTGATAGTGTGCAGATATGGTATTCAGGATAAAAACTGTAGCCTACATACTGATTGAGATCCTTTTCCTGGAGAAAATAGTCTTCCTCAGATGTACAGTAGTCCAGTTATTTATTCTACCTCACTTTCACCCTCCAGCTCTGCCAAAACCTCGTCAGTCATAAAAAAAACTGTTTCCTCTTTGTTTGCTGTCTCTGATTCGATGTTATTGCTTATAGTTTTTATACTTATTATAAAGCAAGACACAGCCTATGGAGTCGCTTTGTGAACCGCTGCTTCACCCGCATTCACTGCTGCACAGCCGCTGCTTTGTTGACATGCCGCTTCCTTTGTTTACGTTGTAATATCTTCGTCCCTGATTGGTCGAGCGCCTTGAACGACCAATCAGAGGAAAGCTTAAATTCTCGGCGGGATCTCATTTTAATTCCAATGCTCGGACCGAGCCTTAGGAAATCTGCAACGTTGCAACAATTCCAACATGAAACATTGTGTTCGTCTCAATTTCTAAGACTGACACGAGCAACTGTTTAGGGGAAAAAAATATTTAGGCTACAGAGATGTATGTTCAGGGTCATTCTGAGAGAGTGAAATAATATATAGTGTTGAAAATAACTGGTGTAAATAATAATAATAATAATAATAATAATAATAATAATAATAATAATAATGAAGCCTTGATATTTATGGCATCCCATTCTCATCCTCATATTTCCCCTGCCATCACCAGGAGCCCTAATCATGCAAAAGGGGGTCGTGTGTCTATTTCTCCATTTCTCTAACTATTGCTTTTATATTTGGTAATATTATTTTTGCTATAGACAGTGCCTGGGTCAAAGGTCATGTAGCCTACTTGAATGACTTTTTTCATGCATGCAACAGATAAGAATCACCTAACGCACGCGACAGCATGATGGGTTTTGTGTGAAATAATAGGGCGAAAGGCTTTTGTGTTGCAAAGAAAATCTTTTTAAATATTATTCTGCTAAAGGCATTTCTGTTAGCGTTGTCTCGCATAATCATAAACCCTGAAAGTCACACTGCTGGTTTAGATTACATATATCCTCATAATTCACTTCATGACCCTTCATAACACTTCCTGTAAATGATTCATATTTTACTAATGTTTATAATAAGAATTACTATAGTGCTTATAATAATAGTAACAACAACAACAACAACAACAATAATAATAATAATAATAATAACACTTTTTATGAAATCAAAACAGGTTTATTTATTTTTGCTACAACTTTCATAATAACCTAATCATCTA
>CM075024.1:12429752-12433809 GCA_037576675.1 Pangasius sanitwongsei
AATATATGAAAACATTAATGAAAAAGTATATGAACATTTTCTCACAATGTCACTCATCCACACACAGAATACACGCGTGCACACACACACACACACCACACACACACACACACGCAGACACACACACACAGGATCTCTCAGCCTTCTCGTGTTCTTTTTCCTTTGATCGAAATAGTTATGACTTTCTCACTCCAAGCTGAAACTGGAGCAGAAATGTATTTTAAGTTTTTACACTAATCGTCATTATAGACCATAACCCAAAGAAAGCCAACTATGGACTCACTTCCTGCACAGCACCCTCACATCAGTAATGCCTCCACGTCTGGACATTTCGTCTTTCTTTTTAGAAGAACCACTTAATACTTTACACTTGCTTTCAGGTCGATTGGACATGTAGATTTAGTTTCTAGGCAATACGGATTTGTTCTTTCTCTCTCTCTCTCTCTCTCTCTCTCTCTCACACACACACACACACACACACCATATATAGAGAGAACGCATTTGCCCTAAAGCCCCCCTCCACCCCACCCCCCAAAAAAATAGATGTTAACAATCTTAACGACGAAGTTCAGTGCAACTTTACACATTCTCCTGCTAATATTTCAAATATCAAACAGCGTGTCCAAATCCAAACCAGTGTTTTAACCGAGTAACACAGGACAGGCTTTCGACAGCTTCGTGTTTTACATCATCTCAACCCTCAATTCTGCTGTTTTTACAAAATAAGTCGGTGATTTGCAAACTTGTATTAAAAATATGACTAACATGGTGAATTGTAGTTCATATGTAAAACAAATTCCATGGGTATTATTGTCCAAATGACAGTAGAAGGCGTGTTTATATAAATGAATAATAATAATAATAATAATAATAATAATAATAATAATAATCCCGTCCTGGGTGTGGACTGTAGACTGTTTTACAGTACAATAGTAGTATGGTAATTACTCAGAGGGGGTGCGCGTGGTGGAATTATCCATTTTTATTGCATCACCTGTCAGAATCGTCCAATCAGCGTCGACTTTGGGAGGCTTTAATTGATGAAGGTGTCTCCCAACTTGTTCACTTCCCGCTGTCAGTTTATTTGTGGCTTAAACCAGCACAGGGAACAGCAGTTGCATTTTGGGGGCTTTTATTCGCCTCTCTCTCTCTCTCTCTCTCTCTCTCTCTCTCTCTCCCTCTCTCTCTTTATCCGTTTCACCTTCCCTCTTCTCTTCATGGGGAAGGAGAGAGCTGAAGGGAGTGCAGGTATATAAGAGCTGCATGCAACATCTCACATATCCATCATGTTGCGCCTAGCTGAATGGACATGCTGTTTTAAATTATTTCAGGACTATTCCTTCTCTATTTTTAGATTTTTTTTTCTCTATTTCAAACTTTTTTTTTTCTCTCAGTGTGGACCTATTCGTGGTCCACGTTGAACTGATCAGCAGTGATGCCTTGTGATAAAGCAACTGCAGCAGCAGAGGAGCATCAATGTTGGGATTCTTAACAACACAATAAGGAAAATGGGAGACTTGGAGTTTGGCTTCGAGGAAATGCAGGGTGTAAAGCTCGGGTATCTGGTCATTAAAGGCAAGCAGATGTTTGCCCTCTCCCAGGTCTTCACCGACCTCTTAAAAAACATCCCACGGACTACCGTGCACAAACGGATGGATCACCTGAACGTGAAAAAGCATCACTGTGATCTAGAGGAGCTGCGAAAGCTCAAAGCAATAAATTCGGTGGCTTTCCACGCAGCCAAATGCACTCTGATCTCCAGAGAGGACGTGGAGGCTCTCTATTTCTCCTGCAAAACGGAGCGCGTGCTGAAATCCAACAAAAGGAGAACGAAGACAAAAGCAGACGAACATGTCCGAGGTGAAGACCATTCCCACGACAGCACAAACGGCTTCTGGAAAAAGAAACTTTGGCTGAGTTTTCGCGGAGTGTCGCCGACTCTGGCTCTTCGAAACAAAGCTGTCAGACCGGAGCTCTCGTCCAATCTACCTCAAATTTACAGCAAATCCATCTACCAGAACTTTCAACCGGTAACCCCGACTGCATGCAGAGCCTTCAGAAACTATGAAACTGTGCAAATACCTGGAAAATGTGTGGAGTTTAATGAGAAACGCTCGTTTTTTCGAAGCGGCGAGGTGGTGAAGCGAAAGCCGGCTGTGTCCGCCATTTCGGCTCCGTCCGACTCGGAGCTGCTTTACAAAAGGAAAAGGAGGTGCGAGAGACACTTCGGGAGCAGAAAGCGACACTACAGGCAGGTCTTGCTCGTTCCTAAGTGCTGCAAACCAAAAGCATGTCTGGCTAACGGATCTCTGAGCCATTTTCACCCGGATCGTGAGCTCTACTTGGAGTCCCGGCATTTACAGGAGAGCTGCAGCAGCGACACCGAGTGCAGCTCCGCCAACGACTCCGACTTCGGCTCAAGTTTGTCCACCAGCAGTAGCACCAGCAGCTCAACCAACTCTGCAACTACAGACGACGAGGAGGAAGACTCCTTTTCCGGTTCTTCAGAAGAAAGCAGCGATGGAGAGAGCTCGTCCCAATCCGATTCAAGCTCCGTGTCCAGCCGGGTTTCGGTGCAGAGCATCAGATTCAGGCGCGCGCGCTTCACGAGCCTCAATGCAAAAGCGCCTCTGGTTCTGCAGCCTACTTTCCACTACAGGTCTAATTTTCAACCCAAAAATGGAGGTGTGCATGCAAGTGCTGCAGCTCTGGATTGTGAGAAAGGGAGGAAAAAAACGACTTTGGACATTACCGACTGGAAGCACAGACGCAGGGAATGTGATGACTGGGACTGTGGGAAAAATGTGTGCACGGTTGGGAATTGTTTCTCAGGCCTGAAGAGAGTCGTGGCTCCACAAACGGTAGACTTTTCAAACGAGCCAAAGACAACCGAGCTTCTAAGCGGTAGAAATAAGTATGTAAGTTTTACATCCTGTGCAGATGGAAAGGTGTTTCCCCAACAAAGAGCATCAGGATACCAAGCCACATTACCACACTGCAATCAGGACAAAGACACTGGCATTTCTAAGGCTCATGATAGCAATTTTTCGGAAGGTGCAAATTCCAAAAAAGATGCAAAAACAGTCAGCTGCCTCAAGCAACCATCACCTCTCAAAACAGTAAAGACTGAGACCGAGGAATTCACCACAATCACAAACTTAGACACTACAGGAGACACGAAACTAAACCACGTGAAAATCAAACTGGAGGACACTTTTGATGAGTATGAATATGCAAGCCAAGACCATGCTCACCAATGCAAAGATAAATGCGATGAAAATGACGCAGACGGTTTGTGTATCAGTGCTGATACTGCAGAAACAGATCGTGGTAAAGATGGCAGACAAACATTTCCCCCTCCTTCTAAACAGGAACCAAGCAGCACTTTAAACACTCAAGGGGATTACAAAAACGGTGCAAGGGTCAGGAAAAGCTACCGGACTCCAGTTTGTGGGAAAAAGACAGAAAATGGAGTTAAGACAAATGCGAAGGTGGACAGGAGTCCTAGACCTGCTGGCAAATGTGTGAGCAAACGAACTGCCCAACATGCATCCTCTTTAAAAACAACTTTTAACTTCATGGCCAATTTTCCTTGCCCTCCGTCTCTGATCATCGGTAGTGATGGAGATTTGAGTCCTGCTTACTCTTTAACCTCTTTCAGGACTAACCAGGTGCCTCATCCTTCTCATCCGGTGTGGACATGGCAGCTCGGCACTTCTGTTATACCTCCTCACCTTAACCAGAGATTCAGGAAAACAACAGCATAAGCCAATATTTGAGAGGACAAGTCTTAAGGCACTGATAATGATTATAAATGGCTTTTTTTTTTTTTGGTTTTGGTGAGCATGCAGGAGGCCTACTCCTTCACTCCTTCATCACGTGCCACAGAAGCCCAGCATTTTTTTCACCCTGCTTTACGGAACACTGTGGATGTTTTTTTTTTTTTTTTTTTTTTTTTTTTTTTTTTAAAAAATTTTTTAATAATAAAAAAAAAAAAAAGGGGGTGTTTTTTTAAAAAAAAAAGTTTGGAAAAACCGCAAAATATTGAAAGCCATTT
>CM075024.1:12433909-12460139 GCA_037576675.1 Pangasius sanitwongsei
TTTTTTTTTTTTTTTTTTTTTTTTTTTTTTTTTTTTTTTTTTTTTTTTTTTTGTTGTTTTTTTTTTTTTTTTTTTTTGTTTTTTTTTTTTTTTTTTTTTTTTTTTTTTTTTTTTTTTTTTTTTCTTATTTTTTTGTTTTTTTTTTTTTTTTTTTTTTTTTTTTTTTTTTTTTTTAATAAATATTTTCATTAATAATGGCAAAGAACATCTTGTGGATTTTTACTAGAACCTGTTGGAATTTCAGACTACGTATGAATGCCATTTTGGAATAGACCTATACATTTTGGCAGGAAAGCTTGGCTTTGACTATTAAAATCATCTTTTTTTTTTTTTTTTTTTTTTTTTTGCTATAGTTGCAGATCCCAAATATTTTCCCCAAACGTTCCCATTCACAGGACTCTTAAACTCATTGTAGGTATCTACATTGGACCGGGTTTACGTATTTATTCAAGGGCTGAAGCCCAGTTGGTCCAGACCCCCGTCCCATCCTGTCCCGTCCCCCCAACACACACATACACACACCACAACAATAACAGAAAGGCCCTGGACGATTGACAATCAGGAGCTGTTTGGATTTGCACGAAGTTAAGAAGAGGGGAAAAAACTCCAAATCGATGTGGTTAAGGCATTGATAGTCTATGGTAGGAGCTGAAGCACAGATTTGACTATGCATTGTTACAATGCTGTAATGCTCCATAATAGGCTGGAAAATATATATATATATATATATATTTGTAAAATCAGAATTCTTTAAATCTGGACGTGAATTAGGTTGCAGCGTAACTTATTTGTGACATTTTAATTAGGCCAAGTAATTAATTTAATTAGGCCCAGTTGGCCTAGTTATTGGGTGCTGTTTTCGCTTGGTTTAGCTAAAATGAATTTTAACCTTTTTTTTGTGGTAAATTCGGTTTTAACAAACACAGCTTTAAACACAGTGCGGTGTTCATGCAAACATAATAATGTGAAAAAAAAATAAGAAGGAAGTTATTGCAACTAGCCAACATAATTATTTATAATTATTGTTCACGATGCAAGAATTCAGATGAACTGCCTTGAGCCACTAGAGAAGCAAAACCGTCTGATGTCAAAGAAATACCTTTCAAGTGCAAAGTGTAAACTTGGTGCTCTTCTGCCCCGTAGAAATGCTTGTGAATGTACTGTGAAGTATTTTAGCATACGTGTTTGTTTACCTTGAGCAAAGCACAGTTTGCTCACTAAGCAGGCTTTGGACGTGGAACACACAAAGGATTGCAAGCAGCCAAAATGCGGATGGCCATCTGATCTGAATCATGTATTCTGAATTTCGGAGAAAAAAAAAAAAAAAAAGAAACATACAGTGCCATTAAGTGTATAGGTATAACAAGTCGACAACGTGCTGAGCACACACACACACACACACAGCTCTGTAATAGGTCATTGGGTGCTGCATTTCAGTAGGTTTGTTAGGCTAATGAAGGCCTATTCATGGAATTGCAAATGCTTTTTTAAGACTCTTTTTCTTTCTTTCTTTTTTTTTTTTTTAAAGAAACTATTTTTGATTACTCTGATTCAGCCTGTACGGTTGTTTGTTAGGCCTTTGGCAAAGAATAAAAGTCCGTGTCAAAGTGCACTGTGAATTTCAGTTTCACCAAATTCAAAGCAGAATGTAATGCAGACGAGATAACTCGTAATGTTTTAGGTTTCATAATGCAAAAAGAGAGCGTGACTCCATGTAGCTTAAACCACATAAAGGCCTAGACATGGACATATTGTCGAGATCATCTTTCTGTCTCTGTACTTTTCGTACTATACTTGAGGTCAGGTTTTGACAAGGACATTTTTTAAACTTTGAAGTCACTGGTTGTTTATAAAACGCATATTTATTTTTGTGATTTTCCTGTTTTTTCGTATATCTTTGTTGTGTAGGATACATGCACTCAAATCGAAAAAAAAACTTGAAATGTGGATTTCGAAGCACTTTCCTTTCTTTTCTGAATGATGAAATATTCATTAAAATGTATTTGGGCGTACATTGTGTTGAGCAGTTCATTTTATTTAAACTAAGCATGTCGTCATATATTCATATGTAGAAGTGAACTTTGATTGCTGAGACTTTTTTTTTTTAATTTTTTTTTAGTCTTCTAAGTAGGCTATAAGCTCGAATGTGCATGGAAATTGTTTATTGTGAAATGTGTATGAGTGGGGGAGGGAACAGGCAGCCTGGAGTCCCTTAACCCCCTTTTAACATGCTTTTTACACACTCACAGTCATGCCATGAAACAAGGAAACTCCCATGAACGAACCCTGATGAGAGGAGAGCACCAAAAATGTATATTAAAAAAATTTAGAGAAAGAGAGTGAGAGAGAAAGAATGCTATGTGATACTGAGATGATATAAGAATGATGATGATGATACTATATATATATATATATATATATATATATATATATATGTATGTATATATACAAGACTCCAAAGCGAAGAATATAAAGTGTCCAGTCCAATATAAATACAATTAAATACTATAAAATAGATAGCATGTGTCAATGTTTTATAGCCATGTTTCTTTTTCTATAAGCAATCCATTAATTAGCCTATAAACAATTGATCAGTTTAATAAATCCTGATAGGGCTAATGCAGCAACAAAGATAAATAAACTGTAATATATGACCCATTTGACTCCAAATGGACATGAATCAGACTGCATGTTTTGATAGATCGGTAATTTTTTATGTAGACCTAGCAAAATATTTGCTTTAAAGTGTGGAGCAGATGTAGCTCAGTAATCCAGACAAAGTGCATGTGTGTGTGTGTGTGTGTGTGTGTGTGTGGTTAATGAAACTCTCAGCTCTTATCTCACTGATGTTAGTGTATTTCAGCATCACTACAAAACTATTCAGCTGCATTGAAGTGCTGATGGGGAACTAGTGTTTGTTTGTGTATGTGTGTGTGTGTATGTGTGTGTGTGTTAAAAAAGGTGTATGTTGGGGGGTGGGGGTTGTTAAGCTGAGGGCCAAAAAAGGGTCAGTTAGCTCGAATGACACTTTACTGCAACCTTAAAATAAAAGAAATAATAATAATAATAAAATAAAATTAGCCTAATAGATATATAACCTATTGCTTAAACACGGATGTTGTTTCAACACTGTTGTCATTTCTAAAAACAAGAAGAAATTTAAAATTTAAAACAGGAAACATGGATCTAGATGTATGAACACGACAGGAAATGTAACACTGTTTCTTCATAATGTAGACTGAGCAGTTTCTGTATTTGTGTGATCAGTGCCATTAAACCCAAATACTCCCAGAAATGCACACAAAATCCGAATCCCTAAACGAACAGCTTTCTAGGGATAAAACCTCACTAAACTGTGCCTCAGAGAAAAACCTTTAACAACAAAACAGAATATCTCTCCTAATAGGATGCAGCTATTTCCAAATGAGTTAGGCCCGTGCTTTTCCCTTTTAAATGAATACAAAATGTCCATCTCTTGTGTTAGCAAATTTTAATTCGGTGTTTTAATTCAGAGTCGATCATTTCACTTCCATACCAATCTAATGCAAGAAAAGGAGCATGTTTATCTGTTTTATATCCCTGATATTAGTTATATTCAGAGGATTTCATAATATTTTGGTCATTAGATTAAAGATTGGCGTAAGACTTCAGTTGAGGTTTAGCAGTTACATTCCCTCCATATCCTTATATAAAAATACTTCATATTATTTTTTAAAAATTCATAAAAATATAGAAAAGTGATAAACATCATATTACATATGTTCAGGTCATTTTCCATTTTATTGGTAGTAGCAAGGTGAAATAAAAGTGTTAGAAAGTGATTGTTTGTAAGAAAAATGTGACTCTTAACCACCCCAACCCAACTTTAACTCCCCTTTGCTTAGGGACTGAATATTACCACCATTTAACTGATCACAACTAGGTCATCTAACAACTGTTAAAGCCTGTACAGCCTGCCTGTGCAGATTTTCAAGCTCTTTCATATACAAATTGCATCAGTAGAAGCAAAGAAAGACCATTCCTAAAGAGATAGAGAGAGAGAGAGAGAGAGAGAGAGAGAGAGAGAATGCTATATTGAGGTATTGAGGTATACCTTTTTACTGAGATTTATTATTATTAGTAGTATTATTATTAATAACAACAACAATAATAATCAGAAGAAGAAGAAGAAGAAGAATTAATAAGAATAATAATACATCTTTTTTTTTTACAATTTAAAGAAATGACTTTTGTCGAAAGGATGCAGATTTAGGCCTTTGGCTCAAAAAAAATAAAAAATCAAATGCAAGATTTCTGCTTTTCACATTAGGTTATAGGTTTAGGTCAGGCAGAATAGGAAGTCTCATTTAGAAGACAGCATGATATAAAATGCGGAGTCTTTGCCATATAAAATTAGCTATTCAAGGGAAAAACTCTTCCTTCTTTCTGAACCTTTCTGTATGTCATTTACGCATTTCATAAGAAATTCCAGAGAAAAATCAAAGAGTCTCGCAAAATGAGCATAATCTAATTATTCAAACCTGATAATTGCCATTTTCTCTCAGTATAAAGGCACCTATTCTGGACTGAAGGCTTTGTTTAGTGAGAGAAGGGGAAAGAGACTGACTCAGCTCCAAACAATGCTATATCTGAATCGGTTCAGTTTGATTGACACACGGGAGCGCGCGCGCACACACACACACACACTCACACACACACACACACACACACACGGCTACTATTGAACCTCAGGGCAAAGAAGGGCTTTGGTGGGAATGAGCAGCATCCTGAAGTCAAATTGACTCCTCAGACAGAAAAGAAAGCATGCTAAAGGTGTTAAAAATCAGTGGAAACCTTTCTCCTGTAGTTAATCCAACAATAAATGAATCCAGCAGCAAAATGAACCCCGACAGTCCACAGTGATTCAGTCATGATTCAGTCGGAATGTGGGGAAAATGAAATCACATTTTGGTTGGTATCAAAATATAAGACATGAAATAGCCAATACAATAAAATATGTATAAAAGATCTCTCTCTCTCTCTCTCTCTGTGTGTGTGTGTCCACATTGCGATCTGCTCTGATTTCCAACTGGGAATACAGCATTATTTCAGTTACTAAAGACTCTCTTTATATATTGGAAACAAGAGATGAGTGAAACCAGTAGGCCATTTTTTAGGCCACTGCGCCATTTATTTTATTTATTGTTATAATATTATAAAGAAATCCAGCATAAGTCCCTGTAACATTTACAGTCATTATGTAAAACGAAAACGGCACAACAGCTTAGTGACTGTTTTTGTTTGAATGTAGGCCGAATAAGTAAAAAAAAAAAAAAAAAAAAAAAAAAAAGATGTTAGACTATGTTATGATATTATGAACTACAATAAAGTTCAACACCGACAATACTGTGGATTAATAATTTCTTGATCATCTTGACATCACAGCCCATGAGCGCGAACAAAACCACCAGAAATATTAAAAAAAAAAATGAATGAATAAGTATAGATTTATTTCATGAACATATTTAAATGTGTACAGTAATATTCTGACTATTTATTAGAAACATAGAGCTTTTATTCCTGAACCTTCTATTATTTACAGACCTGCTTATTTTTGAGTTATTGAGTTTGGGATGAAATCCATTCAATTCAACTAAACAAACATGTTATTAACTGTAAGAGCTCAATAATAAATATAATTACTTTGATAAAGACGGGTTCCAGCACTGTAAATGAATTTTAAAAAAATAAATTAATAAAAAAAACACAGATCCCTGGTTATGCTTCTGCACGAGCCCCTGGACCTCACAATGAGAACCTCTTCACTAGAGTTCAGATCACACACAAAGAATTATTTATTTTTATTTTTTTTTTTTAATTCTTTTTGGTCTTCTTTTTCAGCCTTTTCGACGGGCAGTTAGAAGGTAGAAACTAGTCAAATGTATAGAAGCAACAAACCCCAGCATGCAGGGAGTCCAATTTCCCCCTTTAATTTACATCCATAATCATTTTCTCTGAATTCTTCACTTAACAGAAATTTAAAAAAGACTGGTCAATAGGAGTCTACACGCAGAAAATTATTTTTATAAATATATTTATTATATTTATTTTATTTGAATAAAAGGCATATTTGGAGCTGAACTTGTTTTAATACAGTTTAAATTAGAGGATTTCGTTTTTTTAGATAGCAGTGAATCTCAAGGAACGATGCATGGGGTGTATGTGATTTTGTTAATGTGTTGGTTAACCATTATCAAATGGATTATATTTATGATTCAGTTCAGTTAATATTAACTTGGACCCAATGTGTTCTGTAGGTGGAAAGTTCAGGAAAATAATAATAACAATAATAATAATAATAATAATAATAATAATAATAATAATAATAAAAGGTTTAAATAGCCAAAAAAAATTGTTGCACACATTTAAATAATGAGCCTAATTATGTTCATTACTAACAATCTGTCCTGAGGAGGTCTGTGGAATTGATTTCGGATTTAAAGAGGTCCCTGGCTGCAGAAGTGAGAGAACCTGCTTTACCGACACAAGACTTTATTTTAGGTGAAAATGGGTGAATGCTTGTAAAATGAAGCAGAAAAAATAAACATTACACAAGGCTTTTTCTTTTCTTTCTTCCTTTTCTTTGGAAAATACGATTTCCCCCCAAAAATTTCACAAAATCAGTTCATAAAAGAGCTTTCACCATTTAGCTGTTGTGAATGCTGGCCTGGAGCATCATGGCACTTAGGAGTCAGCAACTTGCATCTTTACGGTTTTTTTTTTTTTTTATGGTTTTAACAGCATTTGACAATAAACAGCAATATCAGAGAGCATAAGAGCACATGAGGAGAAACAGCAAATGGACACTGACATTACACTACTAAATAAATTGATTTGAATGTGATAATCGTGTAGACTGTAAGGGACTAAAATGTCCTTCAGCTGTAAGGGACATTAAGAGGTTTATAATAAGTGTGTTATATAACCTGCTCCTCTAGACAAAAGGTAGAGGTGCCAAAAAGGTTATATAGACCATAGTACATAATACACTATAATCCATACAGTACAGGATACGTGGTTTTACATCATAGTGACATAACCTTTCATTTTCACTAAACTTTCCGTGCATGGTACTGCAACCATTTTTGTTGAAGAATTATTTTCGCCTTCAGGTGTAAAACATGTACAGATGAAATGATTTTTTTGACACCAACAACTGTTTAAAAAAAAAAAAAAAAAAAAAAAACCACCACCACCAACAACAACAACAAACATCCCTAAAAAGGTTCTTTAGGGAACGAAATATACGAAATAGCTTTTTTATGGTATCACTGTGAAAAAGATTTCGGAGAGGGTAGTTTTATTATTAAAAATGACACAAATGCACTTTATTTAAAATGGCGCTTTTGTTTAGAGGGAAATATAGCCTGTTATAGCAGGTGTCTCTCATAATGCTCTCTGTGTAGCTATAACGCCTTCTTTTTAACCAAACACGACCAGGTGAGCACAAAACCGATCAATAAGATTATAATGGTATTTTTTTTCAGCACGAAAAAAACAAAAAACAAGCAAACAAAAAAAAAAAAACAGGTAAAACTGGAGGCGGGTTTAATTTTATTTCTAAGCCTCTGAGCCGAACTCGTTTCTAATGAGTTCTAGAATCAAACAGATGACGTAATAATCGCACTTAATTCCGAAGTGAGTTCAGTGACGCCTTCAGCAGCCGGTTTCCTTCTGCATGAATGAACACCGCTGTTTTTCACTCGCTGCCATTCAGTATCGGTTCAGTTCTACAGTAAGGGTTCGGTTTATGAGTAAAAAAAACACACACACATCTGCATATGAGCATTTTATATATAATCCTGTCCAGCTCATCAGGCTGGGAGCGAATGAAGGGCCGCAGGAACACATCCTGCACTGCTGAAGCCAGAACCAAACAATAGACTCCAGAGCTTTACAGGTTCATCTCCACGCTGTTAATACAGAAAGCCTGTTTTTAGCCCAAACTTTTAAAACCCAAGCTATCCCAGGTGCATGTGTTATACTTTCATAAATCTAATCTGAACAAGGGGTTAACGGTGTGACACGCTCCAATTTCCGAAGCCGAGCTGAGTAGCCATGACGCAGAAAACCGCAAACGTGGCCATAAAGCGTCATTTTTTGCCTTAAAGCACATATCTAAAAGATTTCACTTGTTCAGGGACATCTACTGGACCTTTACGGCTCTATTCACCTTTATACATCGCTGCATTTTGATACGAATACGCGACTATTGCGGACAGGTCTCTTTTGAGCCTGGGCTAATTGTGGCACGGCGCCAGGAGGACATTTCGTGTTCTTTTGTCGCCCCCAATCGGTGAAAGAAAGTAGCGTAACTTCCGCCTACAGGGAGGCAGGGCTTAGGCATTTAAGGTGGAACGGAAGAGATAAAATTCCCATTCCTACCGCACAAACGGGCCTCATGACTTGCAAAGCATCGATCCCTCTGTCGGATTTATGCTTCAGATTTTATGTGAAAGATGATACTATGTTGATTTGTCTAATAAAATCGACAGAATATAAAGTCATCGGTGAATTTGCATTGATCTGTTATTTACTGTTATTTCTCCAAGAATCAAATTGAAAAAGTGAAGATGGATGTAGGCCAAAAACACCGTAACTTTGATTTAAAATAAAAATGTAAAAACTATATTTATGTATATTTCCCCCAAATTTCACATCTAGTCATACAATAACAAAAGAGCCTCACGTGGCTAAGGTGTGCATGGCCAGGTAAATTCACCTTGGCCTGTAGCACAGGTGTAAGAAGAAATTAAAATGTATATGATCTCTCTTTTATTTACGTGAGTCTAGACTATATTTTAGGGGAGATAAAATGGTATTATTTGTCTAGTAAAGAATATTAAACCATCAGTGAAATTGCAGTGCATACAAAACCCTGGTCTGTCAGCGCGCGAGCTGATTTTTTTTTTTTTTTTTTTTTAAACTTGATTCCCAGTTTCCCATGGAAAGGAGAACTTATTTGTCTATTAATGTCGAAAAATGTACACAGTTACAAGCTATTTTGATATGGTCCGCTGAGGATTCAGTTCTAAGCTCATTTCAAGCCTCCTCCTGATATCTGAAGCATCAGCATTTTCTCACATGCACAAAAAGATTTATTTATTTATGCATAAAATGAACCCCTAAACTGTGCGGTGATGAAGTAGCCTACTCTGCACACCCAAGTGCTAACCCCATAATTTCACTTTCAATTTCATAATTCATTTTTCCACGGCTTTTTAAAATGTTCTTTGGCCTAAAACCACTAAAGGCAATACAGAAATATTATATAAATTATAATATTATAGGCTGACTGTAGGCTACATAATCACCAATTCAGCCTGGACCATGGAAAGATCCTGACATGAACACAGCTACAGAAAATCACTACAGCCTAATATTAACTATATAATAAGCAGTATTATAAAAACATGTAAATGCGATTAGTTTATGGCACTGCACGCTTGTGCTGATGATCTCATGCATCCATGCAGCGTTCACTTCAGCCTGATCTCAGATTCCATGCATGTTACAGCACACGCTTAGAAATAAAGGTACTCTTCCTTAGCACTGGAGTGGTGACATCAAGGGTACACCATTCACCTAGACACGGAAATAAACTGTACCTTTAAAAATTATTTAAGATTTTAATTTGAGAATTTAATTGAGGACCACCGATGTACCGTAAATTCTCTAAAAGCTAATTAAAGGTGCATCTTCCTAGGTAAAGGTTACATAGGCCTACTGAAGATGCAAAAAACGTACCCTTGCTGGAACAAGGAAAAGTACTGTTTGGTACCTTTATAAGCAACTGAATAAGCAACTGGAAAATGTCGCACACACGCTGAGATTGAGTTAGGGTTGATTTATGCTGAAAGTGCAGTGTATTAGAAAACACGCAGGCAAGAGGATTTGCAAAGTGCTTTATTGGTTTTGAGCGATGCTTCTGAAATGGAGTGTATTATATCTGTTAACATCATAAACTCTGAATCCCCCCTCCCCCTCCCCCTCCTTTAAAACACTCACACAAACACGTGCCCTCCTCGACTGTCATTCAGCAAACCTTTATTTCTACAGGCTCATGGAGGGGGCTCTCTCTCTCTTCCCATCAACTAGGTGTGGAGTTAAACAGGACACACACGTTTCGCCGCGTTTAATACAGCCTTAAAAAAGAGACAGTAACTGATAATAGCACAATACAACTTCCATACATTTCTGTGAAGATTTCTACATGACAATGAAGAACCTGTGCGGAGAGTCTGAGTGCTGATTTGGCAAATCTGAAGGCCAAAGGCGCGAGATGAAGCGGGTTTCCGGTTGAGCGCTGCTGCGTGTCAAAACCACAAGTATATTCAAGCAAATGTCTTTTTTTTTTTTCTTCTTTGCAAATGCGAAGACCACGACGACTGGAGGGAGAGTCACTGTTTCCCTCGCTCTCGCTTTCGCTCCTGTTCCCAAAATGAACACTTAAAATAGAGAAAAAAAAAAAAAAAAAAAAAAAAAAAAAAAAGACTCACTGCGCAAAATGGTCAAAAGAAAAAAAAAAATTAATAAAAACAACAACAGATAAAAATAGCAAAATAGTCTGGATTAATGATAATACTGAGGTTAAATTGATAAAAAATAATAAACATTGTGACAGAAGTCCCACTCAGCTTTCACAGGGCCATTTTCACTGCTGGAACTCAAAAGGTGTTAATGGTTTAAAGTGTTATTCTCAAAACACAAAAGCTTCTTCCTCATACACAGCCAAACAATAAGTAACCAAAAAAAAAAACAAAAAAAAAAATCTAAAAAAACTAAGCCTGGGATTTTTTTTTCCCCAACCACACAGATATTAGAAAATAAAATTTTTACATCTGAAAAAAAAAACAAAAACTAAGATTAAGAATACAAAATTAAATAATTTGGAGTAAAAAGGCACGACTCTTGCACAGTGTATACATTGCTGACACAGTATAAAGCAGGTAGAAGCGGACATTTTTGTGTTGGTTTTTCTTCTTTTAGGAGAGCTGGCGGTTACACACGGCTTCAGGCTGAACAGGGAAAAGAAATGCAACATGCATTATATATATATATATTTATATATATAAAAAAAACTTTTTTTTTTTTTTTTTTTTACAGTACTGCACAATTCAAAACAGTAACATTCTTCATTTATCAAAACACTTCACTCGACAGGGATGTGCTGCTTAAAATGCAAATAAAAACTGTGCATTTCATTTAAAAATAAAATGTTCAATTAAATCAACACACAGGAAAATGCTGATTCTAAAGAGTCCTAACTTTCTAGATGGTGCTATCCTGTTTCAACAGATCAATACCAGCAACACCAATTTCATGCAAAATTCATAGAAATTCTAGCGATTTCGCAGGGCTTTATATGAATGAAGCAAGAAAACATGACGCTTAACAATTCATTACCTTTCCTAAGAGTCGACTCGAATTCTTATGAATCAGTTATGAGACCATTTTGTCCCCCCCCCCCCTCCCCCCTCCATGTAAATACCACTCTACCGAACCAGAGGGATTATTTCAACTTCTGGTTCATTATGTGCAAAATATACAATACACTGTTGACTCGACTGCCAATTTAAAACGTAAAGTTTACAAAACTGGCAAAAGAAATTTCACTAGCCTACACACAGGATCCCCATCCTCCTTTTCTCAAACTCCCCCAATGAACACTGTAGCTAACATTACAGCAATGAGTGTGTATTTGTTTAAATGACGTAAGAGGTAAACTATGGGTTTTCTGCCTAGAACAAGCATACTTGTGACGACACAAATCCACGGGCTGCATTCAATAGTGCCTCATAGTGCTACTGTTGCAGTATGTAACAGACCAAAAGATCCTAATTTAAAAAAAAAAAAAAGTGCAACAGTTTAAGGTGCTGATGGCAAGTGAAAGATCATTCCCATAACAGATTTTACAGACTGAAGTGATTGCCACCAATGCTGTTGCTTCTGTTTAGTTCATTAGAACGCCTTTTCATGATGATGACAAGTCGTCTCAACCTCCTACCGGTCATTTAAAAAACACACAAAAACAAAAAAAAATAAAATAAAATAAAACAAAACACCACCACACACTCATGTGAAACACTGTAGGAACATGCAAGAGTCAGAAGGTGCATTCCTTCGTGAATGTGAACGGAGCTCAGGAGCGTTTTCTTTGCAGTCAGTCTGTTCAGAAGAGGAGAGCTGTGATTTCAGAGAATTAACGTGAAGAGCTGTGTTAATTAACATCATGAAAGTACGTTCATCTACAAGTGCTGCAGCTTTTAACTTGAAACACAAATAAAAGGCAAGAACAGGGTAGATCTGGTTTAAACAAAGTATATGAGCAAGACAGGATGAAGCACGGGTGGAAGAGGGGTAGGTTTATATTCGGGGGTAGATTTAGGTTTAACTGGAGATGATGAGCAGGGGTGGACTGATGAAATGCGGTTTCTGGTAAAGCATGTATTTAAAAAAAAAAAAAAAAAAAGAGCAATATTTGATACATTGGGGTGGGTGACTGATTTTTGCATGGAATAGCTTCACATTTCCTTTGTGTCTGAAGTTGTGAATTCTACATCTGTTGAAAGCTCCTTTTCTTCTCAGCCTCCGTTCTGAGTGACTTCATTCTACATGTGTATGTCCATTCACTGAGCCACATACACCATCACATTTGCTCTCTCTCTCTCTCTCTTTCTCTTCCCCTTTCACGTAAAAGGAAGTGAAAAAATAACACATGAATTAAAAATGCCATAAGGGACATGCATCGGTAAGCCAAAAAAAAAAAAAATAATCCATTAGCTCCCACAAAGATTTACACTTGTTACTGTTTCATCACACTTATGGTCCCACAAAACAGCAAAGAACAAATAAAAAAAAAAAAAAAAAAAAAAAAGAAAATGTAAACGAATGGTGGTTGTAGCTGCTGTAAGGGTGGGTGAGTGCATTTGGGCACCCCTCCATCAGCGTCCCTCTTTGACCCCTGTGCATTTTGCTCCAGTTTAGGGCAGAATGGTGGTAATGAAATCGTAGAATCTCTTAGAGTACTGCTCTGGGTTCACGGTAGAGATCTCCGCTCCAGCCTGGACAAACAGAGGGGAAACATAACACAAGTGATTATACTCCCAGTATATTAAACAATAATATTAGCTTTATGCAACAACAAGCAACCAATAAAGAATATGTGGGATGTTTCCATTAAGGTTATGGAACTTTCTGCACCTTTCTACATGCACTGCACTTTCTTTCTCACACTTTCTTTCTGGAAAAAAAAAGCTATTACACGCAGCAATGTGTCTACACCTTTACTGAAACAGATGAGCGTTTCCTCCCGAGCGCTGTGTGGTTACTGTACAACACTCTATATATATATATGCACTCCAGTTTCTACTGTGATGGGCTTGACCATGCGTCTGTGGTGACAGGTACAGGAAATCAAACAACATTTTAAAATGGTTTGTCAAGTGTTAGACATGTTGGCTTTTTTTTCCCCCCAGTCTTTTCTTTTTCAGCTGACAAAGTGCTATTTTTCGACCATTTACGGCCAAAAATGTTCACTGGAATCCCTAATAAATATAGTTAACTGATATACTTGTGTAATGTTAGTTGACTCAAGTCAAACATACAGTGATGTAAAATCTATCACAGTAATGAACTTCAAAACTTTCTCCACTTCCCTATCTGGAGAAAAGGGGCAGGGCTTCCAGGGGGTGTCAGTTAACACTGGTGAATTCAAAAGACCTACGCAATGATCAATCATTCCAGATTCATCTGTCCCTGGAATTATGGCACAGGGATTAAAATCAGCCCTAGTTCCTTCAGAGGAAACATGCTTAAAGTTGCTGTGCTCCTGAAAAAGTTCCTGGGATCATGTAGTGGAAATGTGCCTATTATGTTTCCTGTATTAACCGCTTACCGATGGAGCACACTGCTAAGACAAAAGTGAATAATAAAAGAAGCACTCACTCCATGCTTGACTGTTTTGGCTGCATGAGCTGCTTTCTTCTTGGCATCATAATGTTGCAGTATGTCAATGACAGCCATGAAGTAGACTTCTTTCCGAGGAGAGTCTTAAAAATAATAAACAAAATACCAGGGCCGATTAAAATTTCAGGAAATTAATCTGAGCTAAATATATCACGAGGAAGTTAGTGAGTCAGTTCTTTAATATTCAGGTCCAGTACTGTGTTAATTCATCACACTGTTGGACTGTTATTTGACAAGGTATACAATGATTCATTTATTTCTTTGTACGGATGCACTACTGCTCTGTTAAACGCTGCCAAATTTGTCAAAGTGCCAAAGCTCTTTCATAATATACACTCAGTGGCCAAACTATTAGGTACATCTACCTCGTAGATACAGCAGTTGGCCAATTTTTGGAGATGAACTTTATACAAAAACCGACTTCAGAGCAATCTACTGATATCGTAGCAACACAGAATATCGTGTAATTAAATGAAAGATTTTAATCTTAACTTTAACCCCAATTTTAAAATAAAGACATACTTAAGTAGTATGAATTAGCTGAATGAGTTAAGCAGTATTGAATGAGCAGGAGTACGGCTTTACTGAATATAGACACGGCTGTGATTCGGCCGTAGGTAACAATATGGCCAAATGCTGTGTTTATTTTTGCTCCATTAGCAGAAATAGATCCTGAAGAAGCTAAAAAAAAAATAAAAAAATCACTTTATAGCATGTTGGCTATCTGTCTATCTAGCTCACACTGATTTGTACATTCCGGTGCTTCTGGTAAAACTGGCATCCCTTCTTCCTTTTCATCTGATGAGATTTCATATTTTATTCATTTGTTCCTGAATAGTATCATTTGCCATGTCCACTGATGATGTCACTAACACTACTGTAGTAACGGTTTTGAACTAGGAAGTGGAATATTTATGTGGCGAACACAGATGAGTGGAGTGATACACACGGTGAAATGTCCCAGTGCAGTTACAGGGAAATATAGGCACCCTTGGAATGCCGCTCGATCAAATTAGTGGACTGGAACTAATTGTTGTATAAAATAACATATACCCCGTTGTTCAAGCATCTTGTGTAAATGCAACTCGTTCATGTCTTTATAGTGCAATTCAATCCTGAAATGATTTGCTGTATGCAGTATCAGCAAGCAACAATCAGAACCTGATTAATACCATTAAGGGCAAGATAATTAGTTAAGAAAAAGATAGAGGTGTGTAAAAAGGAGGGGCGGAAGTATTAGTTTCCACAAGTTTATGCAGCCTGGAGCTGGAGATCATTATTCAAAGTTATGTTTTAACAGGTACATTAAATGCACCAATAAATGTGCACATAACTGGGGCTACTGCAATGTCACCGTCTCCACTCACTGTCGTGGCTTTTAATTGCGTAGACATCAATAGTAGGGTCGAAGTCTCCCGGGGAAAGGGGTTTGGTGCTGTCCAGAGTGTTGCTGGGGCTGTCTGGAGGTGTTCCAACAATCCCTCCATCACTCTCTCCTTCATCATCTCCTTCATTATCCTCACTTTCCACTTCCTCCTGCTCTGCTCGCTCTACATCATGGATCCCCACCAACAGACTGTAGTCCATCAGCTTCAGCAGGGCCAGGAACTACACACACACAAGGTTAATAGTCCAAATATTAATAGTCAACAATATTAATAGTCAAAAATATTTGAAAAGCGGTTTAAGAGAAATTAAAATCTACTTTGAAAGTGTGCATGTAGATGGTGTAAAAGAAAAAAAAACAAAAAAACAAAAACATACTGCATTTACCTCCACATCCTTCCTGAGCTTCTCAAGAAATATCTTTTTATTTTCCTCATCGATGTATATTTTCTGTCCATCGTTGATGAAGTCATTATCCTTGTATGTAGGCAGCTCCTTCGCCTTAAAGCAAATAACAACAGAACATTCAATGTGCAAACACACACACTAACAGCCAGAAGGTTGGACACATCTGCTCACTGAAAAGACTTCTCTACTACTGTAGAATAGTAATGAAGACATTAATAGAATGAAAAATGTGGCATTATGCAGTGACCAAAATAGTGTTCAAATCAAAACTGTTATTCCTAATAACAGTTTTGATAACAATGACAATTCATAATAACAATTCTCCTTAACAGTATTCCTAATGAAGCTTTGCAAAATCTTTGCATCTTCATAACCAACTTCTTATAATTTTCATTTTCATCTCTTACTGGCTGTTGTAAATTAAAACCACTTCCTCGGGGAAACAAATTAATTTTTTTATTTAATTTCGTTTTAAGTAAAAGCTACTTGCTTTAAGTAAAAACGAATTAAGTATACATTTTGATTCAAAATAAATTTATACATTTGTTCTAGAAATAAATTTCAAACCTTTAGCAAAATACCTTTAAGACTTTAAAAATATATATTCAATCTAATGTGTGCAAGCATTTCACTGGTACTCTAGGAGTGAGTGATCCAGATAAAATATCACAATATTTTCAAAACTTTGACTCTTTTTAACCAAACTGAAATCAAACCATGGAGCCAAAAAAACATAGCATCATATTTTTATAGCGAAAATAATATTCTTGAAATATTATTCACATAAATCACTCCAGGCTCATTTTCCTAACCAGTTCGCCATTGTCTGTTGCATGGATTTGAAAAAGTAACAGGTTTTGTGTGGGCATGATTGACATGGTTTGTGTTCATGACAGTGCCCTAGAGTCACAATGGGTTCGTGATCAGACACTGTGTACAACTTCGTGCAATGTGAATGCATGCAGCATTCCATGTTTGAAAATCTCTACTAGCTTATAAATTACTGGGTATTTTTTTTATACTAGTATATCATCTGCAACCTCGTCAGTATACCTGCTTTCACTGATCGCAGAAACGTAAAATTTATTCTGTAGCCTAAAACGTATTAAACAGCATTATAATCATTAAACATCCACATAACCAACCCTTTATTCACTTTATGTGTAACACATGCTATACCTTTAACACAGTACCTCCCTAGAGGGAGCTGTGGAGTCATAAAAGACAGACCTGCTGCAGAACTTCCTTATACACATTCACAGGAAGTTTATATACTGAGAAGTAGACATTTTACTTCCTGATCACAGAAGGATACAAAACTAGACAATGCACTCTGGGAATTTTTAATGCGTAATTAATATCTGCCTTTTATATATGGAAATGAGCATGAATTGCTTGTCAATTACAGTGACAAAATAGCTCAGTGTTTACATTATTCTGGAGAATATACCAGAGTACAACAGGTAATACAGTGTAAGCAGCAAAATCATCCTTAACACTGAATCAGAAAATCACAATGTTGCTATAAAGTGCCTGGGGTTTACACATTGCTGCTTCTCATAAAAGATACATCAACTTAAATGAGAGCTGTCACACTAATCCTCCACATGTAGCCCACCAGAGTGCTAAACGGACAAGTCCATGACCAAATCTGCTTCTGGCCGCTATTAGCACCACAAAGGCAGCAAGGCAAGACCCAAGATGCCTTTTAAAATCAACGAGATTACAAATTTTGTAATTAGACCAACATTTCTTGCTACAATGACAGTGGCACACTTTCTTCTGGGTTACACATTAGGCACTGCTAAAGCATTCATAATGCTATTTTGAAAGACACCCAAACACAATGTGGGTATTAGGTGGCGCTAATCATTACAGAAAATTAGTGTGTGTGATCCCAGTTCATTTATAAGGTGGGTATAAGCTCTCTTGGACAGCTGTGGCACTGATGGGATTTGAACTTGAAATCTCTTAACAAGGGCAAAACAGGCAGCTGCCCCACTCTGGGCCCTCGGTCAGTGAACTGTAAATCTGCTCCTGTGTGTGAAATCATGTTACTGACATGATTTAAAGTTACATTATATACTTACAGTTATAAGTGATGGCTCTGCTGTTTAAGTAACCCCCTGATTAACTAAAACTACTGGCATACTCAATAAAAGCCAGCTGATATTATCTGTTATAATCATTTTTGCTCCACAATATCATTACCACTGACAAAATTGCATTTTCGTCAGGTCCTAATTTTTATCAAACACTGAACTGACTGTGTGATCAGCGTGTAATGCCTGCTATTTGCTTATAAGAGAGAACATGATAATTAAAAGGATAATTAAGTGCTAAACAATGGAAAAGCAATCAGTTTGTGTGTGCGAGTACACTTTGTACGTGAGGACGCGTGTTTATCTTGAATAGCCATTTTGGCATCAGTGAAGGACTTGCACAACATGACGAGAGCCCAGGGATACAACAGGGATTAGATGCAATGTGTGTGGGAGAATAACAGGATTAAAATAGATGTCTGGTCTCCTTATGCCACTTCTGACCACCAGCAACCTGTGCATTGCACAACAAGCTGATTCTGAAACTGAGTGCCGGGTTTAAAACTGAGCTCTACCTTCTTCAACAGCATGTCTGAAATTTCTATCCTCCCAGTGATATTAACTGCGGGAGCCCATTGAAATATTTACATACTTGCTCTCAGAAACAAACATATAAATGTTGACCGACTGTTAAGTAGTCACATGTGCACCTCACCCTTTGTCCTTCTACATTCATCAAAAGCGTACATGAAAAAAGTACACACCTTTAAACCTTGTTTAAAACCGGGCTAGTTGTAGTTAACCAAGGTGTGTGTGTGTGGTTTTGAAGTTGTTGTACTCCATGTTATCTGCGCTTTTAACTGCCATGTTGGCATTCTGCTGCTGACACATTCCCATATTGTGTGTATTTATCATGTCTATTGTACGGACTCCTGCAGATTTAACACCGTGTGTACCCTTACGATACTCTTTTGACTGCTGATCTACTGTAAAACTGGGTTAGATATAACAGCACTTCATTACACCATATATAACTGGAAAACCTATGGTGCAAGTATGTATACATCTGTGTAAAGGTATATACATTTAAATCTAACTAGGTTCCTCAAGAGTTCTTTAGGTTCTAGATTCCTGAATGGGTTTGAACACTGAACCTTTAAAAGTTCCATACAGGGGCAACCTGAAGAATTGCTTATAGTACTAAATTTAACCTATTTTTGTCTAAGGTCTCTATGACAACAAAAGAAATAGACGACTGCCACCAAACCCAAGCTACAGTTCCCTGTAGGGCCGTGGTGGCTCAGTGGTTAGAACTCTGGGCTTCTGATCCAAAGATTGCGAGTACTGCCAAGCTGCCATTGCTGGGTCCTTGAGCAAGAATTTAACTCTCATCTGCTCAGCTCAAGCGTAACTCACTTTGGATAGAAGCATCTGCCTTAAATGACTTACATGTAAATGTAAGTTCCCTTCATTCCATTGGCACCCTTCAATACATTTACGGCATTCTGGCAGATGCCTATACCCAGTGCCACTTACATTTATCTCATTTATACAACTGAGCAGTTGAGGGTTAAGAGCCTTGCTCTAGGGCCGAGCAGTGGCAGCTTGGCAGTGCTGGGATTTGAACTCATGGCCTTCTGATCAGTAATCTTAATCACTCAGCTACCACTGCCCAATAAATAAAATAAAATGAGCAAAAATCAGTGTATAAAATAACAAGGACACATTAATTAAAATTCTCCTTTCAAACAGTATGAGACGCTATTCATCTTTACCTAACCAAAAACATTACCGTTAGAACTACTTTTTTTTTCTTTAGTATTTTTCTCTCAAAAATACTGAGAAAAGATATCTGACAAAATTATTGACATCCCTTTATGAATATTTTAAACAAATTCAAACTTCAATTGTTGGAAAAAAAAACAAAACAAAAAAAAAATTATTTTTAATTTGCTCCCAGTTCCCAGAAACGTTGTTGTCTTTAACCTTGTTCTGTTTTCTTGGAGAATAAATATGAGTTTGGAAAATCCTGACTTTTCAGCATAAAAGAGACAAATTATTGTTGACCTGCACAAATCATCAGACTGACCATCTCAGTCTCTGAATTTGACCCCTACCGAAAACCTATGATATGAACTGAGGAGGCATGCACGAACCTAAGAATCTAAAATATCCTGCATGGAAGAGTAGACCGAGATCGCACTACAAGTGTCTCCAATCTTGTTATACTTTACAAGAAGAGACTCTAATTATCAGCAGGGTCGGCATCACAAACTTGTAAGGGTGAAAGCAGTCGCTTGTAGAACAATACTTTAAAAATTACATTTTGGGGAAAAAAAAAAAAAAAAAAAAAAAAAGTAAAAATAACACTATATAATGTGCCTGTATTAATTCTTATAGATTAATGGTTCTTTATTTTCATGAAGGGTGCCAATAATTCTGCAGGGCACTGTATAAATAAAAGGCTATGCATAAGTGAGTGTAATGGATTAAACAGCTAATTGTGCTCCTGCTGTAATCCTCATTTTGAGTCTCTTTTCCTCTCAAGTTTTCTCCCTGTCACATTTGTCTCGCTCATTAGCACTCCAGACTTGGATTTCAGTAAAGCTGCTTTCTGACAATGACTGCTGCTAAATGGGACAAGTTTAATTTAAAAATAGTAGCCCTTGCTATTCACATTTTCAAATTTAATCTGTTCGAGCATGGCAGTGCAAGCAAGTGTGAAATGGCAGAAGCAGCCAACTAGTAAATACCTGTGCCACAGTTTCAAAAAAAAAGAAAATAAATCAGCTGAACATATTTTCTATGAACATTAAAATGCGAATAGAATATCACAGGTTATTCTATATTTATTCCTAATAAAGTGCTGTTAAAACTGAATGTCCTTGAGCTCACAGAAAGACCCCACTTTGATGAACATGCCATTTAATTTTAATTTTTAAAACTAATTTATGGTGAAATCAATTTGACAATAACTAACGCAACCGGTTCACCAGCATTCAGTTTACCCAAAGTTTTTCCCAGAATGTCCCACTGGTTTTCAGGGATTGCAGTGATGTAATGAATTAAACAGGAAAACGCATGCTGTTGGCATGCACTGGCATTATTGGCACCCTTGCATTTAGTACTCCTGTGCTACCTCCCTTCACCAACATAACAGCCCTGAGTCGTGTCCCACAAAGATCACTGTCCTGATGGAAGATTAAATGACAACCCAGTTATATTTTCTGAGCAGAGGTAGCCAGATTTTTATTTTAAAAAAATCTCATGGTGCTTCATGGAGTCCTTAAGAGTATCCTAACAAAGGTCCCAGGGTCTTTAGGTGAAAAACAGCCCGACAATACAACAGATCATCCACCATGCTTAACACTGTGACCACAGAACCCAGTTCCAGTCAAAGTTCCAGTAGCATCTAGCAGTAAGTCCAGATATTTGCCTTAAAGACATTTAGCTAACAGAAATAGTATTTCTTCTGGCATGCCTTCAGAATATTTTGTTGGCATGGAGGTGGCATCTAATTGTAAATTTGGAGACTTAATGATGTCAGAATGCTACAATCTTCTGCAAATCTCCAACTGTGAACCTTGGATAAATCCGTGCTTCTCTAAACATCCTCCTCACATGGGGCAATATACACTTGCATCTTCTTCTAGGCAGGTTCATTATAGCCAAGTTGTTTTAAGCATCTTAATTAAACTGCCCTAACAGTGGATAAGGGCATTTTCAGGCATGTAGCTATTTTTATAGCAATTGCCTGATTTATAAATGCCAACACTCTTTGGTCTCCTTTGATTTGTGTATTCTCTAATCATCCCCTTGTTGATGAATGACTAAGGGAATCTGGCCTGTGTCACTTCATATTTATACCCGAGTAAAACAGGACGACATGGATGACTGCTGGATGAGTTCCTAAACACTGAAAAAGATGAACTTTAAGTAAAATATAAATGGTAACATCCTTCAATTACATTCTGTTTATAAGAATGTCTAGGCTGCCAATAATTGTGAAATGATTTTGTTAAAACATTTTTGATAAGGATTTGTATTTTCTTAGAATGAATTCTGTAAATCCAACTTCAATTAAAGGTTAGATTTCTCATATTTTCAACGTGAGATTAAGCACAAATACTTTTTTTCCCCCCTTTTTTTAAGCCATCATTAAAAATTTCAGAAGAGCATGTGTCTTAATCTCTATCACCATGATGCTGCCCACAGCTGCCCTGAGCTATCCGAACTTCAACGTAATGCTGGGAATATACTCTCCTGCAATAAGTCATGATCCTATTTGTTTGTTCGTTTGTTTTTTTCTATATCTGAAGCAACAATATATCTGCACATGACTATCACAGACCTATCTAGGTGATACAAGAAGTTAAGAAGTCTAGCCGGACTTTGTTCTCACTGTAAGGTCTTTAAAAAAAAACAAAAAAAACAAAAAAAAAAAAACATGCTTACTCATGATGTAAAACTGAGAAGTTTGAGAAAAGTAGCTCCTTGTAACAAGCTAACCTCACCTTGACCACACAAAACACAGGCTTGTGCCAGAAGGCAGGTTTTACATTTGTTTCCTCCTTTGTTATTTCATAATAATGACTAACAGAGCATGAAGCAAAAAAAAAAAAAAAAACCTACAGCTTATTGTTCCTACAGGAACAATCCCAAATGAAGCAAGACAACAAGATTTACAAAACCGCCTGCAAGAAGCTGTCGTGAGCAAAATTACGAGCAAAGACGTGGGGGAAAAAAAACACTGACCCAAGAAAAGAAAACATTTCTATTCCCATCAGTTACAGGTCAAACACAATACATCATAGTCTAATGTTTCACACAGCAGTCCAAACTTAACAAAATTTACAAACAGCGGCTGCCGTGTCATTAAGAAACCTGTGTTGCTTGTTTTACTATACAGCATTTTCATGCATTCACTCACTACCTGTACATTTACAACAGCGGATGAGGTTTCACATTTTCTTGCGGCTTCTTACTTTGTTACTTTATGATTAAACAAAAACTGTTTATCACTGAAAGCTTTGCTGGTCACATTGCCAAAGTATAACGATAAGGAAAATTAATAACAATAAAAATATACAAACAATTAATAAGAATAATTCAGACTGGGTTTTAACTGCATTCTGCTTTAACATCAACATTTACCTTCTCCTTGTCACTGGCCTCCCTAGCAACAGTAGATCCCTTAGAAAGAAAAAGAGCTTGTCAGTTCATAGTCTAGTCATCTGGAATTTAGCAAAAAAAAAAAAAAAAGTCATTCCTCTTCACCTCCCTTCACATACCTTCAAGTCATATTTCTTATAAACGGATAGGCGATGACTGAAGACATTGCGCGTGACGATCATATAGGTTTCATCTCCGTCTACGGTGATGCGGTACATGCCCAGAAACTGAGGCAGCAGGGTGGTACCGTGACATTCCACAATATACTACGAGACAGAAAACACACAGCTAATGAAAACGCAGGATCAATATAACTCATGCACATAATGCAACACTAAATAAAATTTATTATTAAACACAGCACCTGTTCATACTCAAGGTCACTTTACAGTTCATGTAAAAAGAGACAATGACAAGAGATGGTGTTAAGAGAAACTGTTTTCTTTTTGTTGGTTCTTGAAAGAGAACAGAGAAGAAAAAGTGAGTGATTGAGGAAATGAGTTCCAGAGCTTGGAGGCCACAGAGCTGAAAGATCTGTCGCCCCCACACAGGCCAGTTTGGCTTTAGGAACCATCAGTAATTTTATAAAATCTGTGGACTTAAACAAGCTGCAATCTTTCACCAAACTGGTCTAAATGGGGGTCTCTAACGTGTGTGTTCAACAACAACAAAAAACATGCCCAACAATGAAAATCATCTCAGTTAAATTAATACATCATTAAAGACCTTTAATATGTATTTAAGATGTATACCTGGTGATATTTTTTAAGGATGTTGTGCATCTCGGCTACGTCCTCACTGCTGATGGTCTTAACGACGTATCTCTTGTCATAGGAGGTGTGAAAGCGGGCGCCGCTACGACCCTGAGCCTCGCTAACAAGAGGTGCGCTGCGGGTCAGAGAGTTCTACACACAAATACAGGGAGACAAACAAGTCAGCTTTAACACTTCCACACAGCACTGCAAACTTCCATATTTAACCCACTTTTTTCAACTCACTGGCTAATTATTACATCCTCGAAGAGCTGACGGAGGTGTGATAAGGCAGAAAATGCAGAAAAATTCACACAAGGTTTAAATCAGACCTGTGTTTTCTCTTAGAAATCAAACAGTGGGTCAGCATGTAGTGACAGCATGTGATCAGTTGTGGAAGTGAATGTGAAACAGCCCGAGGTGGTTATGCAACTGTTTTTCAGTTTAGCCTTATGAAGAAAAAAAAATCTGAAGCATACTCTAAAGTAGCCAAAGTACAGGCTATCTACACTACCAGATATTCGATTTGTTGATTCGTGGAAGAACAAAACCCTTCCCTTTGCCTAAAGCACAGTGATTAGCACTGTTCACCAATAAGAACAATGTTTTCTTTTATGTGGGAGTAAGAGACACACAGGAAATGATATTAAGAGCACTGGCTGTATGTGGGTGGCTGAGACGTAAAAGGATCGGCCTCAAATTACGCTGTCATTACGTGGAATAAATGGTCCACTTTACGACAACGGATTGAGGGCTTAATGACTCAATTACAACTCATTAATCATGGGTATTTCCTCAAGGAGAACCGAATCCACCCAGATGATATGAACAGCCCATTGCTTGAGATATGAATGGGGCAGCATGTAATACTCAGCATGACCGCTGTATTACACAATCCTATGTCCCGCCCCACTTCAAAAAGAGCCAATCGGCATGTTGGTAAAGGCCTGGTGTATTGGATTCTTATAGTGACGCATGAGCAGATACAGGGTCCTTTGCTTTGTCTGCAGATGTAGATTTTTTGTCAAAATTTGTAGCTGGAGCAACCTGACAAATTTTGCCTTTTTTCATGTCATCAGGTCCAAAGACAATTCTACAGCCATTTCTAATGTCTTTGAAACATCATCTTGTTGATCCATTTCTGGTATTCGGGACTCTCCTCATTCAAGTAGATAAGGGCCTGGTCTTATGGCTGAAAATAACTGCTGGGGAGTGTCATCAAGATGTCCGCCAATTCAGACTTTACCAAAGACTTCAATCTACTTTATACTGTTTAGTAAAATTATTGCAAGGTTAAACTTTTTTCTTCTCTACATTTTTTCTTCTTCTCCAATTTTATACAGCCAGACCTAAACACTGGACATTATTGTAAAATTATTTTGCTTTCACAGTAAATGTGAATATTCTATAAAGAAAAGAAAAGTTCAAGACTTTCATTTCATTTCATAAATTAATAAAACCAAACATGGTCATGAACCATCTACTTTCACAGAAAGAGGAAATTTGGCAGATGAGCAACTGCAGACCTTTTCCTGTAGCCTGTTTATCTCATTTACTCACTACTAACTGCTTAAAAGAAAACTTTAATAACTGGTAGAGACAGGATTCTAAACCTTTTTCCAGTGAAGTGACTATATCTTGCTCCAAAATGCTCGTTGTGCCCTGGTGCTCAAACGTTTGTGTTTCAGCTGGAAACTGGTGCACAGAAGTATAATTTCAAAATTCTGATGCTTTTGGCCAGAAATGATTACAAAAGATGCTCACTCTCGCTTGACCTTCAGAGTCTGAGGCTGAGACTATAGAATTACTGACGATAACCATGATATCCTCAGAAAGGTGTATGTGGATAAAGATGAATTATCATTATAGACCCCACACCTAACTTCATCACATTATTATAAATATACCTGGAAGTCCTGGTCGTCAATGCCAAACCTTTCTCTCAAATTACGGAAAACGAGAGGGCAATACTCCTTAAATTTAAAGTGGCTTGGCATATTCTCCCTGAAAGGAAAATTGATAACATAAAAAACACAATATTATGTAATATCATCATAAATGTTTCCCTAAATCAGAGTACATTTTGAAAATAGATGCAGTCACTTTAACTCACTTGTTAAACAGGTGGTTGTCCACCTTGATCTTCGAATAGGCCTTGAAGTCATCAGGCATCAGCATGATGGGGATTTGAACATGACTCAACTCATTTATCTAAGAAGCCAAAAAGAAAACAGAAACAAATAAACACTTGAAACATTCAATTTTGATTAACTTTACTAAGATATCATATTTCCATTAAGACTTTTATATACAAAACCATTTTTTTTACAGGGTCATACCAAAAAGGAAAAAACAATGTAGACAAAAGATAGATATAAACAGAAGCTACATACATACAGTCAGGTCCATAAATATTGGGACATCGACACAATTCTAACATTTTTGGCTCTATACACCACCACA